>CM076569.1:788573021-789080004 GCA_034641835.2 Pinus albicaulis
AGTAGTGAAATAGATAGAGATAGTTTAGAGGTTTCTCAGGCTTGAAAAAAGAATTATAGTCTTCTCATATTTTTTTGAATTATGAAATATAAAGATAGTGGGGTTTTTAGCTGAGGCTTTCCCCAAGAAATCATTGTGTAATGTGTTGATTGAATTCTTTCTCTTGTATACTTCATGATTTCGCAATTGTCTAAATTGGTTTCCGCAATTGGTAGAGTAGATTCAAGTCAATTGTTTTAGAAAATTACAATTAGCAGTTTGAATCTACAAGGAATTTATATATAGTATCAGAGTTGAAATCACTATAGAAGATAATAATATGAGTTTGTACTTGCAAGAGGAACAATTTTTGAATATCTCTTCTCCAGAGCTAGAAACAGGATTAGTGTAACAGCCCTGGTGAAAATTTCCATGTAATAAAAGATAAAAATAATAACCACAGTTGATGAGACACGTATTCCAAGCTGAATGGTGGGAAAAAACATCCTATTTGGTGTTAATTTCGGTTATTATGGCTAAAGGAAATGGCACAGTCTTTGGAAAAGAATGAGATATTAATTGGCATTTATTTATGAAAATAATGGAAATTATGAGAAAGGGGAGATGAAAGGTAATAGGTTTAATGTGAGGAGGAAACTGAAGGAAAATAATGGAAAATGAAGAAAATAGAGGCCCCATTGATAAAAAGGCTTTTGAGGATCGGTTGGAAAGATTTTTCTCAAGATTTTGCTCACACTTATGGCTCTCATTCTATTCTACTCTCTCTCTCTCTCTCTCACCCTTGGACACTTAGAGTTTCTTGGAGCATTTTGGTATTCGACCAAGAAATGAAAGAAAACAAGAAGAATGAGGAGCAGGAATCAAGCAGCTGCAGCAAGATTCTTGGCAGGTATCGATTTGCATGTGTGCTTTCCTTGCTAGATTTGGCATTCATGGTATTTCATGTGGTTCTTTGTTGTCTTGGCATGGGTTTTTTCCAGGTGTTACAGTGTATTCAGCCTAGCCTTGCCATTTCTGGATAGCCATGGTGTTGTAGAGTTCTCATGTTTGCTTTAGTTGGATTACTAGATGGATTTGAAGCTGAGTGAGGTGGATCTCCAAATGTTTATGTAATCGGTTCATGTGTTGCCTCAGTTTAGGGCCTAGTAATCCGAGTTTGGATTGTAGTAAATCCTGAGAGGTGGTTTGCTATCCATTCGGGCCTAGGAATATTGAGTTTGGGATATACGATAAATCCTAGAGAGTATGTCTCGATTTAGGGCCTAGTGACCCTGATTCGTACTATGGGTTGCGATAAATCCTGAGAGACTAAGAGTCAGGAAAATTCCTCATGGTTTAGGCGAAGATAATCCGATGATATCCATGCTTGTGTTGGCCTAGTGATCAAGTGTAGATCAAGGTAAAGTCGGCTAAGACATGTTTATTGGATTGGTCTAGTGATCTAGTGTGGATCACGGTAAAGCCTAATTTCTATTGATGAGGGCGAGGTGTTTTAGCCTCGGGATGCTCCAGTTGGTTCTTTCGGTTTGAGTCCCACGTTCATACTTGGAATATGGCACGGGGGTGATTGGCTGAAAAGAAATTTGGCTCAGCCAATCTATGGTTGGGTGGAACATGGAAGTCCCATCCCCGGTTGGTTTTTACATGCATTAATGAGAAGCTCATTCATTTGGTATTTGGTATGAAAATGTACTGGTTATTATGGGGATTTTATTGTTGTTGTATCCATGGTATTTTTGTTGTTATTGAGTTGGTTATAAGCATGTATTTTATCAGTGATGATGTATGGATCTATCCATGTTTTTACTTGTAAATGAATGCACAATGTATCTATGGTAAAATAGATTGTATTACAGCTAGTGATGTAAGGGAGCAATGCTCCTTAGCGATTCTCAGATAAGTATGAGACCCCTATGCTTAAATATGTTGTTTACACTTATAGATTCAACGTTTGTGACATGATTAAGGAAATGTTTGTCATGGCTAGGAGGGGTCTAGATGAGTTATTGTTCATGTGATTGCTTCCATATCATGGTCCTATTGTTATTTATCATTCAATAATTTTTCATGAAGTTATGGTTAGTTACCTGGGCTCTGTGCCTAAAAAGGTGGCTCAAATACCAGAGTTGCAGGCATAGAACTAGCCAATTGGGGCCTTGGACACATGCTTGTTTGGTTGTGCCAATGACTATATCCTCCTAGACGATACATTATGGTGTCATGCCTATGGCTATGGATTAAAGAGGCAAAAAGGTCAGTGTGACCCAAGGGTCAGAGGCCTTAGTGGTTGGGATACTTCATGGGGATGTTATTGATTTTGTGTAAAGTTTGGTTGTCATGTTTTTGTAGGTTACACTTCCTCAAGGTAATCTAGGAGGTTTAATCTCATATTAGTAGCCTCTTGTCACATGTTTACCCCGGTTGGTTAGTTACTTGGGAAGATGTGGAAAGGGGGTGTTACAGAGTGGTATCAGAGCATGGTTCAACCCTTGAACTGGATGGGCAGTGTGTTGGTCATGATTTTTTGATTTCTTATGTGTTTCTCATACCTATGGTGTATGTGTTTGTTTCATTCATGTTGTGTTGTCCATGGTGGCAGTGGTGTCTCCATGGGAGGACTAATTATGTTGTTGTCAACATGTTTTCATGTGTATATGACTGGTTTTGTGTTGTTCATATATGCTTGCTTATGTGAGGTTGTATGTGTGACATGAATTGGTCGTTCATGATTGGTTATACATGTCAAGTGAGTGCATATGGTCAAGTTTGCATTAGTTTGGTGAAGGTTTTTGTGCATAAGGTCATTGTATGCAATTAGTTCATCATGATGCTATTGGTATGTTATGATGCTAATGTGTTGAATAAGATAGAGAAGGAGATGTAGAATATCAAAGTGAAGTTGCGACATTGGACTTCAAGGCAAGAGCATGTTGTCATACAAGTTTGGATTTTGGGCATGTAGGTATGTAGGTTAAGGATTTTTATATGCATCATGGTTATGAGTATTCCTTCCATTCTATTGATGTTATGGTTAAATACATTATAGATGCCAGTTAATTAGTGTGGTTATATGTACATGTGTCGGATAGTCATGAATGATAGCAACTTGTGGTGGTATGCATTGCTATTGTTGTTTTATGTTAACTATGTTATATGTTGTTGATGAGTATGATATAGGTTAACTTGTTGTTTTTGTATGGTAGTTAGCTTGATGATTAGGTTACAATTTGTTGATGATCATGCTATATCTCTTGTTGTTGTTATATGCTAGTAACTTGATGATTAGATTTATTTCATTAAGATCTTGATGTTATATGTATCGTATTGCTTTGGATTGGCTTATGCAAATGGTTAGGGTTATTATGTTCAAGTATGAGTCGATATATTTGTGATATTTTATTGTATTAATCTAGGTTGACTGTGCATATGTGATTTTTATGCATGAATGACAATTGTTTATGAGTTTATGATGTGAACATGTTAGTTAGTTACTTTTGTGTATATCCTGATCTTATTTATGTTGATTTGAGATGTTTTGAAGTTATATTGTTCTAATCTAGATTGATTGCGTAGACAAGATAGCCTCCCCTGAGATACAATAAGGTATGAGTTTGCTTATGTCGACTACTTGATGCTTAATTGTTTGATTATGTCATTTATCTAGTGTTGAGTGTTTGGTGTCTATTATGTCATCTAGTTGATTTATCTAACATGGCACGTTTATAGTCTGTTTGAATGTTTGACTAATCGCATGATATGAGTATGTGTATGTAAGATTTCATGAATAAATTATCTTGCTTTAAGATTATTGCACTAACACTTATGAATTGAGACAATTGATATGTACATGAGTGTAAATAGGTGATAGTTGTAGCATCATGTATTATGACTGATGAATGTGAGTTGATTGTTGATTATGAAATGGTTTTTAGACTTGGTAAATGTTGATTCCAAATTAATAGATATTTTGTCTTGATATTTGGAACATGTGACTGACATGTGTGTGCTCAGTTACAAGGCAGCGTGACTGGCACAACAAGTTAAGGTAACTAGCTTTTTGTTATGTTTATTTATGCACTAACAGTTATATGTTTATGGCAGTATGATGCAGGGGATTGCATGGAAAAAGAGACTACCATGAAACATTTTAAAAGGATTGGATTGAGCTTTCCTTTGGAAGCATTGGGAAGCCGTGGGATTGAGTCATGGTGTTTGTTGCTAAGTATTGCGCCTTTGGTCTTTTGTGATTTGTTGAGCTTGATTTGTGGTTTATTTTTTTGTCTGGTGCAAGGCCTTGCCACTTTGTTTCGGTGTCGTATTGATTTTTGGTTTTCATGGTATTCTTCTTGCTTTCTCTTTTTATTTCCTTTTATGTTTTGAGATTCTTGGGAATTGGTTTGGAAAGAGGAAAGTTAATGGAGCTTTGGGAGAGCTTTGTGGTACCCAACAGGTAATGTAAGATACAGATGAAGCTTGATGTATGAGCAAAGGGCAGTGGAAGGTAAGAGTATGACAGTCGGTTGGACTGGTTGGGTCCATTGTGGTAAATGGATGGTGGAAGTACATGCATGAGAAAGGAAACAAAAAAGGTAAAGTGAATGAGTTGTTAGATGCCTTGACTATGTTGGGAAATGTTGTTCTCAAAGTTGTGCATGTTTTGCATGAATAAAGGAAGTTCTCTTGACCTAGACCTTATGCTATTTGGTAATTATGATGTGATCATGATTACGTTGGTGTTTATATATGTATACATGTATGTATGCATGTTGTGTCTAATAGGGTCATCATGGATCATGGTTGTTTAATGCTAAATGTTTATATGTATATATGTGTGTGTGTGTATGTCATTGTCTAACAGGATCGTGATTTTTTTATGCTAATAATTATATATGTATGTATCTGTGTATCTATGTCACTGTCTGGAAGGGTTTTTAGGGATCATTCTTGTGGAGGAACGGTTGCTTATGAAAGTGAATGGCATGAAGAGGTTCTTGTTCTTATGAGGAATCAAGTGGGAATAGTAGCTATGAAATATCTATGAGGTCAGTATCATGCGGACATGAATTGATATTATATGCTTGTACTATTCTTATGTTTATGTTATGGACATGTAATATTGAGGGGTACATCAGCGAAGTGAAAGTAGTGCGATCTGCGGCATGTTAGGATAAGCATGGATAGTGGAAAGACACTAGAAGCAAGGTTGATTGTAGGGTCAGTGTGTGGTCTATGGATATGAAGTACTATTGTTGTGTATATGTTGTGCAAGTTGTATATTCAATGATTATACCTATGATGTTGTATGCATGTTGTAATATGGTGTTGTGTGTATATTTCATATGTAGTGCTAGGTATAGATGGTGTTATGTACATGTTGGATATGCAATGTTGTGTACACATTGTATTGTGCGCATGTTGGATATGCGGTGTTGTGTGCATATGGTGTTATCCGCATGTTGGATATGCAGTTCTATGTATGTATATGGTGTTATGTACATGTTGTATAGACGGTGTTATGTACATAGTGGTGTTGTGTGCGTGTTTTACATATGGTGCTATGTACATATGGTGTTGTGTGTATGATTTTACATGTGGTGTTGTGTACATGTTGTACATGTGGTTTTGTGTGCAGGTAGTGCCATGTATATGTTGTGCATGTGGTGTCGTGTACATGTCATGCATGTGGTGTTGTGTACATGTGGTATTGTATACACATTATACATGTGGTGCGGTGTACATTTGGCATTATGTACACATGCAAGTGGTGTCGTGTACATGTGATGATGTACACACATTGTGCAGGTACTGTTGTGTATGGGTGGTATTGTGTACATGTTGTGCATATGGTAGTATTGTGTGCATGTCGTACATGTTGTGTTGTGGGCATGTGGTACTATGTATGTGCATGGTGTAGTCGTGGTATCGTGACGTGTATTTGTTGTGTGGTACTCTATATATGTATATGTATTGTGTTGTGTTGCACACTGGATGTAGGTATATGTGTTGTGTTGTATTGTACACTGGGTGTAGGTGTATGTGTTGTATGGCAGTGTAGGCATATGTATTGTGTTTTATTGTACATCGGGTGTCGGTGTATGTGTTGTATGGTGGTGTAGGCATATGTATTGTGTTGTATGGTGGTGTAGGTATATGTATTGTGTTGTATTGTACACTGGGTGTAGGTGTATGTGTTGTATGTTGGTGTGGGTGTTTGTATTGTATGGTGTTGTATGTAGTATGTGGGTGTACGTGTTGTGATGTACACTATGTGTATGTGTATGTGATTGAAGAGAAGAAAAGGCATTGGGTGCTTGCCAGGTGTGGAAACTGATATTGTGTGTGTGTGTAAATAACAAAGGCAGAACTAAGGACCAATGAAGGATAAGTATCAATGTTTTATTTCAGTTCTATTATGCATGTGATCTATGATTATGACTTATGATGGTTACATGTGATTTATAATTATGGTTTATGATGATTTAACTCGATTCATGATTTTTACATATGATGGTTGTGTTTTGAGCTAACCAGATGTGATATGTTTATTCATGATGATTTGATCAAACAGCTAGTTTGACTTGTTGTGACAGGAAGTAAACAGAATTGCAAGTGTACCTTATTGACGAGCTACCAATGAGGTATGATTTGAATTTATTTCAATGTATTAGAATCTAATGGAAATTATGTGATTGGCATAGGAAAGCATGTAATGCCCAGTTGGTTTGTTGAAACTGATTGCAAGAATTAGCAACAACAGTGAAAAGGAATTGAAACAGGCAGCAGTATGCTGGTAATGCACTTCACGAGCAGGGTCATTGTGGGACACTGGTACCCAATAGTGTCCATTGACTTCCATGAGCATGATATGACTGATATGCTAGTTTTGAGGCAGGTATTTGCCTTGGTTTTTATATATTTTGATGTGAGGAAGCCTTGCCAAGGGATGGATCGCCCAGGATAGGGGATGTCGGGGAACTTGGAAGGTGAGTGACTGTATATAAGGGGATGGCCGGATTTCCCGAGGGACTATGTAGTAGATAAGGGAAGGTTAGGAATGTATTAGTTTTGGTCATTATCATTGCCAGATGGAATTAGATGCACATTGGGAGTGTGCCCTGGAACAATGAGCTACTAATTTTTCACTAAGGGTACAATAGCGCAGGATTTTAGTGTTGGACATTGGATGTAGACCTTGACTTTGACAATGGATTCTAGACTTCCTGGAAATGAGGTGAATCTTGGTATTACCTTGAGGGTGGAGGTGTGAGCCTATGGATTCCCTTATTGATTGATATGGGCATCGTATCCCTTTTATTTTCTAGTTGAGAAAATTAGTATATGTGTATATTGTAAATATTGTATCAAGCTGGTTTATAAAGCTCCGCAGACAGTATGGTTATTTGTTGGTTGAAGTAAATGTGCATGATTATATGCGGTTTTTATTGTAAATATTGTAATTATTTGTGTTATAAATCTCCAGTAAATGGTATGATTGTCATGTTTTAGCAGATGGTCATTGTAAATACTGTAACGAGTTGTGTTATAAAACTCCATGGGTAGTATGTTTTATTTTCAACGATTTTCTAGTTATAGGTGTCATTGAACACCAAGGACAGTGTCCCCCAAGGGGGAGGGTTCTATAACAACCCTGGTGAAAATTTCCATGTAATAAAAGTTAAAAATGATAACCACAGTTGATGGGACACGTATTCCAAGCTTAATGGTGAACAAAAACATCCTAGTGAGTGTTCATTTCGGTTATTATGGAAAAAGGAAATTGGAAAAGGCAATGGAAAAGGCTTTGGAAAGGACTGAGGCATTAATTATCATTTATTTATAAAAATAATGGAAATTAGGAGAAAATGGAGATGAAAGGTCACAGGTTGCATGTGAGGAGGAAAATGAAGGAAAATAATGGAAAATGAAGAAAATAGAGGCCTCATCGATAAAAAAGCTTCCAAGGATCAGTTGGAAAGCTTTTTCTCAAGATTTTTCTCACACTTATGGCTCTCATTCTATTCTACTCTCTCTCTCTCACTCTTGGAAACTTAGAGTTTCTTGGAGAAATTTGGTATTGGACCAAGAAAGGAAAGAAAGCAAGAAGAAGGAGGAAGCAAACAAGGAGGAGTAGGAATCAAGCAGCGACAGCAAGATTCTTAGCAGGTATTGATTTGCATGTGTGTTTTCCTTGCTATATTTGGCATGCATGGTATTGCATGTGGTTCTTTGTTGTCTTTGCATGGGGTTTTCCTAGGTGTGACAGTGTATTCAACCTAGCCTTTCCATTTTTCGGATAACCATGGTGTTGTGAAGTTATCATGTTTGGTTTAGCTAGATTATCGGATGGATTCAAAGCTAAGTGATGTGGATCTTCAAATGATTATGGAACCGGTTCATGTGTTGCCTCGATTTAGGGCCTATTAATCCAAGTTTGGATTGTGATAAAGCCTGAGAGGTGGTTTTCTCTCCATTCAGACCTAGGAATCCTGGGTTTGGGACATACGGTAAAGCCTGGAGAGTATGTCTCGGTTTAGGGCATAGTGAACCCTGATTCGAAATGTGGATTGCGCTAAATCCTGAGAGACTAGGAGACAGGAAAATTCCTCGTGGTTTAGGCAGAGAGAATCAGGTGATATCCATGATTGTGTTGGCATAGTGATCGGGTGTAGATCACGGTAAAGCCAGTTATGACATGTTTATTGTGTTGGCCTAGTGATCCACTGTGGATCATGGTAAAGCCTGATTTCTATTGATGAGGGTGAGGTGGTTTATCCTTGGGATGCCTTGGTTGGTTATTTCATTTTGAGTCCCACATTCATACTTGTAGTATGGCACAGGGGTGATTGGTTGAAGAGAGATTTGGCTCAGCCAATCTATGGTCGGGTGGAATGTGGAAGTCCCATCTCTGGTTGGTATTTAAACTCATTGATGAGAAGCTCATTCCTTTGGTATTTGATATGAAAATGCACAGGTTATTATCTGGATTCAATTGTTTTTGTATCCATGGTATTTTTGTTGTTATTATTTTGGTTATAAGCATGTATTTTATAAGTGATGATGTATGGCTCTATCCATGTTTTTACTTGTAAATGAATGCACAATGTATCTATGTTCAAATAGATTGTATTGCAGCTAATGATGTAAGGGAGCAATGCTTCTTAGCGATTCTCAAATAAGTATGAGACCCCTATCCTTAAATATGTTGTTTACACATGTAGATTCAATGTTTGTGACATATTTGACGAAATTCCTGTCATGGCTAGGAGGTGTCCAGTTAAGTTATTGTTGATTTTATTGCTTATATATCATTTTCCTATTGTTATTTATCATTCCCTAAGTTTTCATGAAGTTTTTGGCAGTGACCTGGGCTCTGGGACTAAAAAGGTGGCTCAAATCTCGAAGTTACAAGCACTGAACTGGCCAATTGGGGCCCTAGTTGCATGCTTGTTGTGTTGCGCCTGTGGCTATAGCTTCCCAGCCACTACCTTCTTGTGGTGTGCCTGTGGCTATGGCTCAAAGAGGCAAAAATATTATTAGGACCCAGGGGTAAGAGGCCTGATTGGTTGGGACACCTCCTGGGGATTTTTTTGATGTTGTGTAAGGTTTGTTTGTCATTTTTCCATTGGTTCCACTTCCTCAAGGTCATACAGGAGGTTTAATCTTGTATTAGTAGCCTCTCATCACATGTTTACCCCAGTTGGCTAGTTTCTTGGGTATATGTGGGAAGGGGGTTTTACAATTAGGATGGTGTTCTATGGTATGAGGCTCGAGTATGCCCTTGAGGGTAGCTCGAATTACATTTCCTGTAGAGACCGGATGGAAGCAATCTTGGAAGACAACGGATTGAAGGATTTCATTGATTAGGACATCTCGAAACTAGCTCTAGTTGATGCAGGAGATATAGTAGAGTGGAATAATTATGTAGCAAAGGCGAGAAGGATTCTACTGGAAGGAATTTGATATCATATTATATCGAACCTTCATGGAAAGGAAACTCCATATCTAATGTGGAAGGAATTGACATATTTGTTTCAGAACAACATTGACCACAAGAAGCCGGCACTGAAGGACAAGTTCGGGAAAATCAATATGGAGAAGGATGACACAATCCCAAATTAATTGACCAAGTTTACCAAATGTTGGGATGAGCTTGGAAGTGTTTGTGTTACAATTTCTAAAGATGATCTAGTGGGCCTAGCATTTCTAGGCCTTCCCAAGAGTAGTCACAACAACCAAAATTTGGTAAATGGGAGTGAGAAGCTACCAAAGTGGGAGCGTTTGTGGTCCAACTTGGTGCAAGAATAGATTCAACAGATGTTATAGCATCATTTATCACCATTATATACTTAATGACTTATGCATTGGCCTTAGGCAGCCCTTCCATTTAGACTTGGTCATATTTCTCAAAAAAACAGTATTTCAAAACCCATACGCGACTCTGCCCAAACTTTTATGCGTATACACGCGGGTCCATACATAGAGAACCCGCGTATGCTATTTAAAATATTAAAAAATATTAAATTTCCCTATTTTTTAGGCGAGGTTTACGGTTATTCCTCTAACTTAACTACCCCAGCCCGTGGCCTAACTGTTCCCCAACTGAAAAAATAATTTCAGGAGGTCTAAATACCCCTCAAAGGAATGGCCTAAGGGAAAAAGAGAGAGAATTATAGATATTATACCCTGTTATAGCCCTGTCCAAGTCTGATATTTCCCCTGTGCCTCCTGCACTTCCTAGATTTTCAGGAAACCCTTGTTTCCTTGAGATTTTCACCTTCATCCTATGTGACATCCATTGTGCACTATTTTTGGAAGAAGTTTTGTGAGGCTAGGACTGGATGGATCCAAAGGACGGTTTGCTTGAGGCTGTGGCAGATTTCAGGTGATCCCTCCACTATTTATTTGTTGTACATGTTATCAATAAAAATAAGTTCCATCTTGTTCCTGATGTTCACGTGTCATTTATCTTTTATACATGCTTAATGATCTTAAATAGTTCATTTATTGTTATTTTTATGAGATTATGCATGATTTTTGCTAACATCTAGAACATATATATGTTGTACAACTAGGTTTTTGTGCTTTTTCTTTGCTGGTTTGCAGGTTCTGGAGCACAAAGAGTTGCAGGGGGTTTGAACCCGCGGGATTTACTGCAACCGAAGGATAAATGGGTAAGATCTGCAATCCTTACTTTCTAGTTTAAAGCATAGAATTTGGTTAATTGAGTCCTTCTTGTGATGACATGCCCCTGATCTGTGAAGGTTTATCAACCCAAGACCTTAGGGTAACATTGCCCATAATAGAAATGGCGACTCCACTGGGGAACACATCTGTGTAATTCCTATTTTCGGTTGTTTTATCTATCTTGTAGGTTCCCTGGCAGGTTTATCACTTTTTGCAGTCTAGTAAGTCTTTTTCCAATTAGACAGAAGTCCTGGTCTCTTGATTAGGTTTGAATTTTTTTTTTCTTTTTTCCATATTTTTGTTTACATACGCTACTTATTCTATACACAATCATGTATACCCCATGTATCTTCCAAAAGAAACCGCGAATACACGAGTTGCTTTGGTTACAGTCGCGTATACACACTTGTTGCATATAGCAGAACCACGTATGCCTGGGAAAATTTGAAAATTTCAGTTTTTGAACCTCTGTCACTTTTCCTGTTTGTGGTTGACCACTTCTGTGGTGTCTTTAAGGTGTCTGGACTATGTTTATTACGGTTTCATATCCATTTTTCTCTTGTTCTTGTGAAAACCTATCCATTTGGTATATTGCCTATTTTGTGTGATTGCAATTGCAGCTGTAGCACCAAGTTCTCTTCCTGGAGTTCTTAGTTGTTCTAACCATTCAAAACAATGAGCCTCTATTTGTTTTCTCTCCTTTGCCTTATCCATTTCTTCGCTTTTGGTTTTTTCCCTTTTTGACTACCTTGGTTTTCTAGATTTCTTGGACTAGCTTTGTAGTGAATCTTGAAAAAACCTTTCTTGGTTTTTTGAGTTTTTGTTCGCTGGAAGAGTATGCTACTGTTCTAAATTAGTTGTTTGAGTTTTTTCTTCTTATTGCTTATTTGAGTCCTGCTACGAAAGTAGCATAGTTGGCTTGAGCAATTTGAAACCCTTTTGAGACTCATTTTCTTGGTTCCGGTTCTTCGGTAGTTTTATGCTTGTATTCTTCAAATCTTTTTCTTTCCATTATAAGTGAAAAGCCCAAAAACATTTCTTGTTTTCCATTTCTTTTGATTTGATTTCATTTTTACGATTTTTTTCATATATTTTGAAGCATTTTTGTTGGTTTCTAGTCTTTGCTTCCTGGCTTGGTTTTGAAGGATGTCTTTTGTCGATTTCTCTCTTTTGCATCAAGTACATTTTGGCATTTTTTATGCATAGGAGTTCTAGTTGGAACTAGCCTTGCTTTTATGTCAAAAGTGATTGAACCATGTTTCTCTAGAGACTCTTTTCGCTTCTTCAAGGTTAGTAATCTTAGAATTTGCATGTCATTGGTAGTTTTGCATTAAGTGCATTGAAGCATTTTAGTCTTTTTCATAGTTTTCTGGAGTGCGTGAAGTGTGAGTAACTAAAAATAAAAACATATTTTTTTCTTATTTAGTTTCATAGAACCCATATAGAGATCTCTTTTCATCAAAAGGAAAATATTGTGTTTTCATGTAGTAGGTTTCATTGATTTCTTTTGCATCGACAAACACCATCAGTTTCACTTCCGTATACCTTTGACTTAAGTAACAGCCAATTTAAAATCAAGCGCTATAATTAAAATCAACTAGAAGTTTTTGTATCATTGTCATTAATCATACACCAACTAGCTAGGTTGTAGGGCCTTGGAATAGGTGAGTGGAGAGTTAACTCTCCAAGGCTGATCAAACTATTAAACATAGAAAGTTTATTAAAGAGTGAAATCCAACTCCGTTAATTGGACCGGGAAATCTCTCCTCCAAAGAGTCAAGCGCGAGGGAGAGTGCAGGCAGAGAAGAGAGATACCTCCTCTCCTATTTGCTGAATCTTGACCTAAGACCGTTCCACCCGGCTGCCAATACGGATTGGTGCCCTTAGTTGCCTCCCTTAGGGACCACACAGGTGACTACGGGGGGGAATACCCATGGTACTTCAGATAGACATTGCATCACTTTCATCAGTACTTCTAAAGGGTGCCCTTGTGAATCTTGGGGACTTGCACCAACAAAGGCTGTTGTCAGGAGGTCAGCGTAATTGTTTCTGTTACCTTCGCTAGTAGGCCTGGGGCGTAATTACCCCAGAATATTTTCAGAAGGTCCTCTTATTTCGCTTTCTTGTATTTTGGTGTCCAGTCCTCATCACCCAGAGTGGAAATACCTGAATGCCGCTTGATTGACTGTATCTTAGGAACTTTTTAGAGTGTGCTCTTTGCTCCTAGATTTCTTAGCATCTTATATTTTTTTAGTCTAAAATTAATCTCTTAAAGTGGCTGACCGATCGCCTCATCAATTGAGGAGGCTTCGTGGGATTTCTCCCACGAGTGCCAAGCCTTCTTCAAGAAGACGTAGGATTAATTCAGTAGGTGATTTTTACCCAGTGGTTTCGAACACAACTGAGAGTGATCCTCTGTTTGGGCTTGTTGTTTCTGTAGGTGGTCCTAGTGTTAGTGTCAGTTTAGAGAGGAGTGTTCCACTCATCTATAGAGTCTTGTTTCTAGCAGAAGAAGTTGAAGTAGAGGAAGTTCCTCAGCCTCCTGAGTCTCTTCCATCTCCTCTTCCTGCTAGTTTTCCTGACATCCCTTTGTACATCGAGCTTGAGTCTCAGAGACCGAATAGTCCTTTTCTATCATATCCCTTTCTTTCGATGGCCATGACTGGGAACACAGTTTCGGCTATGAGCACTGCAAGTGTTCATACTCCTCTTTCAGTTGAAGGAGGAGTAACTATTACCATATCGATAATCACTTCTAGTGTTGTTATGTCTGGCTCTGCTTCTACCATTTTCGAGTGGAAACACCCAGGCATTTGCTTCCTCATCTGGCACTTTTTCTTTTGGAATGTCGTATAGTGGAATTCCTTCTTTCTCCTTTTCTGTTGTCTCAGTTTTTTCCACACCCATACCTTCTATGGCTATTGGATCAGCTTCATTTCAAGGGTTCCCCTTTGGAAGTGGGCATATCCCTCATTTGAACCCTTCCTTAGGATCCATGCCCTTCACCTCTCAGAATCAAGGTTTCAATCCTTTTTCCAGGGGTCAAGGCTCTAATGTTTTTTTCAGGATGGAATCCTACTTTTACAGCATTGGGAGTAGGTAGTCAGTTTTTCACTGGTTAGCAAGGGAATGTTCCTTTCCCTTCAACGGATGCTTCTCAGGATTTTTCTCCATTTCCTAATGCTTGGAACCCTTACCAAGGGGTTTCTTATTCATTCAATACCTCTTTTGGAGGGAATGTCCCTATTTATAGTAACCCTATGTTGGGAGGGGGTCCTTCTCTAAATGCTGAGTCACAAGGTTTTTCCTATGGTTCAACATTTCCTACGAACAACATCTGGCAACCTGGTGCCTCAAAAAATCTAGGTTATTCTTTTCAGAATGTAGGGAATCCTTCCTATGGGGGATGGAATTCTCAGGCTCCTCCACACTTACCATTTCTCACAACGTTAAACTTTCCAGATCTATCGAAATTGACTAACAATGCTATTCGATATAATCCGAGTTGGCCTCCGGTTCCCACCAAACTGGCCTCAGACATTCCAAAGTTTGAAGGGAATACTATTGAGGATCTGGTGGATCATGTCACCACTTTCCATTTATGGTGTTCGTCAAACTCCCTTATCGACGATTCGATTAGGTTGAGGTTATTTCAACAAACCTTAACTGGAAATGCGGGAAAATGGTACATCGAGCTAACTGGGGGCAGTTGTTCTACTTTTGGAGAGTTGGCTACAATGTTCTTAAACCATTTTCAGTTACATGTCTGTTATGACGTCGTGACTGACCTCCTGGCCAATTTTTAGCAGGACAAAGCAACTCACATTTATGATCATATTCAGGAATGGAGAAGAAGGAACGTGCTCATTAAAGCCCAAATCCCAAATGAATTCCTTCTTCAATGGTTTTTGAAATCTTTACAGCCAAACATCTCAAAGGATGTATCCCTTTCAGGGGTATTTTCTGAAGAGCAGGCTATTTTTAGGCCTCAGTAGCTAGAACTGATTTATTCTTAGTATGGAGTCCTTAATAAAAAAATTCCAAATGCTCCTCACTCCAAGTTAGATTTAGCCAAAACTAAACTTTGTCCTCATGGTGATACGCTTATCGGTTTGATTGATGACAGTACGGATAACCTGCTAAATCAATTGCAGCAGTTGACTATACAATCTGCTCCTTCTGGTCAGGTTGTGCCTTCAATGTCAACTACTTCTCAACCCTTGGCAATTAATTTTGTTCAAACTTCTAACCCCAAAGGAAATCAACAATCTGATGGGAAGAAGAAGGGACGAAATAATAAGAAAAACGACAAGGATGGGAAGGAGAATGTGAACAAATCCAACGATCATGTTGGAGAGGGTAAGAAGGATAATAAAAACAAAGTTAAGTCTCCATGCAAGTTGTGCACTAGAGACCATCTTACGCACCTCCGCCCTAAAATTCAAGATGTGCAGCACTTGTTAGCTCAACAAGGTTCTTCTAGTTCCTAGGTTGTGCTGACAAACCCTTTTCCCCAAGGGCAGCAATTACTTGCTAGCGCCAATGCAAATACTGAGGCTCCCTTCGAGGGCAACCAAGAAGGAGAAAATCCATCAAACATATACATGATGAGTGCTCATGCAAATATCGCTATGAGATCTCGTGATTACGGAACAGCTAAGTCTTTGAAAGCTAAGGGTTCTCCCAATAATGTTGAGCCACTCCATATAGAGAGGCCTGCAGTTGAGCCTATACCTTGGATGCCGAAAGGGTCTACAAAGCATATGACGATCAATCCTAATGCCAAGGCTTCCTAGAACTACTCGATTTTAGAAGGTCTGGCTCAAATTCCTTGTGTCAGGCCTGCGTTAGAGGTACTCCAGTCGTGTCCTTCACAAAGCAGTGCATTGCTCACTGCCATTGGTGCTATTGATCCGAAGAATTCTCTGATTATCAGATTTGATATGTCGACTTTTAAAAAGAGACTTTCTCACCATATGGCTTTCCATATCAAGTCAACTTATTAGAAATTTAATATTTTTCAAACGATTTTTGATGAGGGCGCTTCCACATGTGTAATGTCTCTTGCATGATGGAAGGCTATTGGATCTCCTTCAATTGTCCCTTCAGCCACTCTTCTGACTATGTTTGATGGTCATTCTCACAGGTCGCGTGGCATTGTTCCAGCTTTACCAATCTGTGTTGGGGCTAAAACTGTCAATATCAAAGTTGAGATAGTCGATGCAAGCTTAGACTATAACTTTCTGTTGGGGAAAAACTGGATCTATGAGATGGATGCTATTGCATCTTCATTATTTCGTATTGTATGTTTCCCTCATGAAGGGAGAATTTTCAAAGTTGATCAGCTGGATTGTTCTCCTGTAGATCCGAATGCATCTTCTGACTCAACCGTTCCCTTGGTGAATGATACCAAGCAACCTGTCGAGAATTTGGGGGTTGGAATTTATACATCCTTGATGGGTACTTTTGATTTTATGCCTCCTTCGGTTCATATCAATGCTATTTCATCCTCTAGGGTTCCTACTCGAAGAGATTTCTTTAGAAATCACTATTTTTCAGACCCTTGGACCTTACCTTCTCCTATCTCCACAGTTGCAGAAGGCCAAGTGGGTGGAATGGCATTTCCCATGTCTGCAGCTGAGATTGATTATAGATCTATTGTTGACTTTTCATATTTCATGCCAGTTTCTCTTTCACAGGAGGAATTGGATGGAGATGTGGTCCGCCTTGGACTCTTAGTTCATCTTCTTCTCAGGATTTCCTTGATACCACTCTTCCATCTGAAGAGGCCATTCTCGAAGCAATGACTAGTGTAAAGAGACCATGAGATGATTTGCATCATCGGTCTTATTTTCTACCAGACTTGCGAGAAGTTGAATCAAGTTTCTCTAGCCTTCAATCTTCTGATCCTGTTCACCCAATCCTAAACCCTTTAGCACCAACACGGGTATTTTCTGAAGGGAACATGGTTGTTATTTCTGCTACTACCTCGATGAACATCTCCAGAGATCCCAACATTGTTGAGAAAGTCTTCATTGGAGCTGAGTGTTCCCCTGAAGAAATTTAGACCTACACCAATCTCTTTCAAGAGTTTAGGGATGTGTTTGCTTGGTATTATGAGGAAATGTCTGGTATAGATCCATCTATTGTCCAACATGAGATCAAAAAATACGAAAACGATAAGCCTATTAGGCAGAAGCTTCATCCTGTCAACCCTAGGAAGGCAGCAGCTATCAAAGCTGAGGTGGAGAAGCTGCTTAAGATGGGTTTTATTTACCCTGTTCCACTAACTGAGTGGGCTTCAAATCCAGTTCCTGTGGACAAGAAACAAGGAAAGATCAGAGTTTGCATCGATTTTAGGGACCTAAATAAGGCATGTCCTAAAGATAATTACCCCACACCATTTATAGATCAGATCATTGATAAGTGTTTAAGGAATGAGATTTTCTCCTTCATGGATGGTTTCTTAGGATATAATCAAATAACTATATGTCCTGAAGATCAGCATAAGACTGTGTTTATTTGTCCATGGGGTACCTTTTCTTACAAGAAGATGCCTTACAGCCTTAAAAATGTTGGAGCTACCTTTCAGCGGGCCATGTCTTATGCCTTCCATGACATTAAACATACCATCGAGGCCTATTTGGATGATTTAGTTGCTCGTTCTCGCAAGAGAATTGATCATCCTTCTCACCTCCGTCAATTTTTTGAACAATGTCTATATTATAAAATTTGATTGAACCCTAATAAATGTGGTTTCGTTGTCACATCCGGTCAGTTTTTGGGATTCATCATGTCTATGGAAGGGATTCGGGTAGATCCCTTCAAGTTTGAGGCAATACTTCAGCTGCCTCCCCCGTCTTTGATTCGTCAACTTAAATGTCTACAAGGAAAAGATAATTTCCTGTGGAGATTCATCATAAACTATGCCGAGATTACAAAGGGATTTATAATGTTGTTAAAGAAAGGAGTTCCATTCTTTTGGGATGAATTTGCTCAACATTCATTCGATGCTTTGAAAAAATCATTGACCTCTGCTCCACTATTGAGTCCACCCGATTATATCAGGGATTTTCTCTTGTATCTCGTTGCATCAGAATCTACCATTGGTATGGTTTTGGTTCAGGAAGATGATGCTCTTTCTGAGCATGTTATATACTACCTTAGTCAAGGCTTGGTAGGTCTTGAAATTCGGTATTCTCCGATAGAGAAACTTGCTTTGGCAGCTGTTCACGTTGTTTAGCAGCACAGACATTATATTCTCCTTCAAAAAACATATTTTTTGGCAGCAGTCAATCCATTTAAATTTGTTCTTAGTAGGCAAGTGATTGGGGGCAAATGCAATCGATGGATTGTTATTTTGCAGGAATTTGATCTTGAATTTTTGTCTGCCAAGTCCAAGAAATCATTAGTATTTTAGGAGTTGATTTCTGAGTTTCCCTATGGAGAAGAGATTGTTTATAAAGAATCATTTCCTGATGAACATATTTTTCTCATTTCTTCACAGGATCCTTGGTATGGGGATCTCATAGTTTATCTCTAGACTGTGAAGTTTCCCTTATCTTTTTCGAAAGATGAGCATTGAAAGTTGCGTCACTTAGCCAAAAGTTATTTGATTATTGGTGACACTCTATATCGTCGCGGGGTTGATTTGATCCTTAGGCGCTGCTTAACTCTCAAAGAAGCTGAGGTTGTGTTGAATGATTGCCACAGTGGAGCTTGTGGTGGTCATTTATCTGGGCTTTTTACAACCCAAAAATCTTGCGTGCAGGATACTTTTGGCCTTCGATTTTAAAATATTGTATTGAAGCGGTCAAAAAGTGTCATATGTGTCAATTTTATACTCTAAAGATGCACGCTCATCCCGCTCCACTCTTTCCTGTCATCACTGTCGGTTGTTTCACAAAGTGGGGTATTGATTATACTACTTGTAACTTGCCTTCGGCTAAAGGTCACAAGTACATTATTGTAGCCGTTGACTACTTCACGAAGTGGGTTGAGGCTATGCCTACTTTTGGGAATGATGGTGAGACAGTAGCCCTGTTCCTTTTCAATCAAGTCCTCTTTGGTATCCCCAAAAAGATTTTCACTGACCATGGCATTCATTTTTAGAACAACGGATGGCTGAATTGGCTCTGAAATTAGGTTTTCAGCAGGAGCATTCATCTCCTTATTATCCTCAAGCCAATGGGCAAGTTGAAGTTGTTAACAAATCCTTGAAGACAATTCTTCAATGAATAATTGATAAATCTATATCCAATTGGCATATCATGTTGTATCTTGCACTTTGGGCATACCGAATGTCGGTAAAGACTGCAACCGGTTTCACTCTGTTTCAACTCGCTTATGGATTGGAATCTATATTTCCTATTGAATGTGAAATCCCTTCCCTTAATTTAGCAGTTGAGCTTCTTCTTGACACTTCCAATCTTGAAGAACAACTTATCCATCTAGAACATCTCGATGAGCAGCGCCGAGATGTAGCTACGATGAATGAGGTGCATAAGAAATGGGTGAAGGTTCAGTACTAGTCAAATGTAGGGTTTTCTCTGAAAGTGACCTTGTCTTGGTTTATGCCCAAGAGAAGGATGCCTTGGGGGTAGGCAAGTTCAAATCTATGTGGTATGGCCCCTTTATCGTCCAAAAGGTCCTGAAGAAAGGAGCTTATGCCTTGGTTGACTTTGATGGGAATGAGTTGGCAAAGCCCAGAAATGGGCTCTATTTGAAAAAGTATTATGCTTAGGCTTAGGCCTAGCACCTGCTTTGTTGTATATAATGTATTTTTGTACATATCTGTGTTTCGATTTTTGGTGTGGTTTTGATGAGTTTGATCTACTTTGGCAGGTAATATTGGATGAAATGAGTCACTTTGGCTTTGTCGATGGTGCTATTAGATATACCCGGAACCTGGCTTCCGCGGCTTGGGTAATCCACCATCCATCCAGTCAGTTGTTAGTTTCAAGAGGTGTCTGCATTGGTCTTGCTTCGAACAATGTAGAAGAATACACTGCAGTGGTCAACCTACTATCGGAGGAAATATCTTTTGGTGTTGATTCGTTAGTAGTTTACTTGGATTCACAACTAGTGGTTTTGCAATTGAACAACACCTATCGTGTCAGAGACCCATTTTTGCACCGATTGTTTTTTAGGGTACGTTTGTTACAACGTTCATTTCAATTTATTATGTTCATTCATATTCCTCGATCTGATAATTGTTTAGCAGACTCATTAGCTAATCAAGAACTTGATTGACATATTAATCATTCATTACTTTAAAAAATATATATAAAACATGGTTCAGTATTGTACATTTTGGACATCACATCATACAAGGTATTTATATATATATATATATGTATATATATATATATATATATATATAGATCAGAGTGTTCAAAATATACAAAATCTGGACCATCATGTCCTACAAAATTAAGGCTTATGCCCGATCATGTCTATCATCAAAAAATATTACAGTCATCTGATCAAATCTAAGTCTACTCCTGAGGTCCCTGCCCAACATTTGTGTTCCTATAGAACATAATGGCAGTCACTACACGGTGGAATAACCACACCCAGTCTCGTGGTACCCCTACCACCCACCTCTGGATAGCCTCTGGTAGATCCTTTATATCGTCCATAGGTACTTGGCAAGTCAAAATCTCCAAGTTTCTCTATACTGCATCGAGGGTCCTTCCTGGGTCTTCAGTATCCGCCTCACCTTTGCGGCGCTTGTGCCTTGGGTAACCCTCTGGCCTAACTGGTCCCATGTCTGCATCATGATCATTAAAAAATTTTAAGTCATATTGTCCTATCAAAAACATATTTTCATTTTTCCATATAAGTTGAAGAAATAAAAAAAATCATATAATCAAAAATCAAAATATGCAATATTACCAATTGCACCCCATGCTGCTCCGGGTAGAAGAACTAAATTAGGATCTGCTCAAAAGTCCATCCCAACAGAGGGATATTCCTCCACTGCGATGACTTGTTCTTCCCACCACTGGAAGAACTCATCATCCCAGGTGGTTCGGGGAACTTCACTTCCCCCCAGTCTCTTCATCAAATCTACCCATTGTGCTATTCTTGGATCTCTTACGCTATTGATAGTAGAGATGACCTTTGGCCGAAGTCCCGGGACCCTCTCATAGAAGAATGTTAGCAAAATGGTACCATATCCAAAATGTTTAGTCTTTGACTTCCAGATAGAAGTCAATTGTTTTTTCATATTTCCCAGCAAGACTGTGCACCAATCGTAAAGATGAATCAAGCATTCCACTTCTATACTCATGTGTGTGCGTGAAGCCTGATGTAGAGAAGTTGATCCTACTACTCTGCCAATGATAAAGAGAAGGATTTTCATGTACAAATCCTTCATACCTTTGATAGGAATCTGAGTTCCCACCTTCTTTTCATCATCTACGCAATATACTTGGACATAATCCTCTACGTTAAACCCTCCAACGGGCTTTCCATGAAAATCTACTGGGTCTCCCCTTCGAGAGAGTCCAGTAATAAAGTATATGTCTTCCACCTATATTTGTAGTGGCATCTGATCAATTATAAAGAAATCTTATTCTGGTTCCCAATGATCAACCAACATCTGAAGCAAACAAACATTGCTTTTCATATTCTGTATTTTGAAAATTTTGAGTAACCCACAATTCTGAAGAATATCTAAGGATTTTTGGTCCTCCATCACTTCATTATCAATAACACTGTGCTCACGTTCTCTCCAACTAATCGACATCCTGGGAAAATTCATCAATTGACTAATTAAATACAATTTTTGAAATTCTTCCCCATGCATACGCGACCATGTTTGTACACAGTCACGTATCATACACAAGTTCCTTCTCATGAACTCGCGTATGCGCAGAGGGTTTCAACGAAAATCCATTTCCTACAGTCAAAAATCTAAAAATTTGCTTAAAAAGGAACGAAATTGATACATAGGATGATTCTAAGGTTTACCTGACTGATTTGAAGTGATTTGGTGGCCGGTTGCTCCATATTTGTGAAGGGGATTTTTTGCCCCAAAGCTCCCTTTTTCCATTTTTGCAATGCACAAATGATCAAAATATGAGTCAAAATGTTTATTTATGCCCAGAATTTGAAATTTGTTCACAAATTTCATTTTTGTTTATTTTTTGAATTTGATTAAGATTGTTTAACCTTTTGGCTCGTAAGCATTGGGAAAAGTATTTTTCAGGTACATTCTGCTGAATTTGAGATATTCCTAGTTTTCCTTCGAACCCATGACCGTTGACCTGTCATGGCATGTATTTGATTTCGAATTGGCATATAGGTTAAGGGAATTCAATTTCCATTGCATTTTTTGCATACTAGCCTCCATTCTGATTACTTGACACAGGGTCGATCCCATCATGTCATGAGTATTTAACCCATTTCACTCGCCGATTTTTTAATCATGCCTTGGTGGTAGAGCCATCCTTTTCTTGGGCTTTCTAGTTAGTTCCTCACTAGAATTTGTCGCCCATGCTGCAATTTATGTAGTCTCGGGAGTCCTCTTTAGTCCCACCATGACTTATGCGTTGAAGCGTCATTTTTCTTCTTCTTCGCTATCTTTATTCTATCCATTTACCCTAGAGGCTTCCATCTGTTGCTAAGTTGTGCTGCTGCATTTCATATTGACTACTTCTTTATCTTGGCCTTTAGTTGGCTTCATTTGGACTCAAGTTTAAGCCCTCTTTTGACCATGTCTTTCTGTACAAGTTAACCATGCAATCACTTATCCTTTGCAACTTGACACCTTTACCCATGGATGGAACATTCCTTTGAGTGTCACTTACCAGTTTTCGCCACCTTGCATTGAGCATAGGATTGTTCCTATCCCAGGAACTAGTGCATCTGTTTCTCGAAACTCGTTCTATCCATTGTACTATAGGCATTATTTTATTCTTTTTCAAGATTTGAAATATGAAAAAGACAATATATATATATTTGAAAAAGAGCAGGAACGGGATATTGCCTCTATACTTGATGGCAGCTACAGTGTCAGTTGTGTCTCCCTTAAACAAAGCACAAAAAAGCTAAATCTTGGTTTTAGTTTTTGACTTAGGAGAGGCCATAACCTTGTTTTTGAGTCAGTACTCCCCCAATTGGTTATCTCTTCCAATCATATGGAGGGTTTGTTTATGCCTCCTGCATGACAAACTTATACAAAGTTCTCATTTGCTACCATAGTCAACATGAGTCGTGCTTTTGTTCAAGGGATGTTAACTTGAGTCGACCTTTCTGCGGTGTCTCTTGACTCATTTTTCAATCGGCCTTCCCGGTCTTGTCAGTATCTTGTTCTATCACATGAATTATTTGGTCCTTTGCTCATGCCGGTTTGAGACGGTCTCCACTAACTTCTTGCTGGCGGGTTTGTCTCTTATCGACTATGACATATTTCTCTAAGAATAAATCTAGAGCCACACCCTGGCCCTATTTACATCATTGATAGGTGACCTTGTGCTCATCATTTGATCAACATCATGGGTCTTTGACTGAGTGGTTTCCCTTGTGTTCGACTTCAGCTTACATTATCACACCTGGGATTCGTGCAGTACCTTGATTTCCATTTGACCCTATCGGCGGATATCTCACCTCTTTGTCAGCTTTCATTATTGGTTGGTTCAGAGGGTTTCTGCCATGCGCTAGCTTCATCTTGTGCATGCCGGAAACGTACTTCGGGTTGGTTACTTCACTTTACTTCATCTGATTCCTTCCAAATCTTGGCTTGCAGGTTACACTCGCACTGGACTGATGTGGGATTCCTTAATGCCTTCCTTCCAACATATCTTTTCCCATTGACTCTAACTCATTGCTATGGGAATAAGGTCTAGAGTCCTTTTGTCAGTACCTTAGGGTTTGCAGTCATCAGTGGCAAACACTTTGCTATCAATAGTGAGAATGCATCATTGTATCCTAATTGATATATTCTTTGAAGTGTTCGACTTCAACTCATTCATTCACACTTGCTAGATTGTACTAGGGCACCTTGACACTCATTATCATTATCGGTGGGTTGTCTTGTGTTTGTTAACGGTATACATCAATGACCGGTAATCAAACGATTTCTCACATGGTCGACCTCAGCTCATTTATTCCCACTGTGTAGAATTATGCCATGGTGATCGGTGAAGACCTCGGGTTCGCATCAGCATGTTTTGGTTGACTTTGACAGCCCCTTCAGTTTTCTGCCAGTGACACCATCCACCCTTATATTTTGCAGTTTCATCACAACAGCATCTTATATGTTGGCTCCCGAGTTGCATGTTGTACCATTTGTTCCACCACTTATGATTTGGTACTTGGAGATTCAGTTGTGACTTTCGTGATCAGATATCTTTACAGCATCATTGATCATTCTTCTATATGTGATACTTGGACATGATTTTTACTTATACATCCGGGCAGTGATCAGATGATTCACTATGTACTTTACATTTCAGCTATACTTGTATACATATTGGATCTGCTCCATACTTCATATGCAGACATGCTTTTCTTTCACTGAGCATGGTTATGCCTGCCTCAGACATGAGCTATCTTTTTTATTTCTATCACTGGTTTTTTGGCAGGCTGAAATTTGGTGAAGTCCTCTCTAGTCCTTGCAAGGTTATTTCTATGCACATAATACATTTCGGCCATCATGTACCCCTTCTGACCTCATATATTAGGGGGCATCTGTTATAGCATCATTTATCACCATTATATACTTGATGACTTATGCATTGGCCTTGGGCAGCCCTTCCATTCAGACTTGTTCATATTTCTCAAAAAATAGTATTTCAAAACCCATACGGGACTCTGCCCAGACTTTTCCGCATATACACGCGGGTCAATACATTGAAAACCCACGTATGTTATTTAAAATATTAAAAAAAAATAATATTTCCCTATTTTTGAGGCAAGGTTTACGGTTGTTCCTCTAACTTAACTACCCCAGCCCGTGGCCTAACTGTTCCCTAACTGAAAAAATAAATAAATTAATTAATTAATTAAAATAAAAAATTAAATTAAATTAAAATAAAAAATAAAATAAATAAATTTGAGGAGGTATAAATACCCCTCAAGGGAATGGCCTAGGGGAAAAAGAGAGAGAATTATAGATATGTCCAAGTCTGATATTTGCCCTGTGCCTCCTGCACTTCCCAGATTTTCAGGAAACCCTTGTTTCCTTGAGATGTTCACCTTCATCCTAAGTGACATCCATTGTGAACTATTCTTGGAAGAATTTTTGCGAGGCTAGGGCTGGACGGATCCAGAGGATGGTTTGCTCAAGGCCGTGGCAGATTTTAGGTGATCTCTCCACTATTTATTTACTGTACATGTTATTAATAAAAATAAGTTTCATCTTGTTCTTGATGTTCACGTGTCATTTATCTCTTATACATGCTTAATGATCTTAAATAGTTCATTTATTGTTATTTTTATGAGATTATGCATGTTTTTTGCTAACATCTAGAACATATATATGTTGTACAACTAGGGTTTTGTGCTTTTTCTTTGCTAGTTTGCAGGTTCTGGAGCACAAAGAGTTGCAAGGGGTTTGAACCCCGCAGGATCTACTACAACCGAAGGATAAACAGGTAAGATCTGCAACCCTTAATTTCTAGTTTCAAGCATAGAATTTGGTTAATTGATTCCTTCTTGTGATGGCATGCCTCTGATTTGTGAAGGTTTATCAACCCAAGACCTTAGGGTAACATTGCCCATAACAGTAGAACACCATAGATGGATCCTCATCCAAGCATGATGAGGAGGAGAATTGTTCCTTGGATGGAAAGGAAGAGAAAGGGAAAGGGAATACATCCATTCCAAATAAAATTATGGTCAAGCAGGGAAGAAGAAGGAATTGTCGAATATTAAATGTTTTTGTTGTCATGAGCTGGGACACTATGCCACAAAGTGTCCGCGCAAGAAGGCCGACAAGAAGCCCTCAAGAGGAGCGGCAAGTAAAGCTCCTACTTCACAATTCGAGATGGATTTCACCCTCATCGCATGCATGGTTTCATCTGTGATGGGTAGTGTGTGGTACCTGGATAGTGGAGCCTCATTCCATATGACCGGAAACTGAGAATTCTTCAGCGACTTGGAGGAGAAGGACCTCCATATGCACATCGAGATGGGAGACGATGGAAGGTATAGCGTGACCGACATAGATATTTTTACTTTACAGATGGAGTTTGGTTCTCCTAGCACATTGAAATATGTCATGTATTCCCGAGTTTGAATAAGAATTTATTTTTAGTTGCTATATTGGAAGATCGTGGCTACGATGTGATTTTAGCAAAGGAAAGGTGTTCCTTCGTCAAATATCCATGGGACAGGTGAAGAAGATCAGGGTTAGGGTAAAGAAACTCTATAAATTGGAGGTAGAAGATTGTGTCACTTTGAGAACAAAAGCAGAGAAGGTGCAGAGCCGAGACATCGGTGAGTTATGGCATAGAAGATTGAGCCATCTACACCACGAAGCTTTGAAAATCATGCAACAGATTTCTACAGGACTTACCAAGGGTGCACTTGAGCAGCGTGATACATGAAAAGGGTGTACATTGGGGAAGTAAACCAAAGCCACCTTTCATGATAAAGATAATCGGGCGCAAGCAATCCTTGAAATAGTTCACTCAGATATGTGTGGACCGTTATCGACAACCTCTATGGCCAATCATAGGTAATATGTGATTTTTGTAAATGATTTCTCACACAAGTGTTAGATATTATTCATGCAATAGAAATACCAAACCTTCTCAAAATTTTGTGATTTCAAAGAACTTGTTGAGAAAGACACGAGCAGGAAAGTGAAGGATCTCAGTAGCGACAACGGTGGAGAATATGTGTTGAATGTGTAACACCCTCCTCCCACGTCTACCCAATTAATCGACCAACCATGGTAAACATGTGACGAATATTTACTATGATATGATTCAACTCCCTATGTGTCAGTTAAGGAAGTGGAACTGACGAAACAAAACAACACAGATCTTCTACAGCTACAACAGAAACCTCAGGAGCCATCCAAACCTTCCAAGTTATTATCCCCTCAGACAAACTAACTTTTTGATACATTAATCCCCTAGTCGCTCCCTTTCAAAGCCCTCTGAGAAAATGACAGCACCATTCACTCCCTTGCCAAGTCCTCCAAGCACTGAGAGCCCCAGTCTCTCCCATGATCCTGCAAGAGTGTGATTGCATCCTTTTTCTACCAATGCTATGCTAATGACTACGAGATTTAAGGCTAAATTTTAGGGCTAGGACCCAATTCCTTGCCCAGAACTCCTTGACACTTCCAGGAATGAAAGATAACAATGGAATAATGGTAAAAATTCAATTACTTGAATAAGGACTTGACTGGACCCCTACTAGCCATGACAGGTATTTTGTCAAAAATGTCACAAATATGTAATCTACAGGTTTAAAAAACATATATGAGCATAGAAGTCTCATCCTTATCTGAGAATCATTAAGAAGAATTGATACCTCATCACAATAATTGCATTACCATCTATATAGCCATATATTCATTGTACATTCAATGTTTAACCAAAATATGATGAGATCCATACATTATCACTGTCATAAATATAACAACAGAAATATCAAGGATATAACAACCATATAAACCAATATATTTACCCATAAAATACTACGGATAAAGAGCTCTTATTGATGATTGCATAGGTTTACCAGGTATGGGACTTCCACGAACCATCCGACCATATACTAGGTTGAACCAAATCTTTCTTTCATCCAGTCACCCCTATGCCATATTCCAAGAATGAATCTGGGATATCATAAAATACATCAATCAAAACCAAACCAAGGCTTCTAGAGGCCAACCACCTCAACCCAACCAGTGATTCCACCTCACGGTTAGACATCACTAACCATCACCATATTGGTACCTACCGAAGTTGTCTAGGGCTCCAAAGCGTTTATTCCAACCAAGGCTTCCAGGACTAGTAACTCAACCCACAGCTGCCACGAGATTCCAGAGTGTTTTTCCATCCAGGGCTTCTAGGACTAGTAACTCAACCCACCAAAGGCTTCCAGATCATTTTTCCAACCAAGGCTTTCGAGACCAGTAACTCAATCCAAGTTGTTACAGAGCTTCAAGAGCGTTTTTCCAAACAAGGATTCCAGGAACTAATAAATCATCCCACAACCAAAGGAACATGAAAACCAACTAAAAAATAAAAGTAAAAACCACATCACCATGGTTATCCATGAAATGGAAAGTCTATAAAAAACCATTTTCAATCTAGGAAATCCTCCATGCCAATGACATATCATGACCATGAGACCACATGCATATGCCATGCATGCCAAAAATAGTGAGGAAAGAATACATGATCCTGATGCCCTCTTGCATTTTCCTACTCTTCCTTTTCCTTCTTGTTCCAAAATTCCAAGTATGTCACACTCCTCCAAGAGTGCTCCAAGAAAAATTTGAGTGTCCAAGAGTATGAGAGATAGAGAATAGAGAGAGAGCTCCAAAAATGAACTGATAAAAAGCCATGAAATGGTCCTCATAAGCCATTTTATTAATGAGGCCTCCAATTTCTTCAATTTTCCATTATTTTCCTTCATTTTCCTCCTCACATGCAACCTATTACCTTTCACCTTCCTTTTCTCCTACTTTCCATTATTTTCATAAATAAATGCCAATAAATGCCACTTTTCCCTTCCAAAGCCTTATCCATTGCCTTTTCCAATTTCCATAAGCATTAAAAATCATATGAACACCCACACTTGGATGTTTTTCCCAACATTCAGTTTTGAATAAGTGTCCCATGACCAAGGTCTCATTTTACCTTTATTACTTTTTACATAGATTTTTAACCAGGGTTGTTACAGAGTGAATTCAAGAACTTATGTTCAATAGAAGGAATTTGATTGTAGTTAATAGCACCCCATAACCCACAATAGAATTGGGTTGCAGAAAGTAAGAACATAAGAATTGTGAGAGTTTCACAGACAATGTTACATGATCAGGGCCTATTGTTGCACTTGTGGGATGAAGCAAGCAACACAGTGGTATATGTGCATAACAAGAGTCCTCAACAAATTCTTAGGATGAGTACACCATAGGAGGATTTTTTGGGTAAGAAACCAGATGTGGAACACTTTATAATCTTTGGTTCATCAGTTTATTGTCATGTTTCCAAGGATGCATGAAAAAATATAGAACCAACAGCTGAGTTAGGAATATTTGTGGGGTACACTGATACACCTCGCAACTATTGGGTGTACCTTCCATCTCATAGGATGATAGTGGTTCAGAGAGATGTGAAATTTGATGAAGATAAGGCCATGTGAATTTCCCTTGAGAGGGAGCTTTAGTTGCATGCATATGTGTATATTTTAGCTCCAAAAGAAGAACCTCAAGATGTGGAGCAACCACAAGCAGAGGAGCAGACAGTGGAAGCACCCATTCATGTAAATACATCTATAGATGGAAGGAAGTGCACCAAAGAGGCTAATAGGTTGATGCATGATGCTAGATATAATGTGGGAGCACCCACATCACAACGCAGGAAGAGGAGGTCACCATATCGGTACACTGGCTACATGGATCTTATGAGCGAGAGTGTAGAGAATCAGCCATCCTCATTCGAGAAATTAGTGCAAAAACTAGTATGTATGAATCCATTATCAGGAAAAATTGATGGGAATTTTTCCCAAGACCAGAGGACAAGTCAGTTGTAGGATCCAAGTGGATCTACAAGGTGAAGAAAGCAGAAAATTGGTGTCGAGAAACATAAGGCCAAATTTGTGGCTAAGGGGTTCTCTCAGGTGGAGGGAATAGATTATGAAGAGACCTTTCCTCCAGTATCAAGGTACTCTTCAACTAGATATATTCTAGCACTTTCAGCGCAGATGGGATGGAAGATACGTCATATGGATGTAAAGAAAACTTTCCTCAATGGACTGATTGAGGAAGATGTGTACATAGACCAGTCGAAATAATTTGATACATTCAACAGAGAGTCACATATGTGCATACTCAAGTGAGCATGTATGGATTGAAACAAGAACCTCGTGCTTGTTACACCAGGATAGACAACTATTTCACCGGGTTGGGCTTCACCAAAAGTGAAGCAAATGCAAACCTTTACCATATTGTGGTTGAAGGTAAATACTTGATTATAGTATTATATGTCAATGATTTAATTCTAACATGTGATGAGAAGCTAATAAAATATTTCAAAGAAAATTTGGTAAGAGAATTTGAAATGAAATACACGGGGATCTTACATTATTTCCTTGGTTTGGAAATTTGGAAAAGAGATGGGGAACTGTTTGTCTCTCAGGGAAAGTATGCCAACAATATACTGATGAATTTTCACATGGAGGGCAACAAACCCATGGAGACTCATATAGCAGGGCATTAGAGGAAGGAAGATGCTACTTCAGGCGAAGTGGTAGAAGCTACCATTTATAAGAAGCTTGTGGGTTCACTTATGTACTTGGTGAACACACAATCAAACATGTGTTATGTGGTTAAACAACTTATTCAATAAATGGTTAAGCCAACCAAGCTCCATTGGAAGGAAACCAAACATGTGTTGAGATACCTCAGAGGCACCTCTCGGTTTGGCCTTTGATACAGACGAGCAGAGGGAGTGAACCTGCAAGGATTCAAAGATGCATATTGGGTAGGGAGTCCATCTGACATGAGGAGAACATCAGGCGAAATCTTCAGTATAGGGTCAGAAACAGTTTCTTGGTACAACAAGAAGCAGAGATCAGTTTCACTCAGTTCAGCATAATCAAAGTACATGGCTGCTAGTCAAGCATCTTGTGAGGCTATCTGGATGAGGAAGATCTTTGTTGGGGTATTTAGTCAATAAATGGATCCTACATTGATTTACTGTGACAGCCAGAGTTGATCAAACTCTTGGTGAATCCAGTTTTTCATGATAGGTACAAGCATATCAATATCTAGTACCACCATCTCAGATATTGTGTGCAGAGGCAAATCATGATGTTAGAGTACATTCCTATGAAGGAACGAGATTCAGACATCTTGAAGAAGGCACTGTCAATAGGAAAAGTAGAGTTCCATAGAGGCAGGATCAGGGTATCTGATAATCCCTTTCTTGCTGAGAGGGAGTGTTGAAAATGGAACCAAGAAAGATTCTAATTTAATTTTACCTTGAATTAAATTAGAAGAAAATTGTAATTCCACATCACATGACAACTTGTACGAGTTAACTAAGTTAGTTTGACTTAGCTGGTTCAGTTAATTTGAGCTGAGGGTCTAACTTGAGTCGTGTAGAGTGGTTCCTACGTTTTAGGAGCCCTGGTTGGGTTTATTTTTAGTTGTAATTAATTAATTCAGTTTATCTGAGTTAAAGTAAGTTTAACTAGTTCCTACTGTTGGAGGAACTGGTGATAGGTCTAGTAGTGAGTTGTATATTGTATGATCAATCAATTAAATAATAAATCAAACATAAATAACTTATGCATGTATGAGCTGAGAGTTACCTAGTTAAGATTGGAGTTCAAGGCCAATGTACTATCACTTGTGTAATTATCCAAATTGTACAGGTGGTGCATGCAGCCAGAGGAAGGCCCTAGATGGATTGCGCAGTATTGGATGGGGATTTCCCTAATTAATAGGAGTTAATTACCTAATCGAACAATGCAAGGAAATAGGAAATTGGGAAAGCCAAAATTTGGTTAAGTATTGGCCTAGGCTTGTCTAGGAAGAAATAAGACAGATTGAGATAGTGCATAGGTTTCTCAAGCCTGAGAAAAGCATTGTAATCTTCTCATATTTTTCTGACTAATGCAATATATAGATAGCGGGGTTTTTAGTTGAGGCTTTCCCTAGGAAATCATTGTGTAATGTTTTTCTTAAATTATTTCTCTTGTATGCTTCGTGATTTCATGATTGTCTAAATTGGTTTCCACAATTGGTAGAGTAGATTCAAGTCTATTGTTTTAGAAAATTACAATTAGAAGTTTGAATCAACAAGGAATTTCTACACCTTGCTTGAGTAATGAGGCTTCTTTTATAACAATAGGGATTAAATTTCATATCCCCGTGACTCTTGTACTTCTAGTATTACATTTGGACTTAATCTCACTTTTCCTAATGACTCTTTTGTCCATATATGACTCTTGTACTTCCACGTATTTACATTTACAGTATTTTTCAAAATCACATCATCATTAGTCGACAACAAGACAAGTCATTTGACATTGATGACTTGGACCATGGTGACTTGTAACATGAATCTATTTGAGAAGTGATGACACTACCACTATGTTTTCAATACTTTTTTTTTTCTGAATAAGCTTAATCTATTAATATACAAAAATACATTACATGGAGGCCGAGGCCTCAGAGATTCTAGCCCGAGAGATGGGAATTCTAGTACAGCCATGAAATTTTGTCAAAATAGCAACACACAGTGACGAGAGACAGTTACAACAATGAAGCACAGACAGGCATCTCAGCAAAAAAAGCCGCCCTCATAGGGGAAACCAGCCGAAGAACCCCAACAGCACATCAACCCACAGCATTTAGCTCCGGAATTGTAAACATGATCGATCTTATACATGATAATTTGCCTCCCACGAAGGGGAAACCGGCAATCAAAAGAACAGTAGAAGTAAAACCATCTAAACTGATTTAGCATACGATTACCAGAGCTGAGCCTGGAACAAAGAGAAGCCAAAAACAAGCCAGAAAGCAGAAAGGCCATTAATTACCTTGAGAGGAAGGAGGAGACTCGACCACACGGTAGGCGTAGGGGCGGGTTCATCCTCAGCCTGCACATCAACATTATCACCCGAAGCATCCTGTTTGGTAGCGTCCACCCCCTCCTTGACAACAGGAGTAGTAAAACAGCCTCTCTTGAAGTCGCCCGCTCCAGAATCCATGAAGGGGTCCTGCAAGGAGCTGCCCTCAACCATATTCCGCTTATGACCTTCTTTAGAAGGAGAACAGGGCTTATCGGTCGTCAATTGCACCAGAAGAGATTCGGTGAGCTCGGCAGTCGAATTAGGTGGCTCTTCTTTGAAATCAATGGTGATGGTGGCCGTGACAGTAGGCATGTTAAGCAAGCAGGGGAAGTGGAACTGAGCCCTGTGCTGCTGACCTGGGAGGAGACTGGAGAGGCCTCTTGCAAGCAAAGCAATCCCTCGCCCCGCCAAAGAGCTCCGCCCACTGCGTGTCTCAGGATAACGACCTCGCATGGAATCAGATGGCGAAGAAGAGGAACTAGGCGAGGAGGGAGGAGGGTGTCGGGATGGACCACCATGGCTCGAGCCTCGTCTGCTTCTCATCCTATGGCGCAAACGAGGCATGGTATGCAGGTGAGTAGAGTTGAGCTTGAAAGAACAGGAAGCCGAGGGCAGGGTCAGGGAAGGCGAGCCAAAACTGAGGACCGAAGGCGGATAAGAATCGATCTCCACAGGGATAGAAATAGAGCGAATACCGAAACTCTGAGTGCAAAAGGAGCTCTGCGAGAAGTGCATACAGGAGCAAGGTTTATACAATAGGAAAGCGAGCAGCTGCATCCAGTATTGGTCCGAGATCTTGGCTCAGAGACCGCCGAGGAGCAATAGGAATGAAAGGGCAGCATAGCCGGTCTGAAGCGTCCCGAAGAAGCCATATCTCTGTGGAGCGAGCACGAGTCTCGGCAAATGTGCAGTGTAAATGCCCCAGACGATGCAGTGTTAATGCTATTAATGGCATGGAGGACGCAGAGTAGGGTGGCGGTGGTAGAACCCCACGTGCCAGCCACCACCCTTGCCACCTTTTAGATATGCTGGCCACCCACATCCGGGAACTATGTTTTCAATACTTGTAACAAGCCTTGCATTGTAAATTTTTCTCCCTCCGAAGGGTTTAGGGAGATTACGGAGTCTTCATAAATCTCTTTGATCATCAAGATCCAACATTCCTTCAACTTTCGCAACATAGTGCCTTTGTTCCTTTGTCTTCAATATGCTTTCTTGGGAAAATTCGCTTGATAGATATCCTCAATCATATTTTTCCATGCTTACTGAGAACACCGGCAAGTATGGATCACTCATGGAAAGCAAACATTAGCCCGAAAATCTCTTATTCTACGATTATTCATGCAATGTAATAATTGTGGCTCAGTAGTGCGTTAGGGAGAGAGAGAGAGAGAACTTCTGGGCATAGAGCACACTTTTAGGAGATAAAGGGGGTAGGTATCATTGACTGAGACTGCACCATGCGCAACTCTGGAAGACGAGGAGCGAAGTTGGGTGCAAGGCGCAGTTACAAGGACTGCTAACTAGGACTACGCCATGCACTAGGGAGGAAGGTCAGGGTGATAAGGAGGGTTCAAGTCATAGTTCCAGGGAAAAATGAGGGGATTCACTTCCCACTAGAAGTACATAGTGTGCTACACTGGGAGGTAGAGGTCGAACTAGCGTAGGGAGGAAGAGTAAGCAGTAAAGAGAAGGGTCTTGCTGAACTAGAATTGTGCAGTGCAGAGGAGAGAGAGGGAAGGCTTAGGGTGGCGTAGGGCACAATAATAGTTGACAAGGAGGGTCATTGCTAGGGCCTAGAAGTGTGCAGTGCACTCTTCCTATCCATGAGGAGGTGTTGCAAAGTAAAAAAAATGACTAAGTGTGGAAGGATGAAACATTGGAAAACACAATGAGTTAGGAGAAATATAGAGAATTATGCACCTCAAATCATCAATACAACTAAGACAAGACCTAAGAATAATAAGTATACATCAAAATTAAAGTTCACAAACATTATCCAAGTGCAATAGACAGAACATGGGAAATTGCGACACATAAGTGTCGTTTTGTGACTAAAAGTTCTTTGTGACTCAAAAGTGTGTTATAACTATTCTTAGTGATTTGAAGACACTTACAAAGGGTCTTGGATGTTTGAAACAAGTGTAAAAACATAAAACAACACTTGATGACCAAAAGCGACACTTCACATGATAGCAAGTAGGCTCTGAAAATTCGAACATAGCAAAAATTTTAGAGGGTGTTGTAGATGCGACAACAGATAGGAAGCCATGTATTCACCCTTATACATCTTGATGGTCCTCAATTTATCTCCGAGAATCAATTTCCTAAACTCTATAGTATTTTGGTAAAAATTTACAATTGTGTCCTAGGTCTGCTTCACTATATCATTCTTTGTGATATGTGGAACAATATGGTCCTTGACTCCATCAAGGATAATTCTCTTGGATGTGGAATTTTCCTTTTTATAGGTTTTCAATTGTTGTGTATTTGTTGATACTCATCCAATAAAAACATCATCCTGGTTTTCCAAATGCCAAAGTTGGAGTCTCCGTCCGATATGTCCTAATCTCTCAAACCTATTGTTGTCATCTTTGGAAAACTAGAAATATAATGAAACCCAAATAAACTGGAAAAAATATAAATTGGGTTGAAACCCTCGAAATTTCTCTTCATGTGCCTATGCAGATCCTCCTTCTTCCCTCAAATCTGTTATGAAACCAAGTGAAATTTTAAATATTGTTGCAAGTAACTAGTTCTTATTCTCCTATCAATTGATTATTTGTCTTCTGCAATTACGAGTGACAAATACTAAATAAAACATTAATGCAACTTCATAGAAAAATAAATGACTCATAGAAAGTGAGAAAATTATTGCATACACACACAAATAATGAAGACCAATTTTTTTGGACAAATGTACATGGAAAAACCCTAGTGTGGGGAAAACCAATTTTGCAAATGAGTATTTTTATTATTCTTCAACAAAATATGTGGTGGAGAAATTACAATCATTTGAAATAAATTAGAAAACCTCTAAAAATGTATCTCTACCACCTCTGCAAGTTGATCTACCCTCCTAGAAGCAATTCATCCTCCTTTGAGCAATTCGGTCTCCCTCTGGCTCCTGATCTGATCACAAGTATGGCCCTGGCTATGGAAAACTTGCACTGCTAAGGAAATAACTCGACCTCCCTCTATATTTTGAACTCAACTGGAAAAATTGGCTATCTTATGCAAATTTATCTCTCTTGAATTTTGTCTCCTCGCTCATGCACTTCATCCTCACAAAGAAATTCACACTGCTCACTAGGGAAATTCACACCCCTCTTTGGAGAAATTCACACCACTGGAAAATCAACCTCTCACTACAGAAGATTTGATCTTCAAATATCTCTACAAATCACAGTGATAAATTCCTCTAGAAATTCTATCTCCAAACACTATTGATCTCACTTTTTTTATACCCCTACATTGCCTTTTTTCCCTTGCTATCACTGCAATATTATGTCTCGATTTCTCACCTATCGTTCTCCAAATGCCCATCTATTTCCTATTATAATATCTCGTTGATTAATCAACGACCATGATCTAATATCAATCGATGGCTAAGATCACCTTGACCCCTTCTCATGAATTTTCTAGAAGTCACTACATTTACCTCAATTAATTCTAATTAATTATGCCATTTCCCTAAGTTAGACTTAGGAAAATTAATAAACTGGCTAATTAATTCTAATCAAGGCCTTTTCATGTGAAACCTTTTTCTGAGTATTGGAGAAAATGTGTTCCCTATCCTCATAGACACAATATGAGACTAGAACACATGTTCAAACCACATAAACTAACAGTTAAAGATAGAGGAGGAGCATGAGCAACATTTGAGGATGGTGTTATAGGTGTTGAGAGAGCACCAATTGTATGCCAAGTTGAGTCAGTGCAATTTTCATCAAAGGAAAATGCACTACTTGGGACATATTATCTCATAGGAGGGCATAACATTTGATCTACATAAGATTGAGGTAATCAAATGATGGCCTAGACCAAATAATGTTTCAAAAGTGAAATCATTTGCGAGTCTAGCTAGATATCATAAAAGATTCATTGAAATTTTCTCCAAGATTTCACGTCCAATCACTTCACTATAAATGAAGGGAATAAAGCTTGAATTGAATACCAAATGTGAAGAGAGTTTCTAGCACTTGAAGGAATTATTAACTAATGCACTTATTTTAAAGATTGAAAATCCAAATAAGGATTTTGTTTTGTGCATAGGTGCATGTAAAGGAGGAATTGGAGTCATTACCCAAAATGGGCATGATTTTTGCTATGAATATAGGAAACTCAAAGAGCATGAAATAAATTGTGTTATTCTTTACTTGGTGCTTGTAGCTATGGTTCATGTGTTGACAATGTGAAGGAATTATCTCATGGGGAAAACAATTGAGCCAAGGATAGAACATATTGTTTTGAAATACTTTTTTGAATATCCAACACTAAATGCTAAACAAACTAGATGGATGAATGTCTCAATGAATATGACTTTGACATCAAGCACATCAAGGTAAATGAGAATAAAGTGGATAATGCACTCAATAGGAGGGTGCATGAAATGTGTGCTACAACCATTAGTATATAGAATGTAGTTTTAGCAAGTAAAATTTTGGAAGATGTACAACTGGATTAGGATTATGTAAATTAGAGAAGTTTCATAATACATTTCTGTCTAATTGAAATATAAATACGGCATGCTAGATAAGGATGTGATTCTCTTGTACGGGAACAAGGTGTATGTTCATACCTCAATGGAGTTGAGAAATTTAGTGCTAAAAGATATGTGCAATGTTGAATACTCTAGACATCCAAGGTACCAAAGACAATTGCAATTGTAATGAGACAATATTTTTGGCTTCGAATATAAAAATATGTGGTGGATTATATAGCAAAATTTATGGAATGTTAGAAGGTAAAGGCTGAGTGAATGAATCAAATGGGATTTCCTATAGAAAATTCCCATTCCTAAATGGAAATAGGAAGTGGCTACTATACCTAACTACCTATAACAACACAACAACATGATTACATCAGGGTAGTGGTGGACAAGTTTACAGAGGATACACATTTTAGTCCAATTAATATGACTCATATGGTAACCAACACTAAATATATTTATATGAATGGAATTACTAGGCTACATGGTGTTCCTAAGGTAATAGTCTAATAGAGATCCCAGGTTCACATCTAGTTTTTGCAAAGGATTGTTTAAAGGATTTGGGACAAATCTAAATTTCAACATAGCATATCAACTAGAGTTTAATGGATAGACAAAGAGGATTAACCAAGTGATTGAAGATATGGTAAGATTGTATGTAATGGAAAAACCATCTAAGTGGGAAGACTATCTTCATTTGGTTGAGTTTTCTTATAATAATGTGTATCAGGCAGCATTCAAGATGAGACCATTAGAAGCCTTGTATGTAAGAAAACACAACCATGATAGGTAGTTGGGATAACCCAACAGATAAAGTCATTATTGGGGTAAAATGACTAACATAAATGGAAGAGTAGATGATAAATATTAGGTAGGATTTAAAGATTGCACATGACAGGAAAAAGAGCTACATTGACAGAGGTAAAACACATAGGGAATTCAAAGTGGGTGAGAATGTGTTTTGAAAGTAAAGGATAAAAGGAGCTTGATGATATTGGGAAGCTACCCAAAATGAGTAGCAAGATATTGTGGGTCATTTGAAGTTCTAGAGAGAATAAACCTAGTTGCATACATGCTTACATTTCCTACATCTATGAGAATTAACAATTTTTTTCACATGTCTTTATTGAGATGTATGTACCTAATCCTAACCATATGATTCATTGGATTTTGATCTGGGTGGAGCACAAAGAGGACTTTTACATGGATCTAATGCACATCTTAGAACAAAAATTAAAAGTGCTTAGGGACCAAGCAATCAACATAGTAAAGGTCTAATAGACCTACTATGATCCTAAAGATGTCATATGGGAGTGCAAGGAGGCCATGTGGAAGGAGTACTTGTAGTTTTTTGCAAATTTTAAAGAAATACAAATACACATTTGTAAACAAGTGTACAAAGACTCATTTTTTTGGCAAATGGAGTTCATAGAGCCACAACCTTGAGACTTCTTATCTGACCTGTGCTAGAACCTTTGAAGGGAAGTAGGGCCACTCGAGGGACTACAATGTAGAGAAGGGGCTACACTTTCTTGAATTGTGTAGGTCAAGGAGAATGAGAGATGTTGGTTGGAATTGTTGTCGGAGTCACTAAACTATGAATTCATTAGTATAATGATGTCAGATTAAGTGTATTTATGTACATCTAGACTAGTGTGGTGATGTGTGTTGAGTACAATGAAAATTTTAACTTGTGGGAGAAGGTTGGTGGGTGGGGGGGAGTGTAGCACCCCCTAGTTTTAATCCCCATTCCTGCAATGCATATTTGTAAAATGTGAAGAATGGTTGAGGGATAAGCGAAGTAATATGTAAAAATTGTACATTGAAAGCAATAAAATAAAATAAATGTTGGCTATAGATAGATAAGGAAAGATTCATGAGGCCTATGTTTCTACAAAACAAGGTACTAAAATGGGGTCCAAAGGAAAATTATACATGCATAATAATCCCAAGCCACCTTTCTCAATTATTTTTGTAATGGACCTTCTATTTTCCTGTTTGAATATTCCAAAACCCCAATCCTTGAATGCATGTTAGAGGCTTTGTGGGAAATTCACCTCACCTAGTTATTGAAAGTGTGAGATGAGTATAATCAAATATGAGAATTGGGAGATTCAAACATTCGTGGGACAAAATGAAATTAAAATAGGGAGATAAAGTAGTTTTCTCAACAAGGTAAAAGAGAGGAAAATATAGTTGAGGTGTTGAAAAAGGTGAGGCAACCATAGTGGGTAGTGAAGATAGATTGTTGGAGCTTGAAATGTATGAATAATTATGTCATCATATCTGTAAGTGATTTTTTGTTGAGGGAATTGCACAAGAGCAAGTGAGATTGCTACCATGAGTACTCATGTTACAATTGGAGTTCCCAGAGTCCTTAGATGAGAGATTTCTTGGCCAATCTATGTTAGAGCCCTGGAGGAAAGTGGGATAGCTTGAGTGAATGCATGATAGAGACGAGGATCCCATTCCTTGGGTTGTGTAGGGTAAGGGAAAATAGAGTTGATGAATTGGAATTGGTGTAGGAGTTAGCTTACTAGGATTTTTGTCGTGTTTTAGGTTCATAAGTGGATATTATCTAGCCATAGGAGTCATTATTTCTTGTGGATTCAACTTGGATGTGACCTGTTGGTGAGAGGATTAGAGCAGCATAGTCTATGGTTGAGTGGAAATCCTAATTTTTGCAGCTAGTTTTGTATTTTTTGATTAAGATAATAGTTATTGTTGTTATCCTCATTTACAATTTTAATGTTATTCTTAAACTATGTGTTTTACTACTACATTTTACTTTGTGTTTTGAGTGTTTTAATGTTGATGTGCATGTTTAAATAGTTTATATTCAAGTTTTTTTTTTTTAGTAGTTGCATGAGAATTTTAATCATGTTGGACACATTTATTTCTATTGGTATCAAAGTCTTTTTTATTTTTTTGATAATGGGTGTGCTACAAAGTGGTTTTAGAGCTAGAATCGGGTCTAGGTCTACTACATATTGGTATAAGAGACGAAATAGGGGTATGGGTCTACTACATCTTTGAAGTATATTTGATTGAAAATATTTCTTAAATAACATTCAAAATATGCTAGATATTTCAAGTGATGGCAATGATAAACTTACTTTAGTATTTTTTTATAATATTCTGCAATAAGCATTCAAAAAAAAAAACTTTGTATTGGTACTTGGGAGATCAATATTATTTCCTCTTTGTAGATGCATAAATCAATTTTGATGTAGATTTCCATTGTATAGTTCCTTGAGGATTGAGTGCATACCTCTATTTATTCATATTCCATAATTTTCAATCAATTTGTAATGCAATTAGATGGGAGATAAAGACTAAATGATATTTTAAAGTTATTGTTTTTTTGTGGGGTAAATGGATCCTTTCATTAATCATAGAAAGTTACATATATCTTGAATTTCAAAAAGAGGCCTAAAATCTTGGAGATACTTGAAAACTAACAAGCTCCCTACCAAGAACATACAATAAAAAAACTATTACGATAATCATAAAACATAAAAAACTACTTGAGGATTCAATATTTCAAGGGGGAAAATGCCTCTAACATTTGCATGGATTTCCCCAAGTCGACTAATTATTCAACATTTTCTTGGATTCATGCCTAATTTCTCTTATGGCCTTTTTTTTTGGCTTCTTTATCTTTCCTGGAGACCACCTTGAAATCCATCGTCTAAACCCAAAGTCTATACTATGAGGAACTCGAGCCCAATTTATTACTCCAAAGATAGGTATTATAAAAAATCATAGTCTCATGAGTTGGCATGTTTGTCACATATTTTCCATGCCATGATTCCACAAGGGAAACTAGTCATTGGTCATCCAAATCCATATCTTTTGGTATGCCTTCTGCTTTATTTTCTTCCAAAAGGGAGCTAATCATCTCCTATGGTAATGGATTTCACTGATGCTCTTCAAGAGTCTTTTAACGACCTTTGTATGATTTTCAAATTTTCCTTCTGTTGATTTTATACTTGATTGAATGTTTACTTTCTCTAGAGGCTCCTTTGGAGAGGAGAGAGACTTGAACCTATTTTCAGATCTAGGGATTTGGTCAGGATTTGAGATACCTTGAGGACTCAAATTTCTTCTTCTTTGGGGGATTTTTCATGAATCAACTAGATATTTCTTAGAAGGGTTTTCTTCAAACGTGTCCTTGGTATTCATTGGATAGTACCTAATAATATTACCATATTTATGACAACATATGCATCTAAAGGGGACTTGTTCATAATCTAAATACTGCTTCCAAACACTATCATGATAATAAATATCTATGGAGGATGGAAGCAGTTGGAAGATATTCATAGAAACACAAATCCATGCATATGAAGTGTACCTCCATCTCGTGGTAGCCTCTAATGCTTTGAAAATTTTGTCGATGGCACTACTGATTCCTTCAAGTGTTTCCTCCTCCCAATATTCCTTGGTGAGAGAAAAGAGATGCACCCACATTAGGGCTGCAATGAAATTCACCTTCTTCGAATTATATTTCTCCTTCCAGTATCACTTGAAGAGCCCTGCATTGTTGAAAAATTACGACCCTATGTTCGAAATATGTTGTCATTGATGGCAATAGGGTGTCCATTGATGTCAACGGATGCTGCAGATGTCAAAGAAAGTCTCAAGAGATCCAATTCCAAGCACAAGTATATGACTTAAGGAGAAACATGGATAAGTTGTGTGCAAAGCCTTTGAATCCAATTTTTTTGATAGTATCATACCACCTCAAATATATGTGAACCCCAATTAGATGGAAAGAGCTTTATGATGATATGCGAAAGTCTGAAAATGGCCTCCTAGATCAAATATAGAGACAATAAAAGTTTGGTGACCTCAATTCAAAGTTAGCAAAGATAACAGTTGGATGGGTGACTCTTGGTGCATAGCCAAAGTTGGCACAAGTGCCAAACCTCGAGGCAAGGGTGGTGGAGCAGCCAAGAAGAGTTTCAGGTCGACATGGATGGACAATGCAGCAGCGGGGATCATTCTCATTAGCGCAGGCAGAGCCCACTTGACACTATGGCCTAGTGGAACAAGCCAGATGAATAAACCCCGACCATTGTTATATAGAGCTCAAACTTAATGAGAAAGATGATGCAAAATGGTGACGCCATCCCGACGCACCTACCTGTTATGAAACCAGCTCCCAAAATAGAAGAAAATATAGATCAACAACTTAGAAATCAGCCACTTCAAGGGGGGGACCTCCTTTACATTACATAAATGAACAATTCTTGGATGACACAAATGACAAAACCTCCTTTCTATATATAGGAGTCCATGGGGTCACAACATAATCCTAGCCAACCTAACAATAATAATGTAGGGGCACAACAATAACAATAGTGGGCCTTTATGGGGCATGATAATAACAATATAGGGACTACATGGGTACAACAATAACAATAAGGGAACTACACTAACAACAATAAGGGACTACACTAGTAATATAGGGACCTAACATGCCCCTCTCCTTAAAAAAGTGTTTTCCTCAATGATTGAGTAGCTCTGGATGTTTCTATATAAAATTATCGTCCTCCCATGTGGAATCTTCAGTGGGTAAGTTCTTCCACTTGATGAGATACTCTGAAATTGATCAATTTCGTAGCTATCGAGTTCTTGTTGCCGGGACTGCTTCAGGTTCCAATATGATTTTTCCCTCCTCATCATGTTCTGGAAATATTGTATGAACTGGAAGTCTAGCACCTATAACCTTCTTTAAGCATGAAACATGGAAAACTCGGTGCACTCGAGAAGAATCAGGAAGCTCCAATTTGTATGCCATAGTACCAATCTTTTGCAACACCTTGTAAGGACCAGAGTACTTTGGCGATAATTTATTATCCTTCTTAGCTTACTTGAGGGACATTTGTTTGTATGGTTGTAGCCATAAAAATACACAGTCTCCTACATCAAAACTTCTCTCGCTGCGATGTTGATCTGCATGTTGTTTCATTTGATTTTGTGCCAAATTTAGGTTATCCTTTAAGAGTTGGAGAACTTGTTATTGATGCTTGATGTGATCTTCCACTACTTTAACCTTAGGATTTTCTCTTAAAGATGATGTGATGGACGGCGGATGATATCCATAAAGTTCCATAAATGGGGTCATTTTTGCTACAGTATGGAGTAAGTTTTATACCACCATTCAACCAGAGGTAACCACTTGACCCATTGTGTTTGTTTATCAGATACAAACAGAAAAGATATATTTCCAAACATTTTTTCACTATCTCAGTTTTCCTATCGAATTGAGGATGATAAGATGAGCTATGAGCTAGTTGAGTACCCAAACAAGAAAATAATTTTGTCCAAAAATTTCCAGTGAAAATGGGATCTTTTTCGCTTACAATAATCTTTGGGTTTCCATGTTGTTATAGCATCATTTCTCACCTTCATATGATTCATGATTGCTTTTATGGCTTTGGGCACCCATTCCTACAGACTTGGACAAATTCACTTAAAAACAGTGTAAAAATCCCCATACGCGACTATGCCCGTACTTTTCCGCGTGTATACGCGAGTCCAGCTGCACTTTTCCGCGTATGCTATTAAAATGATTAAAAAATATATAATTATTCCCTATTTTCGGGCTGGGTTGATGGTTACTCAGGTAGTTCAACCACCCCAGCACGTGGCCAACTGTTTCCAACTGTTGAAACTACTTGGAGGGAGTATAAAAACCCCTCATGTGTATGGCCCAAGGGAGAGAGAGAATTATTGATATTATACTCTGTTGGTATTCCCTATCCAAGTCTGATTCCCCGTGCCTCCTGCACTTTCCCAGTTCATTATAGGAAACCCTTGTTTCCTTGAGATGCTCATCTCCTTATATGTCATCTCGTATGCACCAGTTTGGAAGGAGTCTTAGCGAGGCAAGGGCGACGATCCCACGACTGTTCGTCAAGATCGTAAAGGATATCTGCATTATCTCTCCACTGCTACTTTTGTACATGCTATTTATAATATGTATACCATCTGCTCTCAAATATACATAGTGTCTCATATATATATGAGAAAATTGTTATTTAAGCATTCATTATGGTTTATTTAATGTTTCTGCAGGATTTCACTAATATTTAGAGTAGATATATGTTGTATTAACCTCCTCCCTTTTCATTTGCTTCTTCTTGTCTTTCAAAGTTGAAGGAAGGATCATGTCGTGGGTTTAACCCCATGGATCTCGTTTTCAACCGTAGGACCTACTGCAACTTCCTCGATCTACTCTATTTAGTTTTTCATGAACATGTATGGTTGTGTGAGTCCTTCTTAAGTAGCATGCCCCTGCTCTGTGGAGGTTGTAACCCAACGAACCTCTAGGGTGATATTCCCCGAAACACATGTAGCTTTTGAATTGTTTCCATAAATGCAATAGAAATTGTACTTGCTTTAAATGGATGAGATAATGCACAAAAGTGTGCATACTTGGTAAGTCTATCAACTACCACCATGAAGACACTCTTTCCTTTGGGCTTAGGTAAACCTGTGATAAAATCCATTGAAACCTCCTCCCAACATTGACTTGGAATGAATAAATGTTGTAGTAGACCAGGGGTCTTAATTGTCTCCACTTTATTTTGTTGGAAAACCAAACATTCCGCCACAAAATTTTGAATATCAGATTTAAGGCCATCCTAGAAAATTTATTTTTTCACCCTGTGGTAAATTTTTAAAAATCCTGAGTGTCCTCCTAAGGGAGAGGTGTGCAATTCCAAAAGAATATTTTTTTTTAGTCAGGAATTATTACAAATATATAAACGATCTTTGTACCATAAGGAATCATTTTTCCAACTAAATGTATCAGATGTATTGGGATCTTGCTGCAAATTTTGAATGAGTGTCCACACTTCTTCGTCATTCTTCCATTCCTCCCTTGCTTCAGTTATCTAATCTGGTTGGATAATAGAAATGGTAGAAAGAAATGCTTCCACCTCCTCATCCTTTCTTAAGCGTGCATCTGCAACAACATTTAGATTCCCTTTTTTGTAGATGATTTCAAATTCATAACCCAACATCTTTGTGACCCATTTTTGCTGCTCTTTTGAAGATATTATTTGTTCCAAAAAGTATTTAATACTATCATGATTATTTTTTACCTTGAAGTGTCTTCCCATTAGGTAAGGTCGCCATTTCTTTAGTGCATGTAGTATTGCCAACATTTCCTTCTCATAAATAGCTTTATGTAAATACTTTCCTTTGATTGGAAGACTTCCAAAAGTAATTGGTCTTCCTTCTTGAATTCAAACATCACCAATTCCATTTCTAGAGGCATTACATTCCACAATAAAGGTTTTTGTGAAGTCTAGCGTAGCTAAGACCGGTGCTAGGCACATTTCCTATTTAAGATGTTCAAAGGCCTTAGTTGCTTCAGGAGTCCATGAAAATGCATCATTATTCAATAATATTGTTAGAGGTGCTACTATTCTCCCATAATTCTTAAAAAACTTGCGATAATACCCTGTTAACTTGAGAAATCCTCGCAACTGCTTTATGGTTGTGGGGACTTCCATTCTTTATGTTAGCACTCGACTAGTTCTCCGAAGACTGAGAAGGAAACTGGAAAAGGTAATCACAAACCACTTTGACCTAGTAGCTAGCCCTACTAGGTTGAGAGGGCTCTCTCAATGAGATCACAGCCAAAGATTTACTGTGAGATGAGGATTTTAGGCCAGGTATGCAAATTAGGGTTTGATTTGATTTTGAAGGTTTTCTGGATGGTGAATTAGGTCTAGGAAAGACTAGGTTAGGGCTCTGAAAATCAGATTTGAAAAGATGTAATGGGGCAAGGTAGGCACACACTTTAACACTTTAAAGGTAACTTGGTGAATATGGCAGATTGATAGGGTTTCAAAATTAGCATGAATAACATGAATTCGTTTATATCAGAAGAAAATGAACATATACGTGAAAACTTCTCCAAAACAAAGCATTGAATCAGTGAATTCTACTTATAAAACTTAGAAATAAATCACATAAGACATGGAAATTAATATGGAAGGTAGAATACATTCAAAAATATGATGACAGAAGAAGAAACACTACTAAAGCACATACCACATGAATCCCACCACAATAGCTGCAAACTCTGTCTATTAGTTCCTGCCAAAATCACAAAGTACACTAGTGTTACAAGCTAAATCCCACAGCATCCAACCTTTGAAAATGATGAAAAGAGGCTTCATATAGCCACTGAGGTCGAAATCCTCCCTTGGAGGTCAAATTTTCCAGCAAGAAGGTCATATGCATGCATCTATCTGAATTCTGCTACACACTAGGGAGGTTACACAACAAATTCCTCCTTTATCTAACCATCAAGAGTCATATCCTCAAAGAAATAAATGGAGGTTAAGACACCTATTTAGCTCCATTTTTACCATTTGCATTTACATTTTTACTTTTACATTCATGTACTTTCACCTTTTTACTTTTACAAAATACAAACTACAAATTGGAGAAAATTACACAGTGAAAATTTTAATTAAAATCTCAGAAAATTGGAGAAGCGCAGTGCCATATTTGAGGCCATTTTTACAAACCTTTCTGAAGTCAAAATTGAAATATGAAAGAACGGTAAACTAGCCACGTCTGTCTAGTTTCCATAACATCTTTAACTTGTGAATATGACCCATGGTAAGGCCTTCAAAAACTAATTCTCCCAAGGTGTCTCCAAAAGTGCAACACCAGTCAAAAAGAGGGGCAAAATGTTGATTTTTGACCCCTTTTTTCTCATTTTTCTCAAAATATGAGCCCTGAAACAAAAATATGAGAAGATGTATTTTGAGATGAGACCATAATATTTCTAGAAATTTCAACCATTTTTCATTTGGAGCTTTGAGGAAAAATCGCAGTGCCAAGGCACTACGCTTCTAGACTAGTGAAATTGCCAAATTTCTGGGTTTTCTGGAAAAATATGCTTCAAAGTCGAAGGGATATATCACTAAAAATGAACTGTTTTGAAAACCTGAGAGTGTTTTTTGTTCTTTCGCATGTTAGAAACAAAAACCTCCTCCAATTTCCAAAGATACTTCTCTGATTGTCCACAATATTCTCTGCAAAAAGGTGACTTAAACAGGACATTGCTCACTCATAACAATAGGATATGAATATGTGAATGGATCTCTCATTCTAGAATACCTGTGTAAAATATGAAGTAGGTTATTGTAATTTGGTATCTTAGGAACAAAAAAATCCTCCATTTTCCCAATATTCATCTTTTTTTGGCCACAATATGTTCTGAAAAAATATGACTAAACAGGACATTTCTAGAGAATGTGCCTTCAAAGATTTTTTCAAATTTCCCAAATTTTCTCCAAATTTCCTCTAAATTACTCCAGAACTGCTTCATGGAGACCTGAGATGTTATTCTATGCTATTATGGAGGCATCAACAAGAATATATAACTTACCCTTCTCCTTCTTCTTGATTAGGGCTTCCTTTGCACTGTAATTTCAAGTAGGGTTTGTACTGCTCAAGGTCTAGGTTCATGCCTTTGAACCAATACTCACCATGGCTTGGTATCCATGTAGCATGAGATATGGCATCTACTGAGAATATGAAATCAACCCCTGCTATGGTGACATTTTCTCCTTTCAAATTGGTGCCAAACAAATTTGTAAGCTGCTCATGAAAAACTACCTCCTCCATTCTTTTACAAAACCATAGGCAGTTGACATCTTTAAAGAATTTTCTAATGAATGGTGAGGAAGTGATTTCACTGTAATTTGAGGGCTCATACCTCAGTATCTTCCCCCCTTTGTGATGTTTTATTTTCTTTTATGGTGAAGAATCTCCTTCCATGATTGAAACCCTAGATGATAGGAAGGAAAAAAAACATGGAAAAGTGAGTAAAGGGATGAAATGAGGGAGTTAGGGAACGGAGATGGGAGTAGGAAAATTTAGGGATATGGGAAGAGGTCTAAGGGATATTTAGGGAGTGAAATGAAGGGAAATGAGTGAGGGAAATGGGCTCGGAAATTTAGACACTGTCCTAGCTAGGGAAATTGCCCAAATTGGTAGAATAGGGCTAGGGTTTATAGGGAGATGATGCAACATGAAGGGAAAAGGGCTTGTGGTGGATGGAAATGATGAATAACTTACAAAAAGATGTGTAGGGACAATGATACTAGGGTTTTAAAGCATCATTTCATCATTTTTAAAACAAATTCATACAATTCATACAAAACCCTAAGGGACTAAGCTTGTGATTATTTCTTGGTTTGCAAAAGAAGAGAGGGCATGAAAACGAATACACTTACTTGTTATGATGTTTGGAGGGTGAAAAATCTGAAGTGGAGCTCTGAAAAACTGAAATTGATGATTTTTAGACAATTTTGGGCAACTTTTCCCCATGCGCAGCACAGTTTACTGGTGCGCAACACAATTCTCCTATGCGCAACGCCTCCTCCAGATGCGCAGCGCAATGCTTCTATGCACAACGCCAAGCAATTTTTTCCACTTTCAGAAAAAAAAAACCCGTGTTTTCTCACCAAAGGAGGAATGAGCCCGATGATAAGAGGTAATAGGAATGAAAATGAAATGTATTTGTGTCTTTTTGGCCTTTTATAGACATGGAATGATTTTCTTTAAGTGAGTATGGGCCCCACATGTCTATGACTTTCATTCTTTTGAACTTTGTAACCTTGGACATTGAACCTTGAACTTTTTGTGGCTTCTTTGGAACATTGAATCTCTTTGGAACTTTGAACTTTTTTCAAAACTTGAACTGCAGCTTTAGTAACTTGAAGTGCTTATTACATATGGAAACATAAAATCACATTTTTTGAAATCAAAATTTATTGAAGCAACTTGATTTTTTACCACTCCTCCAATTGCCAGATTTTATGCATGAAATGACAGTTTTCATGACCTTGAAACCCTAATGACCTAATGGAGACACTAAACTGAACGAAATCATGATGGTGATGAATGGGATGATGATGATGGTCTTTGAATGATGATACACTCAGTTGAGTGATGTCATGGACCAACATACAAAAATTTTGGAAGGAGTGGAAAATAGTCTTAGACCTAATACCCAGTGACCAAAATTTTGCTTAAAGACCTAGTGAAATAACAAAAATTTGACTATGGGACCCTAACAAGACATGATAAGAGCCCATTTGATCACTGGTGATAGGTTGTATAGACTGACACTAACACCTTAATGGCTTTAATTTTTTTAGGGTCTACCTTAACACCCTCATGAGATACAATATGACCCAGATATTCCACCTCTTGTACTCTAAAGAAACATTTGGAGGGTTTTGTATAAAATTGTTTCTCCTCCAATAGTTTGAGCACCCTTTCAACATTTTGAACATGATCCTTCCAAGACCTGTTGTAGATTAGTATATCATCAAAAAATACTAACACAAATTTTCTAAGGAAGGCTTTGAAATTGGAATTCATCAACCCTTGAAATGTAGAAGGTGCATTGGTAAGGCAAAAAGGCATGACCAAAAATTCATAATGACCCTATTTAGTTCGAAATGTTGTTTTTAGAATATCTTCAGTCTTCATTATAATTTGATGATATCCTGAATGGAGATCGAACTTGGTAAAATAAATTGCTCCATGTAATTCATCTGATAACTCATCAATCATAGGAATGAGAAATTTATCTTTAATACTGAGCTTATTGAGCTCCCTATAATCCGAACACATGCGCCATGATCCATCCTTCTTGTGCACCAATACTATTGGAGTAGAGAAAGAACTTTGACTAGGTTGAATTATACCAGCCTCTAACATTTCTGCAATCGCATGTTCAATTTCGCTCTTTTGGACATAAGGATATCTGTAAGGACTGATGTTTGGAGGAACACCTCCTGGAATCAAATGAATATCATGATCATGATCACGAATTGGGTGGAATTCCTTTGGTAATTTCGAACACCTTGGAATGATTGTCCAAGACTTTTTGGAGATCTGGAGAAATAGATGATTTTGACGTTGGAACTTCTAGTGAGCATAATTGTGCAATTACGCCTTATTGTTCTTTCTTCATAAGCTTTGTCATGACATTAGATCTTATTATCTTTCATGGATTCCCTGCGATACCCCGTAATTCAACTTCCTTTCCTTTTGAAAAATATTTCAAGAAAAGTTCTTGAAAATTAAAATCTATCGTCCCCAACGATTGTAACCATTGTACTCCTAGTACAACATCAACACCTCCCACTTGAATGGAAAGCATTGGACTATTCAATACATATTCCCCCATGGTTAGCTTGATATTATGGCATTTTCCAGAGTGATTTATAGTTCCTCCATTTGCAACCATCACTTGACACTCTGGTGCTGGGTATTTGAAGCAATTCAATTCCTTGGATACCTTACAATGAACAAAATTATGGGTACTACCCGAATCAATCAGCACTATTACATTTTTCTTCTTGATATGTCCTTCTATCTTGAGAGTTTGTGGAGTGGTAATTTCTACCAATGCATTACAGGATATGGTAGGACTCATTTCTTCCTTCTCTAGGGTTTTTTCCTCGTGTATATCCTCTTCTTTTGAATTTTCTTGTTCATTTTCTTCCTCCTCTTCACAATCTATGTAAAATAAATTTTTCTTATCACTCTTATGACCTTTAGTGTATTTGCTATCACAATTGTAGCAAATCCCTTTTGCTCTTTTTTCTTCCAATTTTTGTGGTGTGAACCTTATAGGTTGTGGAATTCTAGGAGTAGCAACACTTCCATCTTTATATATATGAGTGGTAGGCTTCCTTGTCACCATAATTTTACTTTCGATTTTTCTTGCCAACCTGAATGCCTTCTCCAATGAATCTGGTTCCCAAAGACAAACCTCATGTTGGATGTTATTCTTTAAATTCCCTATGAAGACATCAACCATGTGTTCCTCTAGAATATCAATTACCCTTATATTCAATTTTTGGAAGTCCTGAATGTGCTCCACCATTGAACCCTTTTGTTTGAGATTTATCGATTGGCTAAAGAAGGTGTTTCTCTTTGTATCCTCATAATGTGTTATCATTTCCTTCGTAAAAATTGAACAAGTGACAATTTTTTATGAGAGAAAAGTCGTCGATACCATACAAATGTATTTTTTTCTAAATATAAAGTTGCAATGTGTACCTTTTGTGTGTTTTGTACATTATGGAGATCAAAATATTGCTCCATCTGTAGTAACCATGTTACGAGATCCTTGCCATAAAACTTCCTCATATCGATCTTTGGAATATGGTGGGTCTTCAATCCAACATTAGAGTTTATGAAATCACGATTAAAATTTATTTTTTTCTCATCATGATTTTCCTCTACTACCTTTTGGCCATTAGGAATCATTTATTGTATCAACTTTGTCAAACCTTCCTTCAAACCTTCCTTCTTCTTTTAGATCATTCTTCATGTCTTCCATGTTGTCTTTAATTTTTTCATCGATCTTAGCTTTCATGTCATCCATATTAGCTTCCATGCCATTCTTCAAACCATCCATCTTAGCTTCCATGCCTTTCTTTAAACCATCCATCTTAGCTTCCACACCTTTTTTCAAACCATCCATGTTGCCGTCTATACCATCCATATTAACTTCCACGCCATCCCTCTTATCTTCCACGCCATTCATATTAGCTTCCATGCTATTCCTCAAACCATCTGTCTTAGCTTCCATGCCTTTATTCAAACCATCCATATTAGCTTCCACGCCTTTCTTTAAAACTTCCATTTCATTTTTTGTTACTCTTTGCGAGAGTGAAATTTGATGCACTTGGTCTTGTAATTTTGATATATCATGTTGCACTTGTTCCTCTTCCTGAGTCATAGTAGAGCCTTATAAGGGCTTAATAGGTGTTGAATTCTTTTTAGGGGGGATTTTAGAACCCAATACTAATATCTATGCTTCAATATGCCCTTGGAATCACTTCAAACTTATTTTTCATACAAGACTTATGCAATTTGAAAAAAAATACACACTTTTTGCTTGCTTTTGAGGAGCTCGATATTGAAAATTATGTATATCTATAATTTCAGATCTCCGAGATTTTATATTCAGTCCTTTATTAGGCCTCTGAATCTTCTTTCCAATGCCATAGGTATGACCTGATTTTGATTCTTCAAGGCAAAGTTATGCCCAATCTCCCGCAATGACCTAATTATGTACTAGTTGAGTAGAGTGTACTTGTACGGTGTTCCACGTGTCACTGTTTCCTTCTTTGGATATGAAATTGATACACGGGAAACTAAAGTCCATGTAATTTTGACCACTTTTTACAGAATTCCAATCCAATGTGTAGAGAGAGAGTTATGATGATTTTCCCAAGGTAATCTCTTTGAGATGAAATTCGAGAGCCTGCAAAAACCCTAAATTCCACAATTTATATCTCTAAAAATGTTACGAACCAAGATCTGAAATTTTTACATGGTGTTCCTCAGGCTTTCTTCCCAAATGGGATTTTTTTTAGCTTCTAAAGTTTCATAGAAAAAAAATTATAGTGAAGAATTCCACAATGACCTGTTTGAAGCAGCGAAACCCTAGAATCTAAAGCTTTAATACCAAATGTTATGAAACCAGCTACCAAAATAGAAGAAAAGATAGATCCATGCCTTAGAAATCAGCCACTTCAAGGGGGAAACCTTCTTTACATTACATAAATGAACAATTCTTGGATGATACAAATGAAAAAACCTCCTTTCTATATATAGGAGTCCATGGGGTCACAATATAATCCTAACCGACCTAACAATAATAATGTAAGGGCACAACAATAACAATAGTGGGTTTTTATGGGGCACAATAATAACAGTATGGGGACTATAGGGGTACAACAATAACAATAAGGGGGCTACACTAACAACAGTAAGAGACTACACTAGTAATATAGGGACCTAACACTACCTCTGCAGGTGCACCCTAGGGTATTGCAAAGAGCGCACAAAGAGGAGGAGTCGAGCGGTGGGCGCCAGGACACGATAACGAGGCACTGTCCAATGAACATTAAGTGGGATGACCCAACGCTGACAACTTATCCTGTTGAGGGTGAGCCCAAAGAAGAAAGACCAGAGTCATAACATAGAGGTACTGCAGTGGAGCATTGATCCGATGAAAAGCAAAGAAAATGGATTGAACCGGACAGTTTTTTGACAAAATTTTTACATAGGAAATTGCTCACAAAACCAAGGATCGAGGGACCCTTTCTCTCTCCTCCAATAGGACATGAATTAACTTAACATTGGCCTGGACAATGCAAGTGATGGTGTAGCATATGCAAATTAGCAGTGGACACGTTGCAGTCATATTTGGCATTTATGGGCACCTAAAAGGCCCATTTTGTGGGTGACATGTGTCACTAATCATTGGTCGACACGCGGCATAGATGACATCAGTGTGTCGCCATCCCGCTAGATGGAGACTGATGGGTTTTATTAAATATGCATAGGCAGAAGCATCGGGAAACGAGATTTGGGACATGTCGACATTGACATGGCACATGACAACAAATGGTAATGAGGTTGATATGACCCCACAGGACACGACATCTCGTAGGGATGACCCCGGCGGTAAAGAAGAGGGTGCAAAGGGAATGCATTGGAAGAAAAAGAGTCAAGAAACATTGGAATTGACATGTTGGTAGAGTTGTATCAAATAATATTGAGGTCGAGAGGACCCCACAAGACACGTCATCCTATAGAGATGACCCCGACAAGTTATAAAAGAGTGCAAAGGGAATTCACTAAGAGAAGAGGCGTTGGGACACAGAGGACAACAACAAACAATCAAAGACTAGGTGAGCAGTCCCCGCGGGACACGTCAACCTGACGGATGTATAAAGAGGCACAAGTTTAAAAATCATTGGGATAGAGGGGCTACAGGTTAAGCCCTGACCCTTGGTCATTTTGTGTAGAAATAAACCAAGGGTGCGACAAAATAACAAAGGGGCACAAGTAAAAAGTGTCGGGCTTGGGAGCTCCAGCCTTAGCACTAGTCTTTGGTCATTTCATGTAGAAACAAGACCAATGGCGCAAAGCCATTAACACAAGGATTTGGTCCGCGAAGGGCTTAAATAGGCTTAGCGCCCAAGTGCCTAGCCAATGGTCGTGAAGACCTGGTTCTATGGGAGAAAACAGGTAAAGGGCCTGAGAAAAGGTGCTTAAGGCATAAATTCAGTGGAACTATTAGTTTGGCAGTGAATTTGGCAGTTAAGCCAAAGTTAACTGCATATAAAATTAGAAGGACTTCTACTAAAATATGTAAAAATATAGATTAGCTAAAATCAGTAAAATTAAGCAGTTTAACTTGCAAGAAGATGTTTTTGAAGGAAGAGAACATGATGAATACAACTTGAAGAATGAGATGAGAAAAATAAAGGAAAAAAATAAGAATGCATGCATCATTCAAAGAAAATAAAAGAGGCCAAAAATATCAAGCCAAAATTCTTTATAAGAAAGCTTGAGCAAGCAGGATACATGAGTTTTTTCAGAGAAGAAATATGAGTTTTGTAAGCGAGTTGAGGTGAATTTGATCGTGTCAGAGATTGCTAAAGGTATTGGTGGTTGAAGAAATTAATTTATTTTGGAAGCAGAGAAGGCATTCATGGCTCTAGTATGAAAATGGATGAAATATGAACCTTTGAATGCCAAGCAATTTGTAGCTCACAAATCAAGGGTTAGTGCTCCTTCTAGTGGGTGCTGGTAAATATTTGGGGTTGTAGCTGATAAATCAGGGAGTTGTAGATTCCTATTGGTTGTATCCAAAGAATTGTAACAAGCTGTAGCTTGCCTTGTGAATGAATTGAAGAGCAATTTTGAAGAATTTGTTTGCTCCTTGTGTGTTCCATTGTGATTGTTGATATTTTTTCCTATCATGTTTTAAATTAATTGTTGAAGTACTTAATGGTGTCCTAGTATTCTTGCACAAATGAAATAAAGTTTTTAAAATTGGTAAAATTCCTACAATATTGATTCAACCCCCCTCTGAGTATTGTCCTGGTTTCCAACACCCTCCTTCAAAAAACCTCAACCGATCTTATAATTTGAAGAAAATTACTATAAAAAAACCCTTGGCCCCTAACTGCAATTCTATTTTACCCTGTGGGTTTCATTTATTTTAGATCCACCCAATCAAAGCCTTTTAAGGGGGGTATAATCCAATAAATTTGTAGATCAGAGCATGATCCTGCATATATTAGATATATTCTTTGATATCATTACATTTAACCTGATATTTTGGATCTTGCATTTCTTTTGATAGGAAACACCCTGGATTTTTAGCTTGTCACAATGCACCCAGTGGAGGGTTTGCTATGAACCTAGAAAACCCACTTCATCCAAATGCTCTGTGAAAAGGATGTTGAAGATGAGGATATTGAAAATGAATACCAGTATATCCAAACTCATTATGAACTCCCAAAAAAATTTGGATAAAGGAGGGAGCATAGCCCCCTCACGTGGAGCCAAGCATAAACAAATATGCAGAAGAAACACTCGAAAGCATGGAATTTGTAGAGTCGGGTCCTTTTAAAGTTATTATTATTATTGTTATTATTACAATAGTTAAGTTCATCATTTCTTCACTTTGAAATTAATGTTAGTATTTGTAACCAAGAATTGTACTTGATCCGTGTGATTCATATCAATTTCCACAAGGATTGAGGGACATTGTCTTTTGGGCAATGATGATGACATACTTTGATGATAATAGATGGTGATTATAGTGGACTATATGATAGTAAGTGATGATGATGTCAATGCTCTTAGCCAATGTATTCTCAATTAATGGAAATTGTAACTATTAGTAGTCCCTTACAAATGATAAGTTGGAATTTTTTTTCTTACTTTTATTTTTCTCATAATTTCCTATCTAAATAAAAAGTATATTGTCATTCCCTCAATATAAATCATTAAATTTAAACTAGGACAAGAATATAAATTAAATGGTTGGTAAACGTAGATAAACATCAAAACACTTTCAATACATCTCACATTGGAGTGATTAAAAAAAATCATAAAATCCAATTAAATTATAACTTTATTTTAAATTATTATTTATTATTAATTATAAAATAATATATATAGAGAGAGAGAAAGAAAGAAAAATTTGGACCATTATCTGAAACATATATACATTTTTTAAAAACATGTAACAATATTCTTAACCATGGAGATTTACCTCCACTTTACCATGGAAATTCTTAACTTGTAAATACCGCTTACTACAATATCATGGGCTACTACTATGGCTTTTCAATACCACGTGCCCAATATAACATGTGTTGAGATGATATTTTCTTTAATTAATTAATTTGATATCAATTAATTAAAAGAATGTAACTAACTTAAAAATAAATCTTAATCCTTTATGAATATTTCTACATATTTCATAGAAGCTAAATCTATAGCATTCATCTAACAATTATTAATAATTAAATTAAAACTATAAAAAAACTTATTCTAAAATAAATATTCGTATCAACATAAATATTAAATAAATAAATAAATATTAAATTTAATATATAAATATCATGAAACATATAAATATTTCTACATATTTCATAAAAGTTAAATCTATACCATTCACTTAATAATTATTAATAATTAAATTAAAATTGCAAAAAAAATTATTCTAAAATAAACCTATTTATTAACATAAATATTAAATAAATAAATAAATATTAAATTTAATGTCTAAATATCATCAAACATATGAAAACCTTTTTTAACCTATGAAAACATTTTTTATGAACATAAAGTTATGATAATTTAAAAAAAAAAACTATCATTATGTATATATTTTTTACATAGCAAGTATGATAACTTCTATTTCATTAATATAATAACTCCATAAAAAACATTTAATACAAACTTCGAAACATTATAGAACTCTTTCATATGAATAGGTTCTCAATTCAATTAAAAATTTGGTTTTCACATCCAAACTATCTTTTACATGACAAGGATTGATAACTTCAACTTCACTAAAAGTAGGATATATTAGATGGAAGTATTAAAAGTAGGTTATATTAGATGGAAGTATTTCAACACAAGCTTCAAAATGGTCTTAGTGGAATTTGATTCAAATGAAATTTTGGTTTTTATTTATAATTTATGGAGTTTTTTTTAAAGTGTTTTTATTTTAGTTTTTGGTAAATTTATTGATAATAATTTAGTTAAAAATTTTGAGGTGAAATCTTGATTTGTGTTATTTAAACTATTTTTTTGAGTGTATATATATATTTAGCACCTGAAAAACTTTTAGAACACTTTTATTGTGTAGAATTTACTCATCAAACTTGTGATTTCAATAAATTCTTAACACACAAACTAAATAGAAAAAATAAATCAAAAAACTTTTCAAAAAATCACATTAAAAACTACTCATATTGATTTATTTATTATATTTAAAAATGTATTAAATATTTTATTGCATAATTTTTTAATTAAATGAACAAATATTTTTAAAATACTAAATTTAATATATAAAAATTATATAACATATGAGAATAAATTTCATTAATATAAATTTAAAATAATTAGTATATTTGATGTAAATATAGTTTTTACATCACAAGGGGTTAGAATTTCTAGTAAATTAATATTATAATGATTTAACACACTTCAAAACATTGTGATCCTTTTCCATATAAATAAGTTATCAATTTAATTACAAATTTGGCTTTTACATCCTTCTGTTTTTTAGATGACAACGATGGATAACTTCGACTTCACTAAAAGAGTAAGTTATACCCCATGGAAGCATTTCCAACCGAATTTTCAAATCAGTACGAGCCTTCTACATCAAAATGAATTCTCAATTCATTTGGAGCCTTGACTTTTACATCCATGCTATAAGAGTTGATTAGCACAAATAAAGCCTTAAAATGGTTATCACATATCGGACCGGTGGAATTTTTGTTTCAGTCGAAATTTTGGTTTTTACTTATAATTTGTATTGATATATTTATTATATTAAATAAAATGATTTCATTGAGTTAAATTAATTTTAAAAATAATTTATTATTTTTAATATTTATTGGGATGAGAGATTAATTATTTAATTATTAAATGATTTTTTTTGGTATTATAAAAAAAGTTAATATGACTTTTTTATTATTATTATTATAAATTAATAATTTTTGAAGTAATTTGGACAAGCTTACTATTAAAATTAGCTATTACTACTATAATACTAAGTAAAACCAACCACTAGGTCTTCTCACAAGAGACAAGAAGTCAATTAATATCCATTTGTTGATAACTTCAAAGACTTTTTTCCTACCCTATCTAACTTTTTTTCAATATTATTCACATTAAAAAGAATCTCTATTAAAAATCGCTCCCATTTTCCAAATATATAGTTATATTATTTTCTTTTTTTCATCCATGAAAATAATAAAATTTATTATTAAAAAACAATTATTATTATGATTAATTAATTGTCACATACACCAATATGAACGCATATAAAAAAAGTTACCTACCTACTATCAAAGTTAAGAACTACCATATACAAATATGGACTTTACAATTATTAACATAGTTTTGTGTTAAATTTTCGCATTTATATCATTACAACCTTTCATAAACGGTAATAATCATTCAATTATCATTTGGCTTGAATTATTTTGATACTCGCATTATTATTTATGTTTGGTTCAATACTAAGGTTGCATGAATATGTGTATATTTATGCCACATGGCAACAATATATATATTTCTTTTATTACTGCGATAAAACATTCCCAGCTACCACCATTAACTTCACTGGCACCTCTGACTAAATTTAAGAGTCGAGTACTAGGTAATAACTCTGGAGTACAGCGGGGAGATTTCTTCAAAATCTGGTGCGATTACCCTGTGATCTCCACCGTGTGTTTCGACCCGATCTACAGCTGAGATTTTGGGTGGGGGTTGTCTTGAATTCTCTGCCAAAACCCTAGCTTCTTTCCAGCATATGGCTTTGTATACTTACATACTGTGACGAATTTCATTTTATTTGAGTTTTCCGCTTCGCATACCTCTCGGCTCCTTTGAGAGAGAGATGGCTCCGCCTTCGTTACTCTTACACAATCCACCAAGGTTTGAGCTTCGGGTTTCATTTCTACATGTCAAACTCCTCCTATTCGAGTTGGAAAAGCTAAAAGATTATGATTGTCTTGCGTCGTCGACTACACTGAGTTTTACTAGTTTCGACTTCTACATAACAGGTATTCCTTTGTTATTTTCTTTTTCTACTGAGAACAATGGTTAAATCTCTATTTTCATTTGTTTTGTGTACTATCTACGAACTGTTATGAAACTTGGATTCTCATCTGAAGCAAATGCATTAACAAACTTCCTTTCTGTTTTGCTATTTCACCCTTGACCCAAGGTAACGGATTTGCCCTCCGCTAAACAGCTCTTACCTTTTTTGGTTAAGGAGCATGCGAAAAGTTTGAAGTTCCGCAACCTCGGTTACTTGGGTTCGACCATTACGATAGCAGATCTTTTTCCAGGTTTTTATACTGATACATTTGCCTTAACCGTCTTAGAGCTCATTCATGTTTCTCATGGAATGCTGGAGATTAAATCTTGATAGAATCTTTTCATTTTCGGCAGGAATCCGGACCAGTTTGTTTATTTACATATGACTGTTTTGAAGAGGAATTTCTAAACTGGACAGAGTTTCTGTAACTCATTTATTTCTCCTTCACAAAGGAATTTGAAATGTAAAAATTGACTTGTAATTGCACTGTGTGTTCGCACCTCCATTTTTGTGGTTTCCTATAATACGACATAAAAAACATTTTCTTTATATCATGTTGTTACTTCGTTTAAGCAAGTTTTTATGCTGAACATGGCTCTCTAGCCTCTTATATGCGACCTTTAGCTGTGGTTATCTTAATGGAAATAATATTTACCGATCTCTGTTTATAAATTGTTATGTCTATTGGGCAGAAACCCTCGGCCTGCTAATGCCATGAGATTTTTTTCCAGCTGTTTATTTTATTCGACATAGAAGGGTTTGTTAAAGCAGTTATATGATTTCTCATTTCCATGCATACAATGGTTTGAGTTGAACATTTAATGAGAGAAATGATTGATCTTGCTATATATTTCCTTATGTAGATTCTTTCTACTGCATTTATGTATCTAAATCATTAACTTGGTGTCTGGACCACCATATACTTAAGTCCGTGTATAGGCTAAATTTTAATGGTTGCAGACGATGTATCTTGGGTTTGGGTTTTACCCAGAACTAAGATCAATAGTCCATGTGACCCTTTTGACATTCTATTCTGGTTATTTAGGCATAAATAGAAGATACAGTTTTCTCTTTATAGAACAAATAACTTATTTCTGTTTATCAAAGTATAATTGTAATTGTCATAAACAATAGTAAATATGTAAGTATATGTGTAACTTTTTTGTACTTCGTTTTCCTGTTTTTTCTTTGTTCATTATGTTCTATGACAGTTATTGTTACAGGATCCTACTTGTCAGTAGCAACTGTTATTTATATTCAGTTTTACTATTTCTAGCATCCTTCATAATAGAGAAAGAATAAATATTACTTTCAAATTGTTATGTCTTAAGCATTAATAACAGAGAAAGAATAAATAATACTTTCATATTTTGTTCCCTGTCTTAAGAATTTTTTTTTAAATAACAGGACAATATCTAAACATTTGTATAACTGTGAACAAATTTCCATTTCAGTACTAAATTACTCAGAATTCATAGTTATACTTATATGTTTAGTAGATTCAAGTTGTGGTCCTCCCAACCATCAAGAGAGGAAATTACGTCCTCTTCTTTCCCCCGAGCCCAATCCTGGATGGTACGGGTTAACAGTGGATTACTTTTCTGCTGTGACCTCAGGACGCCCAATCCAGTCAGTACCAGAAAATAATTTCTTTCTCAAGGATTTCTGAGTATTTTCCACTGGTCTCTACCAGATCTGGAATTTCATACTCTTCCTTTGTCTCTGAACAAAACCCCTACTCCTCACTGGGATCAGTCTCTTATCCCCAGAGAAGTAGGTAATTGTTTCCAACTGTCCCCAACCATTTCCAGTTCTTGGCACATTTACCATCAACTTTTTACTTTTCATAAGAAATTCTCTCAACTGATTTATTATTCATAACTAATTATTTGTCAAATAACTTTCCAGAAAAAATAATAATTTAAGTCTTTTCTTGACAAAATAAATAAAATAAATGTCTTGTAACTAGTTAACACTAGTTATCTTTAATGAAGTTATCACAACTTCCCCCTGGAAGTAACACCGTCCTCGGTGTTTTTACTCTAACTCAGCAAAGAGCTCTGGGTAAACTTCTTGCACAAATTTTTCATCCTCCCAAGTAGCTTCATCCGGGCCAAAGTGCTTCCATTGCACTTTAACCTAGGCGACAACCCGCTTGCGGAGTACAATTTCCCTTCGTTCAAGTATGAGTTGCGGCTCGACTAGGAACTCACCGTTCGGTTCTACCTGCAACCACAATGTTTCATGTCAATTTCCTCATCATAATATATATCTTAAGTTAGGATTTGTATTTCTATCCTACCTGAATATTTTGCCAATGAATTACGTGATTTGCATCATGCACATAACGCTTCAACAGAGATACATGAAACACATTGTGTACTTGAATGTGACTGGGTAGAGCTAGCTGATAGGCTACAAGTCCTACCCTTTCCAAAATTTGGAAAGGTCCATAGAATCTGGGAGCCAACTTGGCACAAGAGGTCCACCGCAGGGTACTCCTTTTTAGTTTTATCCTCATGTATACATGGTCTCCCACTTCAAATTCCCGATAAGAATCTCTTTTTATCTGCATAGATCTTTTGTCGATCTTATGCAGCCTTCAAATTTTGTCTTATTTTCTTTACCTCTAATTCCATTTCAGCAAGCCTCTCGGGTCCCAACATTAATTTTGTCTCAGGGCTGCTCCAATTTATGGGTGTGTTGCACGGCCTCCCATACAAAACCTCGAAAGGACTCATCTTCAAGGACTCTTGATAACCGTTTTTGTAGGCAAATTCAAAAAGATGCAAATAATCTTCCCATTTAGCTGGTTGTTGCATTACATACATGCGCAAAATGTCTTCCAGCACTTGGTTTACTCGCTCCGTTTCCCCGTCGGTCTGGGGATGATAAGTTGTGCTAAAGTTCCCCAGTCCTATAAAAAATGTCTTCCAAAAGGAAAAAGTAAACTTAACATCTCGGTCTGAGATGACTATCTTTGGAATTCCATGTAGTCTGAAAATTTCCTTCATGAATATGTCAGTTATGTGTACAGTCTTGTAAGTAGACTGTACAGGTATAAAATGTGAAGATTTGCTCAATCTGTCCACCACCACCATGATGGAATCATTTAGCCTTTTTGTTCGTGGTAAGCCTATAATAAATTCCAAGGATATGACCTCCCACTTCCATTCTGGTATTGGTATGGGCTGCAACAATCCTGTGGGATGTTGATGTTCTACCTTCACCTGTTGACATTCCAAACGTTTACTTAAATATTCAGCAATGTTTTTATGCATACTAGGCCAAAAGTATACCTTTCTTATAGAAGTCAACATTTTTTGATATCCTGGATGACCTGCATAATTGCTGCGATGGTACTCATCCATTTTCAGCTCCTTTAGAGCCATGCGATTAGGCACGAAAATTTTTCCTCTGAAAGTTAACGTCTGTTCTTCATTTATTCCATACTCAGATGCACTTCCTTGCTTTCTTTTTTCCTCCATTTTCTGCCATAAAAATTGGTATTTTGGAAATTTTTGTGCCTCTCCCTTCACTTGTTCCAAGAATTTATTTTCTAGCTGATTATAATACAGCTGATATATACCATGTAATTTTATTCTTAGAGCATCAGCTACCCGGTTTTCCTTTCCCTTTACGTGCGGAATGTCCATATCAAATTCACTTAAGAAGGCATTCTATCTTGTATGTCTTGAGTTCAAATCTGCTTGCTTTAAATAACTAGTCAAGCTGCTATGATTTGTCTTTAACACAAACTTCTTGCCCAGCAACTAGTGCCTCCATACCTGGAGTGCATGCACTACTGCTGTTAATTCCAGATCATACGCTGAATACCTTTGTTCATGATCCTTCAAATTTCTGGATTCGTATGCAGCCACCTTGCCTTCTTGAGTTAGAAATGCCCCAACACCCTCTTTACTTGTGTCGGTACATACTTCAAAATCTTTGCTTGGGTCAGCCACCCTTAACACGGGTGCAGTAGTCAAAAGTTGTTTCAGCTTTTCAAACTTGTTCTAACATTCGACAGTCCATTTGAAAACTTTTCCTTTCCTCTGTAAGGAAGTGATGGGAAAATCAATTCTGGAAAAACCTTTGATAAAACTTCGATAGTACCCAGCTAATCCCATAAAGTATCTTATGTCTACCACGTTCTGAGGTACTCGCCATTCCATGATTGTTTTGATCTTCTCTGGATCAACAACAATTCCCTCTGCTGAAATAACATGGCCTAAATATTGGATTTCTGTTTTGAAGAAATCACACTTGCTGAACTTAGCGTACAACAGATGTTTCCTTAGCATTTCCAGCACAATCCTCAAATGCTCCTTATGCTCTTCCTGGTTTTTAGAATAGATCAAAATATCATCTATAAAAATAAGCACAAAATTATCCAGGAATGGATGGAAGACTCCATGCATTAACCTCATAAAGGTTGTTGGTGTGTTTGTTAACCCAAAGGGTAACACCACAAATTCATAGTGTCCATACCTAGTACGAAATGTTGTCTTGCAAATGTCTTCATCCTTGATTCGAATCTGGTGATACCCAGATCTCAGATCTATCTTGGAAAACACAATGGCCTCTTTCACTTGATCAAATAGATCATCAATTCTTGGTAAAGGGTATTTTTTCTTAACTGTTAATTTGTTGAGCTGCCTATAATCCATGCACATTCGCATGGTCCCATCTTTCTTTTTCACGAATAATATTGGTGCTCCCCAAGGGGATACACTTGGCCGAATGTAATCTTTATCCAATAGTTCTTGTAACTGCATCTTCAACTCTGTTAGTTCTGGCACACTCATTCTGTAAGGAGCCCTTGACACGAGAGAAGCTCCAGGCATTAACTCTATACTAAAGTCAATGTCTCTCCTTAGTGGTAACCCAGGAATATTTTCTGGAAAAACATCCAGAAATTCTTGCACCACAAGTATATTTTCTATTATAGGCGATTTCTCCTTGGAATCAACATACCCCACCTAAATAGCATATAACTAGCACCCCTTCCTTATACATTTATTTATTTGAGATGCTGTAATTGGACGTAACTGTAATGGCTTCTTGATTCCTCGTATTTCTTTACGTGTTCCATCATGCAGTCTGTAATAAATAATCTTTTCCTTACAGTCCACTAAGGTCCAATGCTTTTCCAGTCAATCCATGCCCAATAAAAAATCATATGATCGTAATGGCAAAATGTTCAAATCTACTTGTAACTGTTGTTCTGAAATTTCCAACTTACAGCTTGGAATTTTGGCAGTTACTTTTCGTTTTTCTCTAGTGGCTAGCTGTACCAGCCATGAACTTTTAAATTTCTGTTCTTTCAATTTACACAGCTCCACTATTTTGGGACTAACATAGCTCAAACTTGCACCTGGATCTACCAAAATAGAAACAGTTTGAGTTAGTACTTTACCTTCCAGCTCAATCATTGTTGGTTGATAATCTGCCTGTCGGTCTTCCAATGGCGCATTGATACGAGGGATGTTTCGCGCCACATCACCTATCATAGAAGCCTCTTGCAAATTTGCAACCGTGTCACTCCTTGCTCGCTGTGGGCAGTTTTTGTAGTAATGTGCTTCACCACACCCCCAACACTGTAACGGTGGCTTAGTCACTTGCCCTTGCTCCGGCTTGCTGGATGCCTCCGTAGGCTTTTCCTTTGTTGGCCATCTGGTTCTCTGGTGATTTCTGCCAAACTCTTTGCTGACAGAATTACATGCAGAATTTTTGAAATTACTGTTTTTGGTGTTTTTGAAATTTATGTTACTTTTATGTCCATTCTTTGGTGGCCAATTTCTCCCAGTCTCCCCTTTTTCCTTGGACTGTTGATAACACATTCGTGCTTTACGAATGGCTTCATCCATGGTTCGGGGGTTTACAAATTCTATTCACTCCTTCATATGTGTTGCCAGGCTGCTCATAAATCTTTGTACCTTAGCCTTTTATTCTCACAGATAGGGAACATATCGTAACAAGGAAGTGAACTTGGTGATATATTCATCCATAGACATCTGTCCTAGCCTTAAATCGTGAAATTATTTAGCTTTTTCATCATAAAATCGTTCTGTCAAATACTTTCCCTTAAAGTATTGCTGGAATGATTCCCAGGTGACATCTTGTTCCTCTATGCTGTGAATGTTCTTCACCTCTTCCCACCACAAGGTGGCTTTCTCTCTCAACTGATATATAGCTAATCTAGCATTTAGGTTTCTGCTGTATTCATACACCTAAAAGTACTTATTCATGTTTATTAACCATGATTTAGCTACTTCTTCAGCTTCACCATCATACGTTGGTGGTTTTATTTTTCGAAACTTGGAGTTCCACTTTCTGCTTTTTAATTTCTTACTAATCTGACACATTGCCAGATTCTGCTTCATTATAATTTATGTTCTTGCTTCACTGGGATGGGCTTCTTTCCACTCTATCCGTGGTGTTATTTCTTGTTTGTTGTTCATCTTCTTCTGGAAGGCCTCTGTCAGTACTTGGATGTTCTATCTCCTAGTTTTGTTTATATGACAGGCTTTTTAATATCTTTTCTTGTTCTTGCAATAATCGTTCATTGTCCTTTCGGACACGCACCATTTCCTCTTGCAATTGTTGAACGGTGTTCAATAGGAAACTGGTTTCGTGTTGTTGCTCTTCCAGCAATCTGCTAGTTTTTTTATGTTTTTCCACACTTAACTGAACCCACATTTATGGGTTTATCACATTTTGTGCTTCGGGTTCCTCAGTGTCTTGGGATAATGAAGTTGTTGCTCCCCTCCTCATTATGCTATCTATATTCTCTCATTCTCGTTCTTTGTGCATCAGTACATACACAGCTTAACCGTTAGTCGACCCTTAGGGTCCCAACATATAATCACTGCTTTGATACCACTTGTCACATACACCAATATGAACACATAAAAAAAAAAAAAAAAAAAATTTACCTACCTACTATCGGAGTTAAGAACTACCATATACAAATATGGACTTTACAATTATTAACATAGTTCTGTGTTAAATTTCCGCATTTATATCATTACAACCTTTCATAAACGGTAATAATCATTCAATTATCATTCGGCTTGAATTATTTTGATACTCGCATTATTATTTATGTTTGGTTCAATACTAAGGTTGCATGAATATGTGTATATTTATGCCACATGGAGACAATATATATATATATACATATATATATATATATATATATATATATATATATATATATATATATATATATATATATATATATATATATATATATATATATATATATATATATATATATATATATATATTTCTTTTATTACTGCAATAAAACATTCCCAGCTACCACCACTAACTTCGCTAGCACCTCTGAATAAATTTAAGAGTCGAGTACTAGGTAATAACTCCGGAGTATAGCTAGGAGATTTCTTCTAAATCTGGTGCAATTACCCTTTGATCTCCACCGTATGTTTCGACCCAATCTACGACTGAGATTTTGGGTGGGGGTTGTCTTGAATTCTCTGCCAAAACCCTAGCTTCTTTCCGGCATATGGCTGTGTATACTTACAAACTGTGACAAATTTCATTTTATTTGAGTTTTCGGCTTCACATACTTCTCGGCTCTTTTGAGAGAGACATGGCTCCACCTCTGTTACTCTTACACAGTCCACCAAGGTGTGAGCTTTGGGTTTCATTTCTGCATGTCAAACTCCTCCTATTCGAGTTGGAAAAGTTGAAAGATTATGATTGTCTTGCGTCGTCGAATACACAGAGTTTTACTGGTTTTGACTTCTGCATAATAGGTATTCCTTTGTTATTTTCTTTTGCTACTAAGAACAATGGTTAAATCTCTGTTTTCATTTGTTTTGTGTACTATCTATGAATTGTTATGAAACTTGGATTCCAATCTGAAGCAAATGCATTAACAAACTTCATTTATGTTTTGTTATTTCACCCTTGACGCAAGGTAACAGATTTGCCCTCCACTAAACAACTCTTACCTTTTTGGTTAAGGAGCATGCGAAAGGTTCGAATTTCTGCAACCTCGGTTACTTGGGTTCGACCATCACGATAGCGGATCTTTTTCCAGGTTTTTATACTGATACATTTGCCTTAACCGTCTTAGAGCTCATTCTTGTTTCACATGGAATGCTGGAGATTAAATCTTGATATAATCTTGTCATTTTTGGCAAGAATCCGGACCGGTTTGTTTATTTACATATGACTGTTGTGAAGAGGAATTTTTAAACTGGATAGAGTTTCTGTAACTCATTTATTTCTCCTTCACAAAGGAATTTGCAATGTAAAAATTGACTTATAATTGGACCGTGTGTTCGCACCTCCATTTTTGTGGTTTCCTATAATACGACATAAAATATATTTTCTTTATATCATGTTGTTACTTCATTTAAGCAAATGTTTATACCGAACATGGCTCTCTAGCCTCTTATATGCGACCTTTAGCCGTGTTTATCTTAATGGAAATAATATTTACCGGTCTCTGTTTATAAATTGTTATGTCTATTGGGTAGAAACCCTCGGCTTGCTAATGCCATGAGATTTTTTTCCATCTGTTTATTTTATTCGGCATAGAAGGGTTTGTTAAAGCATTTATATGATTTCTCATTTCCATGCATACAATGGTTTGAGTTGAACATTTAATGATAGAAATGATTGATCTATATTTCCTTATGTAGATTCTTTCTACTGCATTCATATATCCGAATCATTAACTTGGTGGCCTGACCACCATATCCTTAAGTCCGTGTATAGGCTAAATTTTAATGGTTGCAGACGATGTATCTTGGGTTTGGGTTTTACCCAGAACTAAGATCAATAGTCCATCTGACTCTTTTAACATTCTATTCTGGTTATTTTAGGCATAAATAGAAGATACAGTTTTCTCTTTATAGAACAAATAAATTATTTCTATTTATAAAAGTATAACTATAATTGTCATAAACAACAGTAAATATGTAAGTATATGTGTAACTTTTATGTACTCCATTTTCCTGTTTTTTCTTTGTTCATTGTGTTCTATGACAGTTATTGTTATAGGATCCTACATTTTGGGAGCAACTGTTATTTATATTCAGTTTTACTATTTCTAGCATCCCTCATAATGGAGAAAGAATAAATATTACTTTCAGATTGCTCTGTCTTAAGCATTAATAATAGAGAAAGAATAAATAATACTTTCAGATTTTGTTCCCTGTCTTAGGTATTTCTTTTCTTCTTTTTTTAATAACAGGACAGTATCTAAACGTTTATATAACTGTGAACAAATTTCCATTTTAGTACTAAATTACTCAGAATTCACAGTAATAATTATCTGTTTAGAAATTCAAGTTGTGGTCCTCCCAACCATCAAGAGAGGCAATTACGCCCTCTTCTTTCCCCCAAGCCCAATCCTGGATGGTACGAGTTAACAGTGGATTACTTTTCTGCTGTGACCTCAGGATGCCCAGTGCAGTCAGTACCAGAAAATAATTTCTTTCCCAAGGATTTCTGAGTATTTTCCACTGGTCTCTACCAGCTCTGGAATTTCATACTCTTCCTTTGTCTCTGAATAGAACCCCTACTCCTCATTGGGATCAGTCTCTTATCCTCAGAGGAGTAGGTAACTGTTTCCAACTGTCCCCAACTATTTCCAGTTCTTAGCACATTTACCATCAGCTTTTTAATTTTCATAATAAATTCTCTCAACTGATTTATTATTCATAACTAATTATTAGTCAAATAACTTTCCAGACAAAATAATAATTTAAGTCTTTTCTTGACAAAAAAAAATAAAATAAATGTCTTGTAACTAGTTAACACTAGTTATCTTTAATGAAGTTGTCACATTAACATCTTGTTCATTGATTTATTTTTAAATGCTTGTTCTATATATTTTTGGTTTACACATAAATTTTTCTATTAAGAATTTTAATAATTTTTTTCTGGTTTACACATAAATTTTACTAATAAGAATTTTAATAATGTTTATTTTTTCTTAAATATTGGAGATGTGTGGGATGAGAGTATTAGTATGTTATTAAGGAAAAGAAGAACTAGTATTTTTATGGAGCCTGAGGAAAATCTTGAATAATCAAGTAAAGGTATATAATATATATGAAGGAATGAAGCAGACAATGACACTAAACCTTACCAAATTAATCATTGTGGGAGTTCAACACTTATAATCAAACACCTAGTATTTTTATGGAGCCTGAGTAGAGTCTTGAATAATCAAGTAAAGGTATATAATGTCTATGAAATAATGAAGCAAACAATGACACTAAACCTTACCAAATTAATCACTGTGGGAGTTCAACACTTCTAATCAAACACCTTTATGCTAACTCTCTTCCTGTATACAATAATCTTAAGTCAATTTTCAAAAAAGATTCGGTATGTTTCAAACTATTTCCAGGATTATCAAACTCTCCATGTACTGAGACAAAATAACCAACAATTTGATTTCCTAACAAACCATAATGAGAAAAAAGAACAATGAAAAATAATGAGAAGGGTTTTCGATCCCCAATGCATCAAATGATTTTTAATAGTAAGCATCAAATGGAAAAGGGTGACACACTATTACATGTGGGCAAAATAAATGATCCCAGTCCATCACATGATTGTTAATACCAAGCATCGAATGGAAAAAGGTGACACACAATTACATGTGGACAAAATAAATGATCGATGATCACTTGAAAACCCCCTTTATACCTCCCTTGTACTTCCATCCTTTTCCCTTTGCATCTGATACAACACTTGACATAGATTTACATGATCTGTGAGTCTAAACCAATGCTTAGATTCTGAATCCCATGTAGGAAGCCACCCCGAGTTACTCAGACATCTCCATGTTTATTTTATTAACATCAACCAAGATTTTAGCTATCGTCACCCAAAATTGGTTGCAATCTACAGGTTGTTTGTTCTTATGCTCAAAACTCAACCTCACGTCTCCTGCGAGGGCTCTGCTCCTAAGCCCATCTGTTATCCTCATGGGGGCAGTAATAATGATTCATGTCCCTGGATTTAATTGTAGAGACTCAAGCCTAACTGTTCTTCTAGTAAATATGGCTCAACACTACAAGAAAATAAGAAGGATATTTCTCACAACCATGTCGTGTAACATGAAATAAAATCAACTTCAACAACCTCAATCGACTACATATTGGTCCATTGCGATGGACATCCTCATTAGTCAAAAGCAAAAAACACAAAATATGGAAAATGAAACTTGAGAATCAAATGGTCATATTGGTCCATTGTAATGGACATCCTCATTAGTCAAAATCAAAAGATACAAAATATGGAAAATGAAATTTATCCTCTTGAGAATCAAATGGTCGATTTGAAATCCTCAAAGAACAAGGACCTATAGTCTCCAAAATCATATGCTTTCTCAATAAAAGCATGTCAAGTTTCAGACATTTTTTATCTAGTTTATACATTCACGAAAAAGAATCATGGTATTTTTGGATCGATGTTTTTGTATAAAATATCGACCTTTGCCATATTAAAAAACATATAATTAGAAGGCAAAATTTGATGTAACTTTGAATTTTTTTTGTCAAATATTAAAATGTTTTAAAATTTGAGATTTTTTTGGAAGAGATATATTGCTATTTATGATGTTAAGTGTAAAAGAACTAAATTATAAAGAATAATTATTTTTTGAAGTGGTTCATATTTTCTCAATAAAGAATTTTTAGTAAGACTATATTAAAAATAAATAAAGAATCACGATATTCCATGTTTTGTATAAAATATTGACCTTTACCTTATTTAAAAAACATATAATTAGAAAGCAAAATTTGATGTAATTTTGAATTTTTTACAGAGATTTCATATTACTCTGATCACCAATTGAATTGCCATTAAAAAATAATTAAAAATATATATATATTGCAAAAAAAAAACGATAAAAAAAAGTCAAACAAAAAATATCAGCATTAAAATAAATAAATCAATCAAATCATCAAAAATTTAAAATTCAATCAAAGAAATAAAAATAATAATAATTAAAAAAAAATTAATCATAAAATCTATTATAGATAAAAGAAAAGAAAAATAAATCCAATTAAAAAACAAATACACCTTATACATAATAGAAAATAACTATATATAATATTATATTAAACTTACCTTTTTTGTAATATTATATTAAAACTTATAACTTAAAAAAGAAAAATGAAATAAAGAAAATATCAAAACTAGAAAACAAAAATTAAGAAGAAAAAGAATCACGCTTATTAAATAATTCAAAGTAAAAAATACTACAAAAATAAAATAAAAAATCCTAAAACACCAAAAATTAAATATTAAAAGGAATAATATAGATAATACTAAGAAGGGAAAAAAGAAAATAAAAAATAAAAACAAGAACAAGTATATATACACACAAAATAAATAATTTCTATAACATGAAGAGAATAATGTCTATAACATGAATAATGTCTTATTCTCTTAATTTATATAATTATTTGAATAAATTAATTTTTTTTCTTTTCAGATATTTTATTTTCAGTATATATATTTATTTTTATTTTTTTCTTTGTTAGTATTTTATGTTATTCCTTTTAATTATACTGAAAATGTTATTCTATAAAATTGGTTACAAAAATAATGTTCAACTCAACTAATCATCATTTTCCATTTTAGCCTTTCTCACAAATCAAAATTTCACATGTGGAAAGTCACATTCGGGTTCCATATAAGAGACAGGCGAGCATTAGCTTTCCATCGACTCCGCAACAATAAATTTTGCAAGCCATCAACTCAGGCAAAGCCCAGTGATTTACTTATTGGAACCCAAAGAGGTTCTCTTTCAAGCATTTCTACAATGTTTGTCGCCAATTCGAGTTCTGCAGAGCCGATGAAATCCTCAGGTCAATTGACCTAGAAATTTTCTTCTTCTTTAAAATCTGTATCTATTGCAGGATTTCCCAAGCAGTTCACGAAATCCTGAGGTCAATCGGTCTCAGAATTTTCTTCTTCTTTAAAATCTGTATCTATCGCAGGATTTCCCAAGCAGTTCAGTCCGTTTAGGCGATCATCTCTCAGACCTAACGAGAATTTTGTACGCCGCACTGCAGCGACGAAACCTTATGTTCCAATGAGGGCGACATTATTGGATTTATAAGCTTTAATGTTCTTGCAAATCCAAATCCAAATCCAGAGCAACATCGACCTTCCAATGCCCATTTGGATGACAGCACATAGGCAGAGGAAGAAGAGGAGAAACACCACGCCACTACAAGATGAGGAGGAATAAGGTGGCCTCTCCAAATATTAGAGGGTTCAGGGTCTGCCTCTGAAGAAACTATTGTTTTCGAAGGCCTTGTCAAGGTTTATAGTTGATTTCAAATCTACAAATTTGGAGTTTGGCTATTACTTGAAACAAATTTGTGACAATATTGGATTTCTAGGATTTAATGTTCTTGCATCCATCATAGCATACTCATTGGATTTGCAGTGGATCTAATTGATGCGTGGACACTTGAGTGCATTTTTTACATGTTCTATCTGAGGCTACTGATGGTTCCTTTAGGGCACTTTTCTAGGCTATAACTAGAGTGGAGGAATGGAGAGAGTATCGAGCTCTTTGGAAGATTATTGTGCAAGGATATCTATGATTGTTCCAGCAGGCGTAAATGCAAATCAAATGAGTGCTCAAAGTAGCCTTCCAAGTTCCTTAAGAGCTGCATTGAGTTCTGTATCAGGCCATGCTACAGTAGAACAGTTACATTTTTTCCCCTCATATGGTGATAGTGCAGCATTTTTTCTGAAGAGATTAGATGATGGGTTAAGTTAACTTTTCGTTGATATAAAGTAAAATCCTATTGTAATAAAAGACGCTCTTATTTATGTTATGCCAATGCATGTTGAATCATGCTTGGATTCATCCATTATGGAGAAAAAAATTATGTCCTGAAGCAAAATAATTATGTATATAAATGCAGAAATTTATAGAGCTATTATGTTGCACTTATCAAAACAAACCCATATGATTCATCAAAAGGAATTTTTGCATAATAATAACATAAACTCTGTCTAGACACCCCAGGAAGCACAGATAGAAGATACTAGCAAGTGCAATGTTAATATTGAGCAGCATCACATAAGTGTATTGGCTAGCCCTTGTACAGGTTATCCATTAAATCCTCTACAGTCAAGAAACAAGGTAATAAATAGTAGCTTGGGTGGGATTTTGCATACTAAGAAATATGAAACTTGTCTTGGAATGCATATTCATTGTAAGACAATTGATGGTGAAGTCATTTCATTATGTCGGACAAGATATTCAAATTTACATTTGGATTCCAAAAACCCAGATACTAATATTGTTGATGTTGGAGAGGTTACTTCAGGAATCAGGTCAATCATTGACAAGTCTCCAAGTTTTCAAATTCGAAGCAGTCCATCCTTCCAAATATCTAATTTTAATTTAAAACAGATTGCGTTCTCCGTTGAACGGGATGTAATTTATCTATCTCAGTGTACTTCTAGTGATAATACACTACATTCTCAAGAGAGTGACTATGATAAAGAGTGGTGCATTCTTTTTGGAGGAGTATGGATTGCTTGGTTGGTTTATGTATTCGGGAGAGTATGCAGCAGCAGGATATCCAGGTGCTGTTGGTGATGGAAGTTTCTCACGATTCAGTAAAATATGTGTTCTTTCAGAAGATTCAACCAGAATTCTCATTTGTGATATATGTGAGGAAGCCTTTCATATGACATGTTGTATTGAAATAAAATCAGTTCATGTTCAATATGAATGAAATTTCCAACATTGCAAAAAAGAAGAGGAGGATAATAGAAAATAAGTTCCTTATTGTAAGCAAAAATTCTCAAAGTAGTCTTGATGAAAGCGGTTCAAATTTCAAAATCACAGAAATCTATTGAAGATGATGCTGATCTTCAAGACAATGCAGAGAGCTTGTTTATAGGAGAGCCCCTTGAAATGGAGCTTAATGAACCAAGTATGGTCCAATGGTTGGAAACCTATTCAGTCATTTTTTACTGCCTTAATAGAAAACCCGTCCCCACTGGTGTGAAATCTATTGGTCAACACTTGTCCCCACTGGCACCAGTAATCTATTCTAGGGATTAGGGTTTATCTTGTGGTGGTAGCTATTATGCACTTTATACTGTTATCACTAGTATGCACTTAGTCAAACAAACATATCTTCAATGAAAAAATTTCTAATGGAACTGATGGTATCTCTTTGTTGAATCTGGTTCATATGCCAGGAATTATCATAAAATATAACTTTCCAAGCACTGCAACAAACGAGTATGGAGATGAATAATTTTTATTTGAATGATATTATTCCCAATGTTTCATTTGTTGCAGATTACTCTGCTCAAATCTCTGCATCAAAAGCAAGTTGGGAGATTGCAGGCTTGGAGTTTGAACTTTTAGCTCTACCCAGAGATCTAAATTTTCCCATGCTAGTTTTTGTTATTTGTTTACCTCTAGAATCCTAATGAAAGTTTCATTTAATAGAAATTTCTTATATAAAAATGCACAAGGTATCACTGTTATTCTCAATTGGGTTCATGGATTGTAGTTTGCCTTTGGGTCGTGCCCTGCAATATTTTCAGGGCTAGTCAGGGTTGCAGTAATAAACTAGATTTGTACTAAGTATAGGTCTACTCTTTGCATATTTATTTTAGGTATTTGTAGACTTTAGTAAGTTTGTACAAAGCCTTCTTTAAGGTAGTTCTGCGCAAACCTCTAAAGTTGAGGTTAGGTTGGTGTGGCCCTCTGAATCATGGAGAAGTGGGTACTTAAAATACACGAAGTTACAAATGGGGAATGGTGGATTACTCATTAAAACATCAAAATCATTCCAGAAGTTCTTGAAAATTCATGAAGAGGGTTTGATATTTTCCTTCCAGTTATATTAGTGTTTTGGTTGCAAAGTTTGAATTGAGTGATTGTGTGTCGATTTAAATTTCAACAAATTGGCCCCGTTGCATGTAGATTTTCAGCAACAATACCTAGATCCGTGGGAATTGGGACTTTATCTAGATCAACTAAGGTTACGTTGTGGTCAACTGGTAATGCATAGATTCATTTCAAACTCGCATTTATTCTGGGATTAAATGTGATTTTTATCGTGGGTTGTCAAGGTACACTCGTTCATTATTAGGGATTTTATGAGAGTAGTGAAGTTATACTACACTGGTCAAGTGTTACGGGATTTTATCCTATGAGAAGTAAGGTGCATTGGTCCCATGCGTTTTTTTCCAGTTTTACTTTAAACTTGGATTAATTATGGGATTTTATCATAAGTAGTGAAGGATTTAGTGTGGTCCACTCGTCATGTATAGTTTCATTTCAAATTTTACTATCATGAGTTGATGAATTTATCTACTCTATTCATGGATTTGATGAATTTATCTGTTCTATCCATGAACTTGAAGAATTTATCTACTCTGTTCATGGATTTGATGAATTTATCTGTTCTATCCAAGAGCTTGATGAATTTATCTGCTCTATCCAAAATATTCATTTTCTTTTGGTTCACTGCAATGTGTGGCCCATATGTAAATGGCTAGATTTTCCCAATCTGATCTACCTAATTGTTAGAAGCATCTCATTCCACCAAGGTTTGTGGAATTTAATGAAAACCTAGCCATATATTTTCTGACCCAATTATAAGATAGATCAATACTCTTTCATTATAGAGTTATATGTGATGGATACATATCTCTCTGAATTTAAATCTTAGAGATAATTCATCAATGGAAAATGATGTATACATCAATTGATAAAAATCACAATTCATAAAAATGGTCATTTTGGAATTTTTCATTGTTAAAAAGATTTACTACAAATTACAACATGGATTAGAATGATCTTCAATTTGAAAATTTTGAATCAATATTATCTTCCATTTTTAAGATATTTTTTAAAACATTGTTAATGTAGATTTTGAATGGTTTTTTGAAATGGATTTTAGTAAATAAATTTTTAATAATAAATAGTTATTTGTTTTAAAAATTCCTTTGATAATTGGTGAATAATAGTATTTTCATTTTGCTATGAATAAAACAAATAAGATCATTGAAATTTCCCTTAATATAGAGATAATAAATGTTAAATAATGATTTTATGAATATTTGAAGAATAATGAGATGATTATAGATTCAATGTTAGAACTTTTTAAATTTTGGTTTTAATATTCAATGAGCATAGATCTATTTAAGCACGAATTTAACATGATTATAGAGGATGAAAATTTTGAGGTGTAAACTTGTTTGAGAGTGCAAAAAACAATGTGTACTTTTTCATCCTTTAAATTGTATTTTTGAATGCTATACATATTATACTTTGTTTCTTCAATATAGTTCTTCCGGTAAATCACAATTCAGATTTATGGGTCGATCGTCTCGAACCACTAAGTATGGTTCATCATTCATAGACTTGAACCACTAAGAATGGTTCATCTTTCAATGATGAACCATACTTAGTGGTTTGAGTCTACCCATAAATCTGAAATGTGATCTACCGCAAGAACTATATTGAAGAAACACTATGAATCACAAAAGTTTGCATTCTCCATTATATTTTTTTATTAATATATTTTTAAGTATACTTTAATATTAATTCATATTAAAAAAAAAATTTCATAACCCATAGGATATTTTATTATATACAACATTAAAATATTTTTTTAACATTTTTTTATAGAGATATATATGAAGTTTCAAATACTATGAGCAAATACCATGGGTTGTCAAAACCTAAACCCCAAAAACCACCAACAATAAAATGTTATATATATATATATATATATATATATATATATATATATATATATATCTGTGTGTGTGTGTGTGTTAAAATAAAATATTTTAATTTTGTATATAATAAATACCCAATGTTGTTATGAATTAATAACAAAAAACCATTTTGATGTGTGTTGATCTATATTGGTTATAGGTGAAGAATATTTTATTTGTATTTTAAGAGGGCCACGTGTCAATTCCAAATTGAGCACAAACATATCCCCTGAATTACAAACCAACACTACAAGGAAAATATCCTCTAGCGGAGGTTATAAAGGAGGTTTTTAGTGTTATAAAATTTTTCAAAATTGTCAAAAAATATATTTACTACAACATCTTTTTTTGGTAACGGAGGTTTTGATGGAGCTTCTAACATAACTTCAACACAACTAAAAAAAACTGGGCGGCCAAAGGTTTTTACGGATGTATTTCTTTGTATGCTTCATGTGTGAACGCATCGATGCGTTTTAACCTGTATGCACTGCTACTGTAAACATACCAAACACTGGGATGGAAAACAAATTTTGGAAGCCCCGGGGTGTTTAGCAACATCCTGGTGCGTGTCACCAACAAATACGCACTCGGCCGATAGAAGGTACATGCACCGACGCCCATTAAGGTGTAAAAATGCATCGGGTCGTTAAGGTGTAAAAACACACTGCGTCGTTAAGTTGTAAAAACGCACCAGCGTGCTAAAGGCAAACCATACCGATGCATGCAACCCCTATCCGCCCGGGTCATAGTCGTCAATAAAATACACCAAAATTTCTAATTGGTATTTATATTTGGTGTGGTGCTCATAGGTCATGGAAACACACCGATGCGTAGTATCATACACACGCATTAGTGCGACGTATCATACACATGCACCGATGTTCATTTTCTATTTTTTAGAAACATCGACCTGTGGCAATGCAATTATTGTGATTTTTTTAAATTCATTATTCATCAAAAGATGACACTATCTTATAACAGTATTCATATCAATTAAATTTTTATTAATGCATTTGAATGTGATGTTTGGATGAATTTGTTATATTATATCATCAGATTTCACATCTCTTCATTACAATATTTAATTAGTGGTGTAACATTTCACAACGACAATGGAGAACGCAAGAGAATAAATTAGAACATATTTTATTATTATCATATATATATATATATATATATATATATATATATATATATAAGATGCTCTTTGTCATACAAAATGGGACAGTTATTGGTATCCCGTTGTCTTTCAATTGAGACACTATGTCCATTACATTAAAAAAAATGTCTAATTTAACACACAAATATTTCAAAAAATACAACTCCTTGCTTTGATATCCAAACATATTTACCATCATTCTATGTTGGAATTGTTGTCACTGCTCGAGCTACTTCCATGACTTGAGTTATTTTGAGGAATGTTTTGTTCATTCTGTTGATTGTTTTCTTCTTCTTCTTAAAGTTCCATCTACAAACATAAAAATAAAGTGTAATGAGTGTATCTACATTAGTGAGAATAATGAAAATTACAATATTAAATAATATACATCAATGTAAATCGAAAAGAAATGTACCATAGCAACGATTGACTCGTGAACTATACACATTCTTTCAAAGCCAAATTTCATGCATTCTTTCAACAATTCATTTGTTGACGAAGTTCAATACTTTGTTTCCTGCAAGTTTTATAACCCATAACAAATCATAGATTTAATATAAAAGATTATTTTGTTCTATTAATTATAGACAGAGCTAAGTAAAACAAGATAGATACTTACAAATTCCACAATTAATTTCTGATATGCCAACATATACTGACAAGCCATATTTAAATCAATGTCAATCAATTCTTCTGACAGTGCTTCTTTGTATGTTAGCACCTATTTGAAGACATTCAATGATGATTGTTGTAAAACAACTTAAAATATGCAAAAATGAAATCTAGTTAAGTTGTTATAAGGAAGTAACAATTACTCACAAACTTAGATATCAACCATTTTCTTCTTTGTCGTCCTGTTTTATGTGTTGAATGGGTTCTATTTTCTTTTCTTTTCTGCAAGAAAATACTTGAAAATTAATATTTAATGCTAAATTATTTTTTTATTGTACATAATCGAAAAATTCAATGATTACATATTACATTTGAAGCACGTTGTTGTTGAGATGGCTCCTCGCGTGATGCAATTATGTCCATTTCTTTGACCATCTCATTGTACACCTTTTTGGATATTCCTACTAGCATATTTACAATATCAACTCGTTTATCCTTTGAGATTTTCATAATATTCCTGAAAAATTAACATGACAATAAACTATTTAATTTTTATATTGATATATGAAAACTAAATATAACAAAAGTGATATTTAAAGGAATATACATGTAATTCTAGAAAAACATTTGAAGGAATATTACTTTTTCAATCCTTTTTTTTGGTACGTTTTTGCTATTAAAAGTCTGACATGTCTCATTGACCAATTCTCTGAAAAATCTTCCTGTAGTTTAAATAAATTTGGTTCTTTGAATCATTGGATTGATTTTTGTATTGTAAGTGGAAAGAACATCTATAAATATGTTCCACTAGACCCCTCAAAGTTTTGTAAAAGTTTTTCCCCCTTTTGTTAACCTCCAGCACCACTCCAAATGAGCTAAGGAGCAATTCATTTTCATTTGCATGTTCTATTTATTTTCTTTTCTTAGAAAAACATTCATTTTCTTCGTTTTTGGTCCCTGTAGAACATTAAACATATATGAATTAATAGATTGTTTTAAACATGTTATCTAATATTTTTAAGTATGTTATTAATGAAAATTCAAAAAAGAAACTCATATTGGATTGATAGTATTTTTCCATTCACTTGATTTATCCTTCTTCAATTTTTCCATCAATATTTTACACTCTTCTAGTCTTAGATTAGAAATAATCTTATCGAGCTTCATCATTTTGTGGCTTTTTATGATACACACTAAACAATACATATTAGTTAAACTTACATATAGTTCAAAAATAATAATTTTTGTAAAGAATTTACAAAGAACTTGCCTTTTTTGCTTTTTTGGATGTGCTACTAGTATTTTTGTTTTTTTCTAAGCAAGATTAATCTATTAACAAAGGGAATAAAGTTACAGCATGACCGTAGTAAAAAACACTGCCCATATTAGTGGCAGATTTGTCAAAAAAACATAAAAGAAGACTGTCCACTGACGGGGAAACCAGTCTTGAACAAATTTGCATTGCCCACGCAGGGGAGCCAACGTTGATATCTTTGACGTTTGCAGAGTTTACAGAGTTCCAAAATAGAACAAAAGTTCAGCATAGCAGTATGAACAAAAACATGCCCAATTAGGTGGGCCGCGAAGCAAGATAACCAAACCACAGAGAAGTAGCTACTCATCCGGTGGCTCTTCGACAATACGGCACCAACCTTTGGCCAACAAGTCACTGTCCATGGCAAGAGCGGCGCCAGACTCAGAAGGTCCAGGATCAACCGGCGCCATCTCCACATCACGAGCGCTGCGAACCTGAGCCTCTGGATCCTGCACATTCACGCTCCCAAGCCCTACCTGAAGGCTCGAAAGCTGAGCTTTGTCTGAGCAGAGGCCCGCCAGACGGGTGCATTGCTCCTCCATCTGGGCTTCTTCATGGAAAACCACAGTAATTGAAGTTGTGATTCGTGGACGGTTCAGAGAATAGTTAAAGGAGAAAAGCGTCGAGCCTATCGTGGGAGAAGGAAAGGTGGCGGGGGTGTGAGGAAAGGGGAGCCCAAACGGTGGCCAGAACCATGAAACCACCCTCTCCCACTTCTGGTGTGAGGATAGTGGCCTGCATAAAATTTGCTGGAGAGGGAAGGCGACTCGGAAGAGGGGCTAGAGGGCGCGCGCAGGGGACGGCCTCTGGTGCTGCCCCTGCGGCAACGCATTCTATGACGCAGGCGAGGCATAGGGGAGGACTTAGCAGTAGGCATAATATGAGGCAGAGCAGCAAGAATGATGGAGGAATGAGAGATGAGAGGATTCCAAGAAGCTGAAGAAGACAGATAGGGGCCAGAACAGAGGCCAGAGAGAAATGTAGATTTTTCAACGGATGCGGCTCTTCCGATAAACTAGAGCAGAACTCCAATTTATCGTCCCGCCTGCTATGGCATCGAAAAACACCCACCATTAATCTCTCATTGATGAGAGCCAAAGGCCGGAGCATGTTGGAGCATGCGGAGGCGCGAACAGGAGAGGAGGTCTGGTCATGAGCTGCGTTACAACTTAATGAATTAAGAATGATCTCTGCGTGTCTTAAATGCCATCTGCCATCTGCCAGCCATGTCATGGGTGGACAGGTGTCTCCACACTTCACCCCACCCATGTCCCGTCACATTAATCGCCCAAAGATACACCCGCATCCGGGAGATCTGCATCCCTTTGGACCAATATTTTTCACTCCTGATTTTGATCATGATTCTGAATTATGTCTAGAGCTCCAGTGAGAAGAGTGTGCCCACTTTCCACCCCCAAATTGGCAAGTAGATCAGCGACCTTGTTTCCATCTCGTTTAACATGATTGAACATGAGAGCACGATTAGTGTGAAGCCACTGTTCTATTGCATCCAGTCTGGCTTCAAGCCTCCAACTGTTGGCAATTTTGTGCGCATGAGCTCCATTGAGGATTTGATTGGCCATGTTGATGATAATTAGGGAATCTCCTTCAATATCCAGAGGGTGGAAACCATGACGCTGGGAAAGGAGAAAACCCTGCCAGAGACCCTCCAATTCAACAGAGTTGTTCGTGTCCCAGCCGATGTTTCCGAAATAGATTAACAGAGGAGAACCCTCATGATCTCTAAAAATGCCGCCAAATCCTGCTTTGCCTGGATTGCCCTTTGAAGCTTCGTCAAAGTTGAGTTTGAAGGTATTCCTTGGAGGGGGGGTCCATAAGTGCTTTCTGATATTGTTGAATTCATAAGGTCTGTGATTTTGCGTTCCTTGTGGGAGTTGTATGTTCCAATTTTCCCAGATGGCCTTCTCATTTGCATGAGTGGGAAAATCTTCAGAATTCCAAGTTTGTAGCGCCAAGGTTTCCTTGAGATTTAGACAAAAATTGCTCCATATGATATCTGAAGGAGTGCTTTGATCTTTGAAGATGCGCTTGTTTCGTTCTTTCCATATTGTCCAGAGGAGAAGGTCGGGGATAATTCTCCATAATTGGTTGAGTAATTTGCTTTTATACGGATTCTGGTGCCAATGGCGAATGGAGTTGATTATATCTTCGGAGACTCTACATCTTTTTTGACAGCGAAAGCTAGCCTTCTCCCACAGTTGATTAGCAAGAGTGCAAGAGTCAAGGAGGTGTTGGAGATTTTCCTCCTGTGATTTGCAGTTGGGACAAATGGAAGGCCCATGAAAGTTTTGTTTCCTGAGATTGTCCCAAGTGAGGATTTTTCGGTGCCCAACAAGCCAGAGGAATAGGGAGACTTTGGGCCATATACCAAGCGACCAGATTCTGCTCCATATAGGATCCAGGGGCATTGGATCATTGCATATAATTTTATATGCCTCTTTGGTGGTGAAGGATCCTTTTGGGGTGTATCCCCATCTTAGTATATCCCTGTTGTCGGATGATCTAATGCGTCGATTCTGAAGCTCAATCTCAATGACTTCCTTTGTCTGCTCATCTGCATTCCTGATAAGCCTGTCGATCTGCTTCCATTGTCTGTACCCCTGTTCTATCTCTGGTGTCCATTGTTGCCGGACGGATTCCATTTGTTGCTCCTCCCACTCCTGGCTAGGAGGCGGTCTATAGATACCGATGAGCTTTGGTAGTTGATGCCAGGAGTCCGTCCAAAACCGAGCAATGTTGCCATTCCTTATTTCCCAGAAGCTGTGTTGTTGGATCAGCAAGAAGTGTTGTTTGGCAGTGTTCCATATTAGTGAGCCCTTATCTGTAGGAGTGAATCTAATTATCTCTTCCGGTGGTCTGTGATTGGCATATTTAGCTGTCCAAATGACAGCCTATGGCTTATTGGGAGTAGAGATACATTGCCACCATATTTTTGCACCCATAATTGCATTGTTGTGATGAGGATCTCACGGTCCTATCCCCCCTGTTTCTTTGGGCTTGCAAACTGTCGACCATTTTGCCAGAGCCCATTTGTGATTAGTACCAGTTAAACCCCAGAGAAAGTTGCGCTGTAGAGATTTAATTTTTTTAAGGACCCATTTAGGCGCGGCTAGGATTGAGAAGAGATAGAGAGGCATTGCCTGTAGCATAGCTTTGATTAGAACTAATCTGCTAGCTATGTTCAGAGTTCTGTGTCCATAAAGTGAGACGAGATTCGAGTTTCTCAAGGAGCAGTAGCCAAGAGGTGTGTTTGATGGCAGAGTCGATTAAGGGAGCTCCAAGGTATTTGGAAGGTAGGGAGGCTATGGAGAAGCCCAGAATGCGGGCAATAGCATGTTGAGTTACAGGAGGGGTGTGAAAAAAGAAGATCTGCGATTTTGTCGTGTTGATGCTCGTCCCTGAAGCTTCAGAGAAGTCATCCAGAAGGGATTTAAAATGGAAGGCTTCATGTACAGAAGGGTGCCCAAACAACATGTTGTCATCAACAAACTATTGATGTGTGATCGCTGGAGAATTGTGTATGGAGAGACCTTTGAGTTGATGGGAGAGAAGGGCTTGTTTGAGATGGCGACCCAGACCTTCCGCCATTAAAAAAAAAAGGAATGGGGAAAGTGGATCCCCTTTTCTGATACCTCTAGAGGGGTTGAAAGGTCGAGAGGGAATGCCATTTATAAGGATAGAGAAAAATGTTGAGGAAATCAAACTCATAATCCATCGAACCCAAGTTGGAGAAAAGCCAAAGGCTGTTAGCATTTTTTGAATATAAGTCCAGCTTAACTTATCAAAAGCTTTAGAGAGATCAATCTTGAGAATCATACCTGCCTGTTTGGAGTGCTTGAGGGAGTGTATGATTTCATGAGTGAGGATAATGCCATCCAGTATTTGCCTTCCTTCTACGTATCCTGATTGTTCAGGCGATATGAGCAAGGGTAGAAGCGGCTTCAGCCTATTAGCTATGACTTTGGATATCACCTTGTAAATGACATTGCATAGTGCGATTGGACGGAATTTGTCTGGTGTACTGGTGTTCTCTTATTTTGGAATGAGGGCGATGAAGGTTGAGTTCATAGAGGGAAGAAGCCAATGGAGAGTGCGTGATTCCTCCACCACCAACCATACCTCCTCTTTGATAAGATCCCAGAAAGAGTGGAAAAAGGTGGTTGTAAAGCCATCTGGACCAGGAGCTTTGCCCTCCTTGAGCTGTTTCATAGCCAAATCCACCTCCTGAGGAAAAACTGGCCTTAGGAAAAGTTGGTTGTGATCCTCTGTAATTATTTTCGGTACATTTTGAGTGATCTTTTCTATAGCAGGCCGTTTATCAATTTGGGGTTCTTGGTGGTCCGCCTGGAAATTATTGATAAACTTCTGTTCGATCTCTACATGGCTTTCCACTCTTTCCCCTTCTTGATTTTGAATGAAAGAGATGGTGTTGTGCATTCTTCTCTGTATTGTAGTTCTGTGGAAGAATTTGGTGTTCCTTTCTCCTTCTTTCAACCATCTAATTCGAGATTTTTGCTTCCAGAGAATTTCTTCCTGCTTTCTTCTTTCCTCCAATTGATTATGAATTTGCTTTTCTTGTTCCATTGTCCCTTCCGTGTGGCCTTCTGTGATTATCTGTTGTTGGAGTTCTCTCATTTCTTTGTTTAGATTTTGTTGTGCCTAGAAGATGTTGCCAAAGGTCTCTTGATTCCAGCGCTTGATTTGGGATTTCAGGAATTTGAGTTTTTGTTGAAACTGATACATTTTTTATCCCTCTGGCAAAGGTAATTTTTTCCAGGTGGATCTGATGAGGTCGTTGAAGGCGGGGTGGGTGAGCCAGAAAGCTTCGAAGCGGAAAGGATGCCTAGTAGAGTTGCCCGGTCTTTGCCACTGGAGAGAGATAGGCCAATGATATGAGCCTGACAATGGGAGAATTGAGGCAGATATGTCACCTCCAAGATGAACTGAATTATCTGAGATGAGAAATCTGTCTAATTTGGAAGCAATTTGTTGCCGCCCTACCCTGCGGTTGCTCCAGGTGTGCACTCCATTACAGAATTGCAGATCTATTAGCATATTGTTTTGGATGAAATCTTTAAAGTGGCCATTTTCATGTTCCAGTTTGGCTCGGCCTCCCTGCTTTTCCTCCAGCTTAGTGATCATGTTGAAGTCTCCTCCGATGATCCATAGAGGATGGAGTCTGTTGGAGTTGAGTGCTTCTATTGTGTCTAAAAGAGCAATTATTACGGCCTAATATGACCATGAATGTTGGTGCCTATTATGTGAAAAGTAACCTGTATAATATGATGAGAGGCATGGAAGTCTAAGAGCGTTATAGCTTGCGTGTTCCAAGCAATTTCCAATCCTCCAGAGGCTCCCGAAGCGTCCACTGCAACCGAGTGACAACCTGGCCAGGCTCTAAAGAGGATTTTTCCAAGAGTGATACTATTACACTTTGTTTCCTGCATGAAGAAGATCTGGGGTTGCTCCTGCTTTATCATGTTTTTTATCATTTTGAGTTTCCTGGGGCTGTTGAGCCCTCTTAGATTCCATGAAGTGAGCTTCATGATTCACTATTAGTGAGGGGCTTGTAGTACTTTGTCAACTTAGCGTATCTGCCTGAGTCTACCAAGATTTCCCCTATTGTGATAGTTCTTTGAAGATCTGTCTTTCTTCCACATTTTTTGGAGTCTTTAGGAAAGTAATTTCCATCCCATTGACTACCCAGTTGTATGCCTAGTTGATGCTACTGGTAAGCCCTGGAAATGATGACTTCCAGGGTGTTTAGCTGACGCTCTTGAATCTTGTCATATTCCTTCCTTCTGCAAGCTTGTTCAAGCTCGAAGATGTCAAGTCCTCCCAAGTCAATGCTTTCTGGTTCTTCTTCCATATTTTGCATCTGACTGCTTTCTACTGTGATAAATGTTGAGTGCAGGGTCTAGCCGGGGATGCAGTCGACGTCCATACCATTTGGTTTCCAATCAGGATCCTTCAGAGATGCCTCAGGAATCCCGATATTGTCACCCTAGGGCAAAGGAGTGGGAGAAAAGCCAGACGGTGGGGGAGGAGAGGTCGAATTGATCAGCGGGGGGATTTGCTGGTTGGTCTGAGGGGCGTCTTCAGTAGTTTTAGCAAGAACCTCAAAACTATTGCTTGTGGAGGGAATTGAGGCGGCGTCATGAAGGGGCCTTTTCCCGGAAGTAGGTTTTTTATGCGATCTTCTTCTATCTGTGACCTTGGTAAAACCTTCTTGAGCCGACTTATCAGAGGGGTCAGAGGTTTGGGGTTTTGCATTTAGAGGGAAGTCCCGAAAAAGATGCCCATGGGAATGACACTTACGACAGCGGAAGGGTACACATTCAAAATCTAAGGGCTGGATCCATTCAAAATCATCATGATAGAGACTTACCAAATCAGGCAGGGCTTTATCCAGGCGCATGAAAACACAAATACGAACATATGAGGTGTATCTGCGCAGCTTCTTTTCTTCAGCAATTTTTATGAACTCCCCCAGCCCCTTTCCAATGTCTCTCAGTGATTCTTCATCCCAGTATTCCAACGGGAGCGAGTACATCCGGATCCATACTGGTGCCCAGCTGAAATCCTCCATGTCAGGGTTAAATCTCTCTACCCATTCCCTTAAATACAGGCCAGCGGAGTTAAAGAAGTAGGGACCTTCATTCATAACCCTATTGCGGTCTTCGATGCAAATGAAAATCGCAGTGAAAAACCCCTTTGGTCCCAGCTGTAGGGTGACATGTCCCTTGGGTTTCCATTTGGCAGAAATCCATCCTTGCAGAGATTTTTCAGTCGGCTAGTATCCAATGAATTTTCCAATGAGAGCATGGTCCCTCATGTACTGGATTTGACCATTGATTCTATGGCTGGGAAGTTCTATTTTGGGTCTTTCAGCTGCAATGAGTTTGCAGGTTTTTGATGTAACCGTGGGCGTTTCCTTTTGCCCAACCTCTCCTTCTTGTACTTCACTGCGCCGGTCTGACTGATTAGTGGGAAATTTTGTCATATCTTGCATTGGGGTATCTCTTGTATCCGAGTTTGTTTGTTCTGGACTGGAATGCTTTGTCGGTTTCTTCGCTTTTTTTCCTTTCTCGACTAAGGGGGAAGGCTTTGAAGCCCCCCCCGGAGGGTCTACCATTACAGAGAGGCCTATGCCAGAAAGTTGCTGTCGCGAGGGCGAAAGCGGATGGTAAACAGAGGCCGGGAGGGGTCAGACTGTGTCGTTGCAGGGGCGAGCAAAAACCCTAAGTTGCAGAGCGTGCGCTACTCTTCTCTCTTTCTTCAATTCTTTCGTCAAATTTTCTCTACTAGTATTTTTGTTACTTGAAATCTTGTCAGCCATTTCTTTATCAATATAAAACTTATACCATTCATTAATATATTTTATAAATAAATCACATACTTTTTAGGTAAAAATAAAAATAAAAAAATGTGTCTATCAAAATTAAACGCCCGGTGCGACTTTCACAACTTAAGCATCGAAAACGGTGCGATAGGTTCTTATAAATGCATCACCAATACATTAGAAACAATGTACAGTGCTCTTTGACAATAGGAGAGCCAATGCGTTTTATTAATACCAGAGCACTGATTAACATAAATAAATTAATAAAACCTGTTTTTATTAAACAATTTTTTATCAATACGCGATAGGTGCGTTATACTAAAATCGCGCACCAGTGCATTATTTTAAATAGTGCACATCAATTAACAAAAGCTATTTTTTTAAAAATTGTGCAAGGGCCGATAGGGATTGGGATCAGACTCTGCAAGCGGTCCTGCGGTTTAGATGTCATACGCCTATATATATAGTAATACAAACTCTATAAATCTAAAATGAAAAGCCCTAATTGTGAAGTAACATAAACAAGAAGAAGCAAAGATTTAACGTAAGAATGGATGTTTTTTTTTTTCTTCTTCTAAATTTTAATTAAATGTAAATAGGAATAGAGATTATAAATGATTTTATTAGTAAAATGCACAGTAAAATTTAAAATTTTTACTATGCATGTATTAAATCGAACAAAAACTGTAAAAAAAACAATTATTACAGTAAAATTTAGCAATTTTACTATACTATAGGGTGTTTGTGTGAATCATCAGATGTTTCAAAGTCTGATTCTCTGAATAGTGTTGTTTTTCGAAAGTATTTTGCTGCTCCTAAGTGCTCTCTTGCTCCAGGTATGTCTCTCATGCAAATCCCTCCTTAATTTTTTTCCAAAAATAATGAATAATGAATATCTTTTACTATTTAAAGAAATTTTTATTGAATTAGATTTCTGAAAATCATTTGCCACTCATTTTTCAGTTTACCGCTTTTTTTTTTCACTTTAAAAAAATAAAGTTGCGTTTTTTTTCTTGATATTCGGTGCATTTGTTAACTAATAGCACCAGTGCGTCCCATAATAAAACCGCACCGGTGCGGTTAACAATACATTAGTATCGATAGCAACAACTCCTTTTTTAAAACACTAGAATTACTTTTAGGTACGTACACTAAAATTTATTGTTGATTTTGTTCAAATTTAGGGAGAAAATGTCATAATTATATCAAATGGATAATTCTTAAAAATCCAACTCGTTCCATAATATTTCTCAAAGTCCATCGCAGAGTTCTCCCTATCCATCTCCAGACGTAATTACTTCATATTTTATTTATATTTTCCTTATCTATTTGAATTTAATATTTTTATCTATGTCAATCAGCTAAATAAAATTAATGTATACAAATTTGATGGTTCATGCAGATTCAGAATCGAGTTCAGATGCACAAAATATTCAAACAGTTCCAAAACGTCGAAAGCTCTTATCAGGAGCAACATACCGCAAGGCGCGGTTGGTAGATGAAAATGGACACCCGCTTCACCCTGCCAATTGTAACATGCCATCTTCTAGCCACAATCCTGGGACAATGATGGTAATAATTTTTTGGTATAATGTAATCATTTCAATTTCAAACCAATTAATCATGCATTGACGTGCTTACTAATTGATATCATTGATTTTGTACTAATCATGTTCAAATATATTCCACTTGAAATGTGGTTCTAGTGTTGATGATGAGCGACCTCACCACCATCTTGGGATTTTTGACGATGTCAGGCCCGAGAGAAAACACAATTAAGAAAAGCCGGAGAGGAACAATGCAGGCTCCAGTTGAATTATGGAATTATGGACCCACTACGCTAAATTCTGGTGTAGGAATGACTACATCGATAGTAGTTCTTCACGAACGGCAATGCATTGAAATCAAGCCGAGGTTGGTATGGATGATTACTTAAGGGATACGACTGCCATGGAGACAATGTTGTTAGATGCATTCCAAAACGATGATCTGCTAGAGGATGATGCTCATATCGCTGATACCTTTTTCGAAAGCCTTAAATTTGCTTCCATGATGCAGACTAGCTGCAGAAATATCAGAATACGTCACGGAACTGGGGTTTATGATTCCACACAACTCCCTTCCTCACAGTGGATTTCACCTTTTAGAGTTTCTTAACATACATATGTGCGCAATCACAGTGGTTACTTTATATCGATCACACATAAACCCAAACAATACATATACGTGGAGCATCTTACTTAGAGGGTCTCACAACACCTTCCACCAATCACAAGCGATCGTACTTTGCTCACTTTACAAGTTAACTTAGTAGCTAACCTCTATTTCTTGCGATATTCGATGTTGCGCGTTGTCGACACGTGCCTTCTCCACTTCGCATCACAAATTATTTAACTTACCATCTAACGACCTTAATTGTAACTTCTAAATGTTGTGATCTGTGCAATCACTCCTGGTGCACTGCAATCTCCGTCGTTGGTCTTTGCTGGATCCGACAGTCCATGCTATGCCTTCACCAACTCACTTCGCATCGCAAGCTAAATAACTTAACTTGCAAATTATTAATCACAAACACTATACTTTGTGATGTGTGATGTCCTCCGAATTGAGATATGATTGCCACCGTTGGTCTACACAAGATCTATGGTCCTCGCTGCGCCTGCAAATCCGATTGTATTCTACTATGTGATTAATATGATCTTCAATTCAACAGAGGATTAGTGCAAGATCTACAGCCTCATTGTGTCTTGCAAATCTGATTGACCTTCCTACTGTGCGATTAATATAATATACGATTCAATAGATAAACAAATAGACGGTTTAAAACAGAGAACCCGAATCAAATACAAAACACTTAGAATTTATTCAAAAATGAATTACACAGAGTCAAGCCCTTGGATGGTTGGTTTTTACAATTACTTCTGCTCTCTGTTCACTCCTCTATAACACCTCTCGCACCTATTCTACCTCTTTATCTTATGTATCCCTCTATCCCCCATATATATATATATATATATATATATATATATATATATATATATATATATATATATATATATATATATATATATATATATATACCTGAAGCATTTCACTTTGTCTTTTTTTAGCTTTTTGCTGAAATACTCCAACAAACAATTTCTATCCTATTTATAAGCTCTATCCTACTTGGCTCAATCTCCTCACAGGGTGAAACAAATTTCTATTTTATTCCTAATTAGTTTAGCAACTCAAAACAAACTAACTCTTCTCATTTAAAACTAAGTAAAATATTAATAACCAATGTTTTTCCACCTCATGTTAGCCACAACATGTGAACACACAATCACATTGCTGGCTAAATCTGGATTCTCCTGCATCAGACTCCCAGGGAAGAAAAGATTGATCCAGCAATGTTTCAGGATCTGTACTAAAATTTTGTAACTCTATTGATGTCATCCAACTGGCATCTTCCATTGGGTGTCCTTTCCATTTGACTAGATATTGATAAAAGGTCTGTCCCCTGGTTTTCTTTGCTGCTCTTTTCTCCATAATGGCTTCCATTTCTTTCTTTGTTGTCTTTGGCATTTGTTCCTTCCAATTCAAAGTTTGGTCCTCCTCTTCTGTAGATTCTTCTTGTAATTCTTCCTCTGTTCCTTTGTATGAGTACAAATATGCAATATTAAAGATGGGTGATATTCCAATTCCTGTTGGTAATTCAATCTCATATGCATTTGAGGAAAAATTCCTCAAAATTCTACATGGTCCTATCTTTTTCATTTTCAATTTGTTATAAGTCCCGACTGGAAATCTTTCCTTCCTTAGATAAACAATGACTAAATCATCTACTTGAAACTCCCTTTTAGTCCTCTTCATATCAGCTCTTTGTTTATACTTTTGGGTGTTTTTTTGTAAGCTATGCTTGACATCCTCCTGCAAATTATGTATTTATTCTGCAAATTCTTCAGCTTTTTCACTCCTTGTCTCTTGTTTGCTCAAATCTCTAAGTTCATACACCCCTCTTGGATGCATCCCAAAAAAAATCTGAAATGGACTCATCCCAGTACTCCGATTAGGAGTATCATTATAGGCAAATTCAACTTAAGCAAGTGCTAAGTCCCATTGCTTTGGACTTTTGTAAACCAAACTCCTTAATATATTTCCAAGGCTTATGTTCACCACTTCGGTTTGTCCATCCATATGAGGATGATAGGCTGAACTGAAACTGAGGTTTGTACCCAGATTCTTCCATAGATTCCTCCAGAAATGTCCTACGAACTTTGTATCCTTGTCTAAAAAAATACTCACATGCAATCCATGCAATTTTATAACTTCAGAGAAAAACAAATTAGCAATGTGAGTTGCATCACTAGTTTTCTTACAAGTAATAAAATGTGCCATTTTAGAAAATCTATCTACAATAACATAGATAGAATCATGTCCTCTTTGAGTCTTCGGCAAACCCAAAACAAAATCCATGCTGACAGCATCCCAAGGTCTATTGGGTATTGGAAATGGTTGATATAACCTAGTGTTTTGGATTATTCCTTTGGCATGTTGACAAATCCTGCACTTCTCAACAGACAGTCATCCACTGTGTTTTTCCTTAATCATATTTTCCCTCATGGAACACTTAGGTATACACAGTTTATTATTCTTGAACAACAATCCTCCTTGAATCAAGTAATCTAACCACTGGCTTCTATTATGAATCATTGGATTCTTAACAACTACATATATTTCTTTGAAATTTGTGTATTCCTCATACATGTCAATCATCTCTTCAAACCCCAAAATGCCAATTTTCAAGTCCTACATAATTAGATTTACTCTACTTAAAGCATCGACAACTTTGTTTAACTTACAACTTGTGTGTTTGATTACAAAGGTAAAACTCTACAAAAACTTCACCCACTTTGCATGCTTTTGGCTCAACTTCGGCTGATTGTTTATGAACTGCAGTGCATGGTTATCTGAATACAACACAAATTCCTTGGGCAACAAATAATGCCTCCATTTCTTCAAAGCCTGCACAATAGCATAGAACTCCTTATCATAAGATGAATACTTCTTCTTGGCCTCATTTACCTTTTCACTGAAATAAGCTATCGATCTCTACTCTTGACTCAAGACAGCTCCAATTGCTATCCTACTGGCATCAGTCTCGACTTGGAATACTTTTTCAAAATTTTGCAAAGCCAAAACAGGTCTTTCAGTGATATTCTTCTTCAACAATTGAAATTCTTATCTGCTACTTCTGTCCATTTAAATGGTTGGTTTCTCTCCTTTATTGTTTCAATTATTAGTGCACATATTTGACTAAAACCTCTTATAAAATTTATGTAAAAACTTGCATGACCATGAAAAATCCTTACCTAAAATATACTTCTCAGAGTTGGCCAATCCAGTATTACTTGAATCTTTTCTGGGACCATCTTCAAGCCTTCTTCTGAGACTATAAATCCCAAGTAAATGAGCCCTTTCTTCATGAAACTGCACTTCTTCAAATTTATGAGCAACTTCTCCTTTTGCAAAGTACTTATCACCAGCTTGACATGCTCCAAATTCTCCTCCTTACTCTGACTGAAAATCAGAATGTCATCAAGATGGACTATCACAAACTTTCCTGCATATTCTTTCAAAACATTGTTCATTAGTCTCATAAATGTGCTTGGTGCATTAGTGAGCCAAAAGGCATCACTAACCACTCATACAATCCACTATTGTTCTTAAAAGCAATCTTCCATTCATCTCCTTCTCTAATCCTTATTTGATGGTATCCACTCTTCAGATCTATTTTAGTAAAATACTTTGACCCACTTAAACAATCCATCAAATCATCTATGCGTGGCAATGGAAATATATACTTGATAGTGATCTTGTTTATGGCTCTAGAATCAGTAAAAATGTGCCACTCACCTCCTTTCTTTGGACTAAGCACGACTGGTACTACACATGGACTAAGACTTTCTTTGATTATTCCTTTATCTAACATCTCCTGTACCTGTCTTCCAACTTCTTCATTCTCCCAAGGGGTCATTCTATATGCTGCTTTATTTGGAAAACTTGCACCAGGTATTAAATCTATGTGATGATTGATACTTCTGATTGTTGGAAATTTATTTGGTAATTCATCAACAACTATATCAGCATAATCATCTAAGAGATTTTTAATTTCCACATGCAGATTGTCTAAATTAGTAGAAGTCATAATTACCTTGGGTTTACCCGCAACAACAAAATGCATTTCTTTCCCCTTTTTGACTTCTTGCAACAACTCCTTTCCACTAATCAACATAATTTATAAATTCATTAGTACTGATAGTATTACCGGATTCCCCTGATCTAACAAATTAATATTATGTTAAATATAGAATCCTTCCACTTAATTCTTTGCGGAAATTAAATCGCCAATTGCAAACACATATGAAGCAAATCAATCGCACATAAACATAGTTGTTTAATGGGAAAGCTTAAAGCTAAAACCCCAACTATCATATATTATGTATATCAATGGATCATGTAATAATCTCATACAAAGCTTAATACATTAAGCTCTCAGTACAATCAACAATAATTACACACTGTCATGCAAAAATTTGCATATCTATGCACCAATTTCTTGCCTCCTGACTGCCTGCCTCCACTGCGAAATCCTTACTGAAGAAGACCCATGAATGAATTCAAATTGTCCTTGCCTTGACTGCGCAATCCTCATTGGCATCTCCAATGTGTGTTAGATGCATTGAATACATTACTATAGTCATAATAGATAGTCCATCTCACCCTTTCACCTATCTCTCCACTGGGCCTCCACTGGAACTGACATGCAAGTAGTTAACTGTTGTATTTGTTCAGTTGCAAGTGAATCTCTTGTTATGAATTAATTAAATAATTAATTCACTAAACTCTCACTAGTGTGTCTTTCAGTTAGAACTAGATACAACTAGCACAACTGAGTTTAACTCACTTAACTAAGTTAAACTGAATAACAACTCCATTAACGACTCTTCCAACTCTATCACAACTTTTCCACTTCAGTTCTAACTGAGTCCTCCATGCATGAGTCACCAACCACCCTAGGAATTGCGTAATTCCTGCAGCCCACTGATTTTCCAAATCAATTCACTGAAATAAAGTGCTCTAAGAGAATAATTTGATATTTATTGTCGGATTATTATTAAGGGCTAATAATAATCGACATGCACCTATTTTTAGATTGACGATCTATAAATAGACTTTGCCCAATATTCTAAAAATAGATTTTCATCTATTTTTCACATTTGATCAACCATCTACAAATAGCATCCTGCAACTTATAGAATATGATCACCATGTCTAAAAATAGACATACACCTAAAAATAGCTTGCGAGCCCCACTTAGTGAAGGTGTTTAATTTTCACTAAGCTCATCATCTTGTTGAATCTCAACACATAACATTATTCTCAGTTGTTCCTTTATCTGCTTCATCCTTCAAAGCTAGCAATGTGTGCTTCTTTCCATCCTTCTCTATGGTGTAGGCATTCCTTTTGCCATCATGAATGGCTTTTCTGTCAAATTGCCAAGGTCTTCCCAGCAATACATGGTATACGTCCATTGGCATCACACCACACAATATGGCGTCTTTATATGTACCAATTTTTATCTCTACTTTGCGCTATTCTATCACCAAAATATGATGTCCCTTTTGTAGCCACGGCACTCTGTAAGGAGTAGGGTGTACTATCTTACTCAACCCCAATTTCTCAACCATCTCTGTGGAAATAATATTATCAATGCTTCCACTGTCAATCACAACTTTGCAACACTTTTCTTTACACTTGCATACAATCCTGAATAGACTCTTCCTCTGTGTTGGCTCATATGCTTCCTTTTCTTCCTTAAGAAATACTCTTTTGAGCAATAAAGACTCTCCTACCTCAGGTGGTTCTTCTTTTCCCATAACCTGAGGATTTTCTTCCTTTGCTTCAGCTACATTCACATTCCACTGATTTTCTGGTTTGTTATGAGGACAATCCCATGATCCGTGTCCCCATTCTCCACATGTGTAGCACCAAATTTCTCTTCCTCGGCCTCTATCTCTAGGTGCAAATATTCCTCTACTAGAGTCTCCTCTTTGCGGCGGTTTGCTACTCGAACCTCTTGCTTCATTCTGAGAGTGATGAAATCTTGATTTGAAAGTTCCTCTTCCTCTTGCTGGACTTTTACCTCTATTCTTCTGACTTTGCTTCCTCAACATCTTCTCCTCTACTTTCAAAGCTGCTTGGTAGGCATCGTCAATTGTCTTCAGACTCAACAAACTAATTTCATCCTGTATGTCATACCTTAAACCATTGATGTATCTGGCTACTTTATCCATATCATCTTCAACATGTCCTCTAATGCTCAGCTTGTAAAACTCCTCTGTATACTTCTTGACAGCCATTCCTTTCTGCTTCAAGTTTTTTAATTGTTTGAAAAGATTTAACTGATAATCTTTTTGCATGAACTTACCTTTCATTTTACTCACCATTTTATCCCACTGCTTGATCTTGGGCTTTCCCTTTCTCTCTCTGGATAGTTGTAGTTCATCCAGCCACATGGTTGCATGACCCTTTAATATGGTAACTGCAAATTTCACCTTATTTTTATCATCGATCTCCTCATAGTCGAAATACTTGTCTAATGAACTGATCCAGTCCATCAGCTCTTCCACGATAAGGTTACCGTCATACAAAGCTACTTCCACCTTTGTTCTTCCACTAGCCTGTTCTAACATCTTGAGAACTTTAGCTGCCTTGCTTTCTTCCTCTTCTGCGCTAAAATTCCCTTCTTCGGGTGCTCTCCTTTGAATAGTCTCCATTGTCTCCATCCTTGTACAAAGATGTTGAATATCATCTAGCAAAATTTCATTTACTACAGGTCTTCCCCGACCTATGCCATCTCCTCTCCTGGGTGGCATATTTGCTCCAACCTTCAAGAACAGAACTAAAGTCTTCTTTGATACCAAATGATGCAGATTAGCTGCAAAAATATCATAATACACCACAGAACTGTGGTTTATGATTCCTCACAACAGATTTCACCTTTTGGAGTTTCTTAACATACATATGCACACGATCATAGTGGTTACTTTATATAGATCACACATAAACCCAAACAATAAATATATGTGGAGTGTCTTACTTGGAGGGTCCCGCAACACCTTCCACCAATCGCAAGCGATCACACTTATCTCACTTTACCAGTTAACTTAGCATCTAACCTCTATTTCTTGAGATATTTGATGTTGCGTGCTATCGACACGTGCCTTCTCCACTTCACATCGCAAATTATTTAAATTACCATGCGATGACCTTAACAATAACTTCTGAATGTTGCGATTTGTGAAATCTCTCCCAGTGCGCTGCAATCTCCGCTGTTGGTCTTTGCTGGATCTGACGGTCCACGCTATGCCTTCGCAACTCACTTTGCATTGCAAGTTAAATAACTCAACTTGTGAATTCTTAATCGTAAACACTATACTTTTCGATGTGCGATGTCCTCCCGATTGCGATGTGATTTCCACCATTGATCTGCACAAGATCTACGGTCCTCGCTGTGCCTGAAAATTCGATTGTCTTCTACTATGCGATTAATACAATATTCAATTCAACAGAGGATTAGTGCAAGATCTACGACCTCATGGTGTCTTGCAAATCCGATTGACCTTCCTGTTGTGTGATTAATGTAATATATGATTCAACAGAGAAATAAATAGATGGTTTAAAACATAGAACCCAAATCAAATACAAAACACTTAGAATTTATTAAGAAATGAATTACAGAGAGCCAAGCCCTTGGATAGCTGGTTTTTACAATTACTTATGCTCTATGTTCACTCCTCTATCACAACTCTCGCACCTATTCAACACCTATTTCACTCTTGTTGCTCCCTCTCACACCTATTCACACACACACACACACACACATATCTACCTGAAGCAGTTCACTTTGTCTTTTTTTAGCTTTCTGTTGAACTACTCCAACAAACAACTTTTATCCTATTTCTAAGCTCTATTCTACTTGGCTTAATATCCTCTCAGGGAGGAACCAATTTCTATTTTATTCCTAATTAGTTTAGCAACTTAAAACAAACTAACTCTTCTCATTTAAAACTAAGTAAAATATTAATAACCAATGTTTTTCCACCTTATGTTAGCCACAACATGTGAACACACAATCACATTGTTGGCTAAATCCGGATGCTCCTACATCATTCCACCACCCCTCTCTTTGGACCTGACAGTCAGTCAAAGTCTACCCAGTTGGGGACAACGATGTTACTGTACAACTTGAAAGCAAATTTTGGCTTGTCGAATGCATGTTTCTCGGAAATTTTGATGTAATTGACCATCAAGTCCCTTATATTTTGAGAAATATTGTCACACAATCAACATTACAAATGGTCAATTTTATGAACATTAATAATTATTGGCATTGTACATTTAATATTGTCCACCAACTATAATTTATTCAAAGATAAGGTTCCTTTGAATGATAATGTCTTGCTCGGTAGCTGCGAAGAGGCAAATAAATTGTTGAAAATGTTGGGTATTGAGTACATATCATATCATGCATGTCCAAATGATTGTATTCTATATAGAGGATAATATTCAAACAAAGAGATATGTCCAAAATGTGGGCATGAAAGGTATGATAAATAAAAAAAGAAGGGTAAATCATGTGGTCCTCCTTTTAAGATATTGAGGCACATGCCTATAATCCCAAGGATTCAAAGGCTCTTTCATTGCAAAGAATTAGCTATGTTGCAGGGATGGCATGCCTCACACATAAGTGAGTTGGGAGTTATGCGAATCCCATTAGATTCAATAGCCATGTAGCATATAAAGGATACATGACCCGAAAATTTCAAGGGTGAAGTACGAAGTCTACGACTCAGCATAGCCATGGATGACGTTAACCCATATTCCCTCCAGAACACCAACTATTCTATTTGGTCTGTAGTAGTGATCAATAAAAATATCCCCCCATAGTTGTCCGTGAAGAATGCACATCTTATGTTGGCTCTCATAGTCCCTGGTAGAAGACAAGTGAAGAATATAGATATCTACTTACAATCACTGGTAGATGAATTGAAGGAATTATGGGATGGGATAAATCTATACGATGTATCAAGACCCATCACAACAGAGAGGAGTTTTATGTTGTATGGCATATGTGCTTACACGACACATGATTATCCAGTCTTAGGAGTTTTCTTAGGTAAATTACATATTTATTGATTTGTTTATATACATAACAATATTCTTTCGTATATCAATTTAATTTGTTGTATTTGTTCTTATCTTCACGATATTCTTTAACGTGCCATGCATATTGTATACAGGTCTTGTAACAAAAGTGTATTATGGATGTAAATGTTGTGGACCCTTACCTAAAATCTAGATGGTTCAACGACCTATGAAAGCCAGTGTATGACTGCTCCAGGGTATTCCTCCCAGAAGAACACCCTTACAGAAGAGCAACATTCGCTTTCAATGGTAAATGAGAGAGAACCGAAAGACCTGTATAAGGACACTAGATGAATGGATTAGAGCATATGAGAGAGAGAAGGAGAAGGAGTTCATAGAAATGTTTCATTCAAATAGGGAGCCTATGTTCGATGATCCAGAATTCTTCGACACTATGTTTAGAAATTGCCCATTGGGATGAAAAGGAAATCTATCTTTTATAACCTCCCATATTGGGAGCATCTTAAGATTACCCACTTATTAGATCTCATGCATATATTTAAAAATGTTTCATCTTCTTTATGGAGACACATATCATTGAAACAAAGTGATACATTGGCTATTAAGAAAGATCTTATTACTTCAAAAACTAAAAAGAAACATTGGCCAAGAAAATTAGAAAGTACAGGATCAGAGGTTGGTCCCTCTAATTTGTATTTCAAAGAAGGTGATGTCCCATGGATTTTAAAAAAGGATGATCTTTCTTTGGAAAAGGAAGTTGTTGAGCCTCAAAATTGTGCTTTCTTTCATCTCATTTTACCTCATTTTCCCTTGTCCATTGCTATCCTGGACCCAATTGATCAATGAATATAGTTAAAATTACTTTTAGAATGATTTACATGACTGACTTGCTAAATTTTATGATTTCTGCCATTGTAAAGCATTTTGACCGGAACTAGCTGCAGAATGCAGACATTCCGTAGCTAACCGGCGATTCTGCAACTGTCTTCACGTTTGAGTATGTTCCAGGTGGCCTCTCAAGAAAAACCGCATATGGGCATAATCCACATCATGTCTACATGGTTTGTTGCTCATCATGGAGGAAGAAACGAATTCTGGGTACGGTTTTGGAACGTGGGAACACATTTAGGAAAGTAGACTTCTATTAGGACTGTCTCAGTCCAGATGTCTTTTTCCTCTTCACGCAGCCACTTCAAGAGTCCTAATGTGATTCCGATAAGGAAAGACAGTGTTCCTGAAATTGTTGCAAGTCTTGTTATGTGCATTTGCTATATAAACACTTGGGAAACCGAGAGCTATGTTAGATTTTATGTTAGATTTTATGCTAGATTTCATTCCAGATTTTGCTTAGATTCTGTGCTACATTTCTGAAGACGCAGAGTGCTATGTTCAAGTTATTTCATCTTTAATGAAGCAGATAGTGTTGTTTTGAAAGCGTTGATTTAATTTGGAGTTGAATTCCGTCAGGTGGTAGAGGGCCCCTGCCTCTTGCACGGATTTATTTGCGTAAATTAGATAAGTATTCTAGTTGCCTTTACGTTTTTGAATTTGAATTAGTAGTTGTTTTAGTTAGCCACTGTAGTTGTACTCATTCTAACTCTTCTACAAGAAGAAGCTCTTCCAAAAGATTATAATGATGAATGGGAAATGGCTATAGTATTGTAGGATTAGAAGTTGAATTCATAGTTGTTTTTAATTAGCTACTGTAGTTATACTCATTTTAACTCTTCCACAAGAAGAAGCTCTTCCAAAAGATTATAATGATGAATGGGAAATGGCTATAGTATTGTAGGATTTAGTTGTAATTTTTGTTGTTCACTATCACAGTTACACTTGTTCTAATCACTCTTCCACAAGAAGAAACTCTTCCAATAAATTCTTAAGGAGTCCAACACATGACCGTGATAATGAATGATTTAGTTGTGTGTTTGTACTAAGTACCATCTCTGTTCTTGCTCTTAAACGCTTGCCCAAAACATCATAATGACGAGTAGGATATGGATATGATATCTTAGTTTTTCATTGCTTTCAGTCCTTTACGTTTGCATTTGCACTCAATTACACAGTCAGAATTGTTCTAGCTCTTCCAAAAGAAGGAATTCTTCCAAAATATCAATAATGATGGACAAACAGACTGTATAATTTCATAGAATAATGCATGATAGTATAGTTAGGATACTCCGGAGTTTCATTGCACTTAACTCATGTTCAGTTACTTTGTTTTGAGTTTGATGATGACTTATAGTTCAGCATTGTTTTAGATTAGTGGCATCTTAAGTTCATTCTTAGATTAACTCATTGCATTTGCACTCCACATTCAGTTGTCATTCACTGCACATTAGATTACTTCAGTTGTTAAGATTAACAAAACAACCTTCATTATTCACAAACCTCTTTTTGTTCTAAAATCTATAATTGCTTCATAACTACATGAACAGAAGACAATATCATTTTAAGGCCTGAAGTACCTCTGCAATTTCCTTATCACTTCATAAACAGAGCCCTCCCTCAAAATATTACCTTGAAAAGAAATCAATAACTCTTGAGTAAGGTCTTGTGACATTCAATTAAATTGCAGAATAAGAGTTAGGAACTAGTCCTAGAACAGAAGATCTTAGGATGGTATCAATGTTTTTCCTTCAAATCTGTTTCAAATCTCTAATCAAGGACAAAATGTTGCATCATTGTAAGATTAGTTGTTTAACTATTTAGTTAGAGGATTTGCATACTTAGTGATCATTTCTCAAGTTTAGTTTGTGTTTTGAATCATTTGCTTAAAAGTCATTATCAAGCTTTGCTTTTACTTAGTCATAGTTTAGATTTGATTCTGCTTCAGTGTTTCAAATTGCATTTACCATTTGACATCAACCAATTAGGCTTAACTTTGTTTTTAATCACCAGCTCCTTTCCATTAGCTTTCTAGGCATTTTCCTTGTGAACATAAAACCACCAAAAGACCAAAAACATCATAAATCATCACAAAAGACCAAAAACATCACAAAACACTACACACAACGCATTAGGAAACAAGCACCTAGGTACATACAGTACACTTCACTTCAGTAGTTTACCAACCCTGGTTGACAATTAAATGAGCTCAGTTTAGGAGACTAGATTGAGACCAAACATTTTGGCGTCGTTGCCGGGGAAGTGTAACTAGGTATCCTGATTTCCTACATCCACAAAAACAAAAACAAAAACTTCAATCACCTACCACACCCACTATATCATGTGGTGCAGTAAGAGCCACACATCCACATCATGAATTCATATTTTTGCAGGTAGAAGAAGAGGTGACAAAGCATGTTGAAGAAATGGATGGAGATGATGACAATGAGGAAGATCCTTTTGGATTTCCCATTCAAGAAACTGATATCAACATTCAAATGAAGAACATCCATCCATCTGTACTTCCTAACTTCAAAGGTATGAGATCAGACGACCCGGAAACCTTTCTTTTTGAATTTGAAATAATTTGTAGATCTTATGGCTACTCATTGCACATGCAAAAATTGAATTTGTTTCCGGAAACATTGAAGGATAAAGCTCTTAGATGGTTCATGACTTTAGGAACAAATTCTATAAGGACATGGGATGATATGAAAAGAGTATTTTTGAAAAATATAAAGGTTATTGCATGCACCATGACCTTAGAAATGAAGTCCTTAAGATGAACCAAAAAGAGGATGAAAGCCTAGAAGATTTAGTGGAGAGATTTACTTATAATATCAAAAGATCTAAATTGCATAATTTAGGATCAGATGGATTAAAAAATCTCCTACTAAATGCTATAAAGGATGAATGGATTGATCTTCTTAATCTTGTGGGAAAAGGAGATGTTTATCGATTGTCATTTCAAGAAATTTGTGAACTATGCAAGAACATATCAAGAGGAAAAGCAAAGTGTGTAAGGTCCCCTCAAGATCCATTTGTGGCAAAAGTAAGTAAGTCAGCATCAAGATTGGTAAGTCAAACTGAACCTAACAATTTGCTAAACATTCTTGGTAATTTAAATGAACAAACTGACATGCTAAGAATGCAAAACAAGCAAAAATTTGCTTCATTTATATTTTGCCCTAAATGTAGAAAGAAACATGCTTTGCATGAATGTCCACTTGATAACATTCAAATGTGTAAAATTTGTGCAGGATCACATACTACTGAAGATTGTCCATCATTACCAGGGTTGAAGGCAATTTACCAGAAGGATAATGGAGCAAATCAAGCACAAGAGCAACTTTGTTATGTAGCTCCAAGAGGACTATGGCAGCCTCATCAACCCAATATGATGCAATATCCTTATGCACAGTTTCAAGGTTATGCACAACAACCTCAAGGTAATTGGAGAACACCCTTGCCTTGGCAACCTTAGCCATCTCAATCCCAACCTCAAAACCAACCTTGGAAACCTTTGCCATCTCAATCCCAACTTCAAAACCAACCTTGGAAACCTTGGCCATCTCAATCCCAACCTCAAAACCAATATTGGCAACAAAGTTGGCAAAGGCCCTATAAAGGAAATCCACCATATCCTCAATCTTTCCCTCTCTATCCTCAATATCATCATCAATGTTATTCATACCATTTGCCTCCAACACAACATCAATATCACCCTCCTTTTACCTCAATTCAACCTTTTCCATTACCATCCACACAAACACCCCAAGGATTCCCCACTCCACTACCTCCACAACCATTTCATATCCCCAACAATAAAATACCTCAATCAACTTACAAATCTGAGGTATTGCAAAATGATTCACCAGCTGTCATTGAAGAACAACAACCAGCAGAAGAAGACTCAGATAAGGTCCAAGAATCATGGATGTCTATTGATAAAGAGGAGATATTGGAACCAGAGATTGAAAAGTCTCATGCATGCCTATCACTAGATTCTATGAATGAAGATCATATCTCCGAAGACTTGCATTTCATGATAGAGGAAATACAAGGAAGACAAGATTACATTGAATCTTGGTTCAATTCAGTCATTGGATTCCAATGCTCAATTATTCAATATCTTTTGACATCATCTAAATCAAGACAGTTGGCATCTCATATACAGGTACATAGCAAAGAGTGTCTTTCAAACCTACATATGAGTTTATCTATCATCTTATTACAGACATGGTTCCACTGGAAGTATTCATATACTTGAACAAGATTTTCTTTTTCAAGTAGAGTAGGACATAAAAAAAAAAAAAAGTAAAGAGAAAAATAAGTCCTATTGTGAAAACCAGCTTGCTGGCGCAATTGGACATGAGATTTGTTTGAAAACCAGGCAACTGGCGAGCAAAGTTCACAATAAGTTCTGCAATTTCATGATGGTTTCAATCTTTCATGGTTCTTCAAATCATTCTTGGTTCTATGCTCGAGTTGGATGATGTGGAATTCCTTAAGGTCCACCTTCCAATAGATCTTGTCCCATTGACCTCAACACTTTATCTGGGATCAAGATTAGAGATTATTTGAAGTGCCTTGGAGCTTTCATTCATCAATGGCAAGCCTCCTCGTTGATAACAATGGGAATACAATAATGTCTCTTGATTGTCAAATCTTGCAGGCGACTCGACTTCGACACATTCATTCGTCCCTGTCAAGATGCACTGAGGTACCTTGACACTCATTTACATTATCGGTGAGTTGTCTCGCATTGGTTGACGATTTTCATTATTGATCGGTAATCCAATTATTTCTTCCCATGCTCGACTTCGACACATTTATTCGCATGGTAAGAATTGTACCATGAATGTTGGCTTTGATGAAGACTAATGGTTTTATGGAATCAACAACAACTTGCAGCAGTACATTTCATTAGTTTCTTGTAGCAGCATGTTCATCTTTTTTTCAATTCAATAACAGCTATGGAAAGTGGCAGTTTCTGCAGCCATTGCTGTAGCAGCCTGTTTTCGTCTTTTTGCAACTTTTTCCAGAAGGCAGTTTTGGCGCTAGTATTGCAAGAGATTGGAGCAGAAATAAAAAATTATGAGCTTCTGGGTTTTCTCAGAATATGATAAATTGAGTAATACGCGGACAAAATTTGAAAAAAAACAATTTTTAAGGGCATTTCAGAAGGGTTTTTCAGGCAGATTTTCAATTTTCAGCATTATGGACAGAATAGGACAAATTTGAGTATTTTTGCACAGCAGCACCTTTTCTTCACCAAAATCAAATTCTAAAAGTATGTGGCAGTAGAGAAGGTAAAAATACACAGTTTCCCTTTGGAATCACTCAATTTGGCCTTAAAATGAGTCCGTAGCGTACTTTTTTGTTGCAACATTGGGCAGAATGAAGGGTGAAACAGGACAGAAATTGATTTTATCATAACTTTCAAACCGTGCATCCGTTGGTCCTGAAATTTTTATGGTAAATGCATTGAGGTAGGGTGAATAAACATAGAAAATTTCAGAAAATTTCAGTGTGTATTTTTCAAGAAATTGGCCACTTTCACCTACAGCCATTTCTCATTTTCCGGGAGATCCGTGTAACCAATGGCAGAAATTTTTCGTCGGAAGATGCATAATAATATTGGTAACAACCTCAAAAAATTTCAGGGAAGTCTGATGTACCATTTGATAGAAATTGAAAAATTCATTTCATTCTACAATTCCACTCCACTCTCAAGAGAAGAGTTTGTCAATAAGTTCCAAGAAAGCAATGATGTGAAGTTAATGAAGAAGAGTTTCTCTTCTTCATCAACTTGATTAAATTTTCTGAAGCATTTCTCTTTGAAAAAAAATAAAAAATAAAAAATAAAAATAAAAAATAAAGGTATAAACATGAAAACCAATCATTGATTGGCATGTTTATACAGAAAAGATAGGGTGAAAATCAGAGTCTCTCTGACACTCTAACTTTTCCCATTTTTGTTTTTGCAAGCAGCTGTTACAAAAAAATCATAAGTTCAGATCCATAGTGCTTATGATCCATCTCATTTCATTTCACTCCATTCACTTATACATACTCCATCTCATTCATTCATTCATATTCTACTCCATTCCACAGATCATTCATCGCATTCCATACTCCATCCATCTCATTTTCATGTCAAAATACAAAATTTGATGTCTTGCTGTAAGTGAATAAAACATGTCATGAATTGCAGTACAGTTTTTATGTTCTTTCACTCCATTTCATAAACTGAATCCATTCCATTTCATCATCCACTTCATACATATCATGTCTCATCATCCATCTTCATTCATACCATATAACATCTCACCTATATTCCAAAAAAACTCCATTCCATGATTAAAATGCTCTACAGGAACATTCTGCAGCTCAACAGACATTCTGCAGCTGATCAGCCTTTCTGCAGCCAGACAGTCTTTCCGCAGCTACAAACACTGAAGGCATCAATCAGCAGACATTAGAATTGCAACAAAGTGACCCAGTGTATCCATGAATCAAAAGCATCAAAGAAGGATAATGAAGACTCTTCCAAAGGTGAACAAGAAGACAAAGACTACAAAAATCAAATGAAAGGCAGAGGTAACAAGTTTAAATTATAATGGCATTTCATAAAAGTTTAGCATAGTTTTAGTTATGGATTGTTCGAAAAGGTTGTTTTAATTATTTTTATTGATCAAGACCAATAAACCCTCCACAGACTTTGGATTAAAATCTCACATTTCAAATTTCATGCCCGATATCATTTAAGCGGTTAAAATGGTCGAGGTATTTGAATTCTTCACGTCTCTTAACCAAATCATTCAATGATGATTCTCTTTGCTGTTGTAAAAATATCCGCCGTCTCTTCAATCATTAATTCATTCCCTCCACCTCACTCCACTACTTCATTCCGTGACCACTGCCATCACTCCATTCTGTACCCGGCATTTCATTCCGTAGACAGAGATATTCTTATCACCGAGAGTAGAGCAAAAAGGATATCAGTTTGAATATCAAAGCATTATCATTGAGGTATAGCATTGAGCATTATCATTGTAAACGCAGAGCAGAGCAAAAGGGTAAATTCGGAGGTATAGCAGCGTGAAAATTTGAAGCCATTTGATTCCGTGGGCAGACAAAGTATCACTGTGGGCAGAGATTGAGATTATCACTGTAAACGCAGAGGTATAGTCGTGTTGAATTTGAAACCATTTGCTACCAAAAGACAGAGGTATAGCAGTATGGAGTCTAAAATATTTTGTCACTAGGAGACAGGGGTATAACAGTGAAGCATTTGAAGTCATTTGTCATCGGGAGACAGAGGTATTGCAGTGAAGAATTTGAAGTCATTTGTCACCGAGAAGCAAAGTATAGCAGTGTGAGAATTTGAAGCCATTTGCCACTGTCTATCAGAGACATATCAGCTCGAAATTTGAAACTGCTTTCATTGTCAAACAGAGGCATATCAGTCCAAAGTTCAATTGTCAACCAGAGGTATATTAGCTCGAAGTTTGAAGACATTTGTCATTATCAATCAGAGGTATGTCATTTCGAAATTTGAAGCCATTTTCATTAAGAACTTGAAGCCATTTCAATTCGAAGGTGAAAGTCATTGTTTTTGTGGGTAGAAGAGTGTTAATTTGAACATTGAAGAAGCAATTATGGGTTTCATTGTAAGAACAGAACCAGTGGGTTCAAAATATTTAGAAGGCTACCCTCAATGCAAAGAAATGTTACAACAAATAGGATGGCTTCAATTTTTGGAGAAATTTAATCGCTTCCACAAGGAAGTCACTAAAACATTTGCAAGATCATTTCAAGGAACCGAAGTTGAAGTAGGAGATGTCAAATTTACTGTCACTGAAGTTTTCATTGCAGAGGCTACAGGGTTTCTCAGAACTGGAGAGAGATGGTTCAAAAATAGAGAATTCCACAATGAATCCTGGAAGCAAATTTTAAAATCACCAGGTATGGATGTCACTATATTTAAGAAAGGAATTCTCAGTTCTGCATTGAAAAATAAATGGAGAAACATACTACTTCTTCTGCAAAAATTTATTACATGTGAGGGTAGATATGGGATATTTTATGTCTACCACATTAGACTGATAATGAATTTTCTGGGGGAAGACTTAAACCTACCATATTTCTTGCTTCAAAGTCTGAAGAAGATGGCTTCCTGTGTTCAAAGAAGGGTTCAATTTTTAGAGACAACCTTATATCATCATGGTTTGGTCAAAATTTTGATTGAACACCATCTAGCTAAAACAAATGATACATGGGACAATTTCTTGATAAGAAATCATTTTGAAGAGCCAAAAGAACCCTCACTAGAACCACAGCCTACAAGGAGAAGTAGGAAATGGAGGGCCTCAAAAGTTGAAATTGACAAAACAGTCCAAGAGAGCAGTGAGGAAATCATTTTAGAGAAGTTGACTCAAATCAAGAGGTAGCTTAAGGAAGAAAAGGTAATCAGGAAATTTGCCATGGAGAAAGGAGAGGGATCTTCTCAGCCTAGAAGAAGCCACAGACTAAAGGGGAAACTGAAGAAAACACTAATCAAACAAACAGGGGTAATCAATATAGAAGATGAAGAAGCGTCCATTGAAGAAGATGTTGAAGAAGATTTTAATGAAGGAACCCCTGAAATTGACCCTGCTCAGCAGGAAATTTATGACTATGTGGAAACTTTGGAAAGGAGAGCTTTAGAAAGCAGAGAGAGAACCCCCAGTCCTCCACTGTCTGAAATAGATATATTAAGAAGGGATAGGTATGAGTTGGAATTACTGAATAGACACATCAAAAATGAGAATGAAATTCTCAAGGATCAAGTCAAGCTCAAAGCTGATATGAACTCAACCTTATCCCTACATATAGACAAAGTGGAGAAGACCAATGAGAAGTTGAAGAAAAGGAACAAGAAGCTAATCAGGGCACTCACCAACCTAAGGTTCAAACTTGTTATCAGAAAACCCAGAAGATCTTTAGCTTCCAGACAAAGGAGAATGAGAGGATTAGATGTTCTTGCAGAAGCCTCTGAGTTCATAGGATAATTTGCATGAGGACATGCAAGGAGTCCGCAGTGGGGGTATGTTGAGCCTCAAAATTGTGCTTTCTTTCATCTCATTTTACCTCATTTTCCCTTGTCCATTGCTATCCTGGACCCAATTGATCAATGAATATAGTTAAAATTACTTTTAGAATGATTTACATGACTGACTTGCTAAGTTTTGTGATTTTTTCCATTGTAAAGCATTTTGACCGGAACTAGCTGCAGAATGCAGACATTCCGTAGCTAACCGGCGATTCTGCAGCTACCTTCACGTTTGAGTATGTTCCAGGTGGCCTCTCAAGAAAAAACGCATATGGGCATAATCCACGTCATGTCTACATGGTTCGTTGCTCATCATGGAGGAAGAAACGAATTCTGGGTACGGTTTTGGAACGTGGGAACACATTTAGGAAAGCAGACTTCTATTAGGACTGTCTCAGTCCAGATGTCTTTTTCCTCTTCACGCATCCACTTCAAGAGTCCTAATGTGATTCCGATAAGGAAAGACAGTGTTCCTGAATTGTTGCAAGTCTTGTTATGTGCATTTGCTATATAAACACTTGAGAAACCGAGATTTGATGTTAGATTTTATGCTAGATTTTATTTAGATTCTGTGCTACATTTTTGAAGACGCAGAGTGTTATGTTCAAGTTATTTCATCTTTAATGAAGCAGACAGAGTTGTTTTGAAGGCGTTGATTTAATTTGGAGTTGAATTCCGTCAGGTGGTAGAGGGCCCCTGCCTCTTGCACGGATTTATTTGCGTAAATTAGATAAGTATTCTAGCTGCCTTTACGATTTTGAAGTTGAATTAGTAGTTGTTTTAATTAGCTACTGTAGTTATACTCATTCTAACTCTTCCACAAGAAGAAGCTCTTCCAAAAGATTATAATGATGAATGGGAAATGGCTATAGTATTGCAGGATTAGAAGTTGAATTCATAGTTGTTTTTAATTAGCTACTGTAGTTATACTCATTCTAACTCTTCCACAAGAAGAAGCTCTTCCAAAAGATTATAATGATGAATGGGAAATGGCTATAGTATTGTAGGATTTAGTTGTAATTTTTGTTGTTCACTATCACAGTTACACTTGTTCTAATCACTCTTTCACAAGAAGAAACTCTTCCAATAAATTCTTAAGGAGTCCAAGACATGACCGTGATAATGAATGATTTAGTTGTGTGTTTGTACTAAGTACCATCTCTGTTCTTGCTCTTAAAAGCTTGCCCAAAACATCATAATGACGAGTAGGATATGGATATGATATCTTAGTTTTTCATTGCTTTCAATCCTTTACGTTTGCATTTGCACTCAATTACACAGTCAGAATTGTTCTAGCTCTTCCAAAAGAAGGAATTCTTCCAAAATATCAATAATGATGGACAAACAGACTGTATAATTTCATAGAATAATGCATGATAGTATAGTTAGGATGCTCCGGAGTTTAATTGCACTTAACTCATGTTCAGCTACTTTGCTTTGAGTTTGATGATGACTTGTAGTTCAGCATTGTTTTAGATTAGTGGCATCTTAAGTTCATTCTTAGATTAACTCATTGCACTTGCACTTCACATTCAGATTGTCATCCACTGCACAATAGATTACTTCAGTTGTTAAGATTAACAAAACAGCCTTCATTATTTACAAACATCTTCTTGTTCTAAAATCTACAATTGATCCATAACCATAAGAACAGAAGACAACATCATTTTAAGGCCTGAAGTACCTCTGCAATTTCCTTATCATTTCATAAACAGAGCCCTCCCTCAAAAGATTACCTTGAAAAGAAATCAATAACTCTTGAGTAAGGTCTTGTGACATTCAATTAAATTGCAGAATAGAGTTAGAAACTAGTCCTATAATAGAAGATCTTAGGATGGTATCAATATTTTTCCTCCAAATCTGTTTCAAATCTCTAATCAAGGACAAAATGTTGCATCATTGTAAGATTAGTTGTTTAACTGTTTAGTTAGAGGATTTGCATACTTAGTGATCATTTCTCAAGTTTTAGTTTTTGTTTTGAATCATTTGCTTAAAAGTCATTGTCAGGCTTTGCTTTTACTTGGTCATAGTTTAGATTTGATTACGCGGTGTTTCCCATTGCATTTGTCATTTGTTATCCATCGATTAGGCTTAACTGCAATTTTTTAATCATTAGCTTCCTTCCATTAGCTTTCTAGTCATTTTCCTTGTGAATAGAAAAACCACCAAAAGATCAAAAACATCATAAATCATCACGAAAAGACCAAAAACATCACAAAACACTACACACAACGCATTAAGAAACAAACACCTAGGTACATACAGTACACTTCACTTTAGCAGTTTACCAACCCTGGTTGACAATTAAATGAGCTCAGTTTAGGAGACTAGATTGAGACCAAACAGAAGTTATAATGGGTGTGTGGGTGCCATCTTCATATGGGTCTTCACTATGGCGCTGCGTCACCATGGAAGACCATTTGTCGAGGTTGAAATCACTTGACCATTTGAATATTCTAAGAGTACATATAATGTCAAAAGCATGATTTATTATTTGTTATATTAATAATTTTTATCCCATGGGATCATAAAACATAACTAATTTTGTATATAATTTCATGTGTTTATAACTTTGCAGTGTCATTATCCTTTATTCATGCATGGGTGAGTGAAACATGGCTTCCCCCAAGATGTAGGATGTGCCATATCTAAATTATCTGCATTTGTATGTTGGATCACGTCAAAGGAGATTCATGTGGCTAGCATTCCAGGGTGGTGTCAAGAGATAGTTGAGATTGTTTGTATGTTTGAGAAGGAATTGCCCACACGTTTCATGGACTTGTAGGTTCATCTTCTAATCCACCTAGTAGATGAGGTTGAATTAGTTGGGGTGGTTTCTTGTCGTTGGATGTTCTTCTTAGAGAGGTACATGAAGAAATTGAAAGGTTTTGTTCGATAAAGGACAAAACCTGAGGGGTCTATGGCAGAGGGGTATTTATCGTATGAGTCTTTCTATTATGCCAGTGAGTACATCAAGAATATAGACAACAAACCAGGTGTGGTTACTTGGGAAGATGAAATGGATGAAGGTAAAAGATGAGAGCTTCTCCAAACAAATGGAAAACGATGCTTGATAAAGAGTAAGCGACTTATAATTTGTAAAATTTACACAAAGTAAATATTCACGTTGAACTTTGATATAAAGTATATTTTGATCTCACATGTACTATATGTCGGTTTGATTTCATCAGTGAATACAAAAGAGGATGAAGGATGAATCATTCTTTACAATTTCGAAGTGACAAAACCGTGGGTCACATTGTACGAACAAAAGAGGATGAAATGGGATAGTGGCAGGAAATAATTTATATGGTTGAATGGTAGAAGTGTGCCTTATCTTGATCAATTAAAAGAAAATATGCCAATTATATGCCCCAACAGTTGGGTTACTGACCAAGTCAGAGAGAAATACGGTGCAATCGGTCGTTACCTACGTGCTGAAGAGGATGCGCTAAACGTAGGGATTGGGTGCAGCAACTCGATAATAATCTATTAATGTACATTTTAAGCTTAATAATGCACCATTGAAATGCAACATCTATATTTTATATTTTAAGAGTTGGGTTATTAGACACATGACACTATGATTTTTTAACCTTTTTGTAGGTGCATTTGTTCCCAACTATGTGGGAATATGGAAACCATTTTCGCACAGAAAATGTTGATGATGGACACATGACACAATACTGTGGAGTGGAAGTTGAGTTCGATCAATCTAGTCGAGCTAGCCACCATGATCAAAACCTAGTACGAGGGATGTTAGGTTACGTCAGAAAGATATAAGAGGTCATTGAAGTGGACTTCTCTTCTTTCCATTGTGTTATTTTTAGGTGCAAGTGGTGGGACACCTTTGATCGGAATAATGTAAAGGAAGATCGCGATAGTAAGCTTATATGTATCAACTCTAGAAAAATGTGGGATGAAGCTAAGGAGCCTTATGTTTTCCCTAAACACTACAACCATGTGTTTTTTTACCCAGATGTGTTGGTTAAGGATTGGTGGTTCGTATTGAGACATGACCCTAGATCAAAACATATTTTTGAGAACAATATTGTTATCATGCCAAGCGAGCTGGAAGATAATGAGGGTGATCATGAGAACAAAGAGTGATATGGTACATGTGTTATTTCATCATTTATACTATTTAAGATGGGTTTTTATAAAGAAGAGGACTTAACCTTATAACTAAGACTTTTTTTTTTCAAACATTTTAATATGTATTTTGAATTAATTGGTTTGCATTGTGTTAATGTTAAATCATTTCACTTGATAATTTGCAATTGTGTTGATCTAGAAAGAAATGCACTGTATAAAGTTATTTTTTTTAATGTCAATTCCTAAAATAATACAACTACTTGATTGCTTTAAATGGCTTTTCACTATATCATTACTTAAATAAATGCACCCTATATATGTGTGTGTGTCTTTGTGTTTGTGAATGATATCTTCAAAATTTTAAAAAATGTATTAATGTATATTGTTATTTTTGGTAAGTAAGATCATAGTAAAATAATGATAATTCTAAACATGAATTTATTTGCATTATTTTCTAAACTTTATTATGTTACAAAAATTCATATTATTCTAGATTTATTATTTTACAATCATTTATATTCATACAAATTTACAATTGCACATTTATGGTAATTTAACAATATGTACGGTATACATTTTACTTACGGTAGTTATGGTTCAAAATTGACAATTAATTTACAAATTTACAAATTTTACATTTTTAATAAAATGGAATCATGACAATACAATTACAATTACAACTTTACAATTTACAATACAATTACAATTACAATTTTACATACAATTACAATCACAATCGTGATACATACAATTGCAATTACAATTTTACAATTTTAATAAAATTGAATTATGACAATACATACAATTACAATTACAATTTTACAATTTCGCAATACAATTACAATTTTACATACAATTACAATTACAATTACACAGTTTTACAATTACAAGTACATAATATTTAATAAATATCATTGTTTAATATTAAAAATAAACATCACAATCATGATAACCATTGTACAAACATCATATTCTAAATTACACATTCAAATTCGCTAACATCATCTACTCATCATGATCATGACCATCTAACAAAACACAAACATTGTATAACATCACCACAACACAAACATCAAATATACATCTCATGTCAAATAACTGCTATCACATACACATCTATCTACAAGCACATTAAATGAACATATCTAACATGACCTAACAATATACACATCATAATGAACAACAACATGTAAATTAAGTACATCAACAACATGAACATAAAATACATGCACCATATATATATATATATATATATATATATATATATATAATGTCAAAAATATACAACTGTAATAAAACTGCATATAATGTGGAATATCTGGTGGTACTACATCAACACTATAACTAGTACTCCAAGTCGGCTCAGTCGATGGTGCCTCATGCTAAGATGGATGTGCCTGCTCAACCGGAGGTGCTTGCTCAGTGGATGGTGTCTGCTGATCAGATGGAAGGGCCTGCTCAGGAGGTGCTTGCTTAGATGGTGTCTGCTCAGGTGGTGCATGTTGAGATGGTGCAACCTGCTCAATGGATGACGCTTGCTTAGATGGACATGCCTGCTTAGGAGGTGCCTGCTAAGATGGTGTTTGCTCAGGACTAGGTGCCTGCTAAGATGTTGCCTGCTCAGAAGATGCCTACTCAGGACTAGATCTTGGCTGCTCATCTCCGGCGTGAGGTGAAGGAGGAGGAGGTGGAGTATTAGAATGATCACTCCCTTCGTGATCATGATGATTCGATGAGTTGTTGTGTTGCGCATATCCATGGAACCTATCCCTCCTAACCGCCAGTAGCCTGGAAGCTCCAAAGATATGATGCATAAGGATCATCATATCACGGGGCATGTCCCTCCAGAGCTCTATGAGTGTACGATAAGCCGAGATCTCTCTGATTGTCGCAGGGTGGACTCCCTCATCAACCAGGAGTCTACATAGTTGGTCGCCCAACTTCATCCTGAATCGAATGCCCGCCCTACGCCGCTTGCCCGCGGGTATTTGCACCCGAGGAGGTCTATCACCCTGATTTGCGTCCTCTGCCATCTCCTTGTCATCTACAGGATCATTCGGTGGGGGTGGAATCATGTCCCCAATGAATGTGCCAATAAATACAAGATATATAGTACACAACAATAATTAGACAATTTCATTAAACAATTTAATAAAACAAGTTAAAGAATGTGTTAGAATAAATTTTGTTCTAATTAATTAAGACAATAAAATGAAGCTATATTAATTTAGAGCAAACACTAATATTACCTCTATCATTTGGTGGCTCATTCTGTGTGAAGAGGATGTTGGTACACCCTCGCCAATCCAAACTCGCGTAAGGACACGACACCATCACAGACATGTGATCATCAACATTGGCTAGCAACTTCAGTGCATCACTAGATATCCGGTCCGGATACTTGTACATGCCCGTCTTGCGCATCATCTCACCCCACATCTGCATCTGTACATGTAACATCGGCCTATGAGGCTGGCGGACAAAAGTAGGCCTCGTCTCCGAAAACCTCTCTAAAAATAAACAAAATAACTCTGAAGCAAAAGGGAAGGTCAACCTCCCACGTGTCGAAGAGCAAAATTTATCTAATGTTATACAAAACTGTCGCACAAAAATGGCAGACAATCTAACAAGTCATGGCATCTGGAATAAAGAATCAACATAAAATAAAAGAGGGCAACTAATGTGTGGCTCGTCACTGGTATAATGTGCAATGGTCGTCAGTAATAGTGAGAGGCACCTAACCTCCTCTGGACCAAAAGAAGCAATGCGTAGCTGACCAAAATACACCTGAAAATCTGCAGGAGAAGGTATATCATCCCTAATGTATCTCTGGGAGTACGCCAAATGACTCCCTATTGCATAACCGACGGGGACATATGGGAACTGGGTAAAATCCTGCCCTCTCCTAGATAGGCCAGTAATAAAATATATGTCCTCCTCAGTGGGCTAGTACCACTGGCCAGGACTGACCCGGAAAACTTGTTGGTGGCATCCCACCTATAGATAAACTGTCCTAATAACCCACTACGTACGCCCCTTCAGGGATGTATCCTCCTCGTAGAACTTAAGGAGACCTACCTTCCTTAAGAGCAACTGGGCGGGTGTCGTAATAGGGCGAGGGTACAAAAGTCTCTCCCTCTCTCATGCCTCCCACTGTTGTATCATGTTATAATTGTCCTCCCTCTGCTCTTGTTGTTGCCTTTCCTCTCTTCGTTGACATCGATGAATGATTGACAAATTAAATACATCAGCCTCCCTCATACGTAAAACTTGTTTTTTTTTAAAATGACAAATGTATTTACAAATATATAAATATAAATTTTGTCGAAAAAAAAACATTCGGTGCATCCAAAAAAAATAGTCAAGCACCGGCACTAGTGCGTACCTGTTTATCACGCACCGCCCACGGTGCGCATGAAAACACTTCATGCACCACGAAAACAACAAATCTTACTTCAATTACTATTTTTGTGCGGTGCGTTGACCAAACTATCCATCGTGGGGTGGTTGTTATAGCGCAACGCACCGCCAACTGGCAATATTTTACCACTGGTGGTGGCGGTGTGTTCCCGTAATATGGACGCACCGAGAAGTTATGCCTATTTTTACATAATGCCCGGTGCATTCCAATAAAAGACCGCACCACCGTACATAGAGTGTTATTTTTAAAAAATTTAAATTGTAGGTGTGACTAACAACCGACACGTACCGCACTATTTTATTGTTAAAGCGATGCGGTTTTTCTCGGTACCGCACTGGGCTGTCACATTTACTGCCCGGTGCGGTTTCCGTTAACACCGTTCGCGGTGCCGCCTGTAAATTTACAGGGAACACCGAGAACAGTGCGAGCCAAATGGCTCGAATGCACCGTGCAGATATATATTTTTTTAATTTGTATTTTTAAATGGTGAATTTTAATTGAATTTAAGAAATTAATCTGCTAAAAGCTTAAGTTGGTGAGAAACAAGTATATTACCTGCACATTTGTGTGTCGAGGAGACATATTTGCAACGGAATACTAAAAACCAAATTTTCCCACCATTTTGCAAAATTCGAAGTCCACATAGTGAGCAATGGACAGAAGCAATGTGGGCAATGGGGGCACCGATGGTAGGGCACTTCAGAGAAGGAAAATCACACTGGTGCTTAAGAGCTCTACAACACTGTAACAAGTAAAAATGAATTTTTTACGACCGATTTTTATTTTTTATTTTTAAATGAACCCTTTTTCAATGCGCTCGATTATGAGACGCACCGGGCGGTTGTATTAATGGCGCACCACACTTATTTACGGTGCGCTGCATTACTGAGACACACTGGGCCAGTTTGTATGGAGAGCAAAGTGTCTCGAAGTGCCATTTGATAGTACGCACCGGTGCGCTTTATATAAAACACACTGGTGCGTTGTATGTATGAAGTGCATCGTTGTTTTTGTAGTAATTAAAAATAAATCTGCAACGCTTCTTTAGCCTCTACTATGCACCAATGCATTACATATATATATAAAGCACACCGATACATGTTATGATTAGAAACACACCGCAAAAAAAAAATCCGCAAAAACCTCCACCTGCCAACCTCCTCTAGTGATCTCTGCTACAAACGGATATGTGGGCTATTTTTATAAGGGCTTCCTCAAAAACATTTGCTAGAGGGTCTTTTCCTTGTAGTGCAAGGTACATTCATAGTTTCGACTAAAGAATTTTCCAAAGAGGAAATTAAATTAAATTAAATATTGCAGTTTTATTGAACAATTGATCCCTTTATATAATTTTAGGTGATCATAATCACTATGTCAAAATTGGATATTTAATTCAAGCATCTCCATAAATATCTCCATGAATCTTTCCAAAGATTGTTATCCCTAACTTTTTCCATTTTTCCTCTTTTTATTTTTTACAAAATTATATTAAATAAACATTATACTATGCACTCTTATTTTATAATTGGTCCCTTTATATAACTTTAGGTGACATAACAAGCATATCATAATTGGATGCTTAATTCAACCATCACCACCATATCTTCATAGCTCTCAAAAAATATTTATCCCTAACTTCTCTCATTTTTCTTCATCTTTAATTCTTACATAGAATTATAGAATTACTTTACATCATTACAAATCTACCATCAATTTAGTATACAACTACCTTAACATGTGCTCCTGAACATGTTTCTCTTTATTTTTCACTGGTCTCGTTTTTTTCCTCATATTCTATTTCTTTGCTTTTAATGCCTTTTGGCTTATATGTAACCATATCCTGGGTTTTATATGGATTACCTTCAACCATTACACCTATGGGTTTTTATGGATGACCCTCAACCACCACACCTCCATGTTTATGTGGTTTACCCTCAATTGTCACATCTCTAGGGTTTTATGGATGACTCTCACCTATTACATCCCAAATGTTTTACATCATCTTACATTTAACCATTACAATCTTTAGGTGGTTTCAATTTATCCCAAGCATTGCACTAATAAGTTTTCAATGACCATGAACCATAAACATCAATGGGTTCAGAGTACCACAAACAATCCTTTTTCATGACAAGTGGTTTTGGCTTACCACAATCCTTGCACTACAAAATTATTTTTACAACACCACAAAATTTTAAATGGGGGATACTTTCCTTTTAGGCTTACATCAATATCATTTGACTTAGCTACATAAAATTCCAAAATATGAGGCTATTCAAGTCTTTTATACAAACACTCAATTAAGACCATTTATGTCTCATGTGAAAAAGATTTTTAAATTGTTGAAGGATGTGTTTCATGGATTCATCCCATTTGCATCTCAAATTGAACATATGATATCATTATTCTTATCGTGCTTTGTGTCCTTCCTTTTGTCTATTTCTTCATCTTCCTTTTTCTTCTTCTTTTGCTTCTATCATCTTTCTATTTCACTACTATGTTCTATTTGCTTTCTTTTATTAAGTGTAGAGGTCCAAATTTCACCTTCCTTTTTCTTTCATCTACTTTGTTCATGTTGTTTATGCTTCCTTTATAAACTTTGTGTCTTCTCATCTTCATCTGCTTTTGTCATCTTGCATATTTAATCCTTTGAATCTTCCATTATCCCTACATAAATCATCTATGGTAAGAGGGAAGTCTCCATCCAACGAGACATCCATGACACCAATTGGAAAACTTACTCGGCGTAGTAATGTCATGATTTTAAATATCTTGAATATTAATTGGTTTTCTAATTTTACCTTCACTCTTTTTTGTGCATAAATTTTAATTAGTATTACCTCAAAAAATCATGACACATCTACCATGTAGCCATTGTTTTTACTGAGTTAACCACAGGTGGTCTCAAATTTACACAAGGAAAACTAAATATATTGATCGCCTACGAGTGGGAAATTCTAACCAAAATAAAAACAAATGTTCTAAATAAATAAGCTTATCAACAATTGAACTATGAATATAAGCGCTACTCTAATACATAATAGAATTTAGGGCTTTGAGGAAAATCACTAGTGTGGGATCCTTGGTGCTAGACCGTGGAGGTGCTGGCGGCTTTACAACACACTGGACATGGCTCTCAAAATGGGATATGGTAGCATCTAGGTGCTCCGAACACGAACTTTCTGCTGGGCACACATTATATCATTCAAAGAAGAGATAATATCATTCCATTCCTCATGTTTCTAGTCAACACTGGTATGAAATCAAACTAATCCCAAACCTCCCCTTCGGTTCCAAGATACTAGACAAAAACCCCGCAAACATCCTTGAAATTACTAAATAACCAAAATCCTTTAAGAAAACAACCTCCAGGACCTTCATGTGAAGGGCGCCTGCCCAAATTCACGTGCCTTCTATTGCATTAGTCCTTTTTTCAAGAAGAGAGGCATTGGACATGGGCAAGCTGATGAGATTTATAATTGTCATTTCAAAAGTCAAGAGTGGCTCCAACCTCCCTCGGGCAATCTCTACTTGCTCATTTTTTTTCTAGCTCTTTGAAGTTGTCCTCTGAGTTGTATACACTCGATTGGTGAATGCAAAGGTTTGAAAAAAAAACTCATTTTGTCTTCACAATTTTCCCGGTCTTCACAAAACTTGTATTCCTTCGATGTGTCTTTACACCTTTAGGAGCAATTGCTAGTATTTAATTTTTGGTCCTAACTTAATTTTGTTTGATGTTTTAAATATATTAGGATTTCTCATTTTTATAAAATCATTTGCTCCTAGCATTTAAGAGAAGTTCTTTTTGACTTTAAGTTATTTAATAAGCATGATTCTTTTCCCTCTTTGTTTTCTTTTATTAGGTTTTCATATTTTTGATCTTTTCTTTTATTTCATTTTTCTTTTATCCTTTATTAATAAATTTTAATATAATACTATAGTGTTGTTGTCTTCTAATTTGATTTTTTTTCTTTTTCTTCTACAATAAATTTTATGATTAATTTTCCTTGATTATTTCTTTTTTATTTCTTTGATTGGATTTTCAATTTTTGATCTTATTCTTTGTTATTTTAGTATTATTTTTATACATTTATGTTGATATTCTTTGTTTGACTTTTTTTTTTTTTACTTATTTCTTTCTTTTTGTTTTTGTTTTTGTCACTATTTCTTTTTCTAAAATTGTTTCTTAATTATTTTTTTTCTTAATAATTCACAAGTTATTAGACGTTCTAGAAATTTAATATCAAATTATCTTTGGGTTTTATTTGAATCTTTCTTTCCTCTCTACAGTGTTTATTTGCATGGCTTGATCAGAACCTCCATCAGAATCCTAATGATGAACCACAATTGAGGGTTCGAGAATCCTAATGATGAACCACAATTGAGGGTTCGAAAAGTGTTGACAAATTTCTTTTTAATGTGGTCTTACTGAAATTTTTTATTGAGAATATTTATTTATTTATTTGTATAATGTGTTTTTTTGTTTTTTTTTTCTATAAAGGAAAATTTACTTTAGGTGAATATTTATTTTAAAATTTTATTATTTTAATATATAGTATCTTAAAAATAAAAGGTCTTAAACTTCCCATCAACAAAAGAAAATAAAATAAAATAAAACTTATAAAAAATAAAAAATAATAATGATGACGATAATTAATGTCCATTAAGACCAAGGTGGTCTATTACACCTTAAGAAAGTAAGTGATTAATTGTGACTCTTTAATATTTTATTTCTATGATAAAAAATAAGGGAGAGGAGCACTCTAAGGTCACTAGAGTTTTGCGGACTTAACAATTCGAGAAGGTTGGAAGTGTGACAAATGTTTTGGAACTGAGAATGGATGTGAGTAGAGTCGGGAAATCTAAGAGAAAGTATTTTTCAACTTCAACCCTCTTAATATCACAAAGGTCACAGATTCTTTTGTCCCACTTTCCTCCCATGGTGTTTTGAGAATAAACCAACGATTAGTTTCACTACACAACTCATGAAAATTAGTCCTTATCCTTGTAATGTCAATTTTCTTCTTAGCATTGGTCAAGACAAACAAATAATTTCGGTTAGAAAGGGTGAGGTTGATCACCTCTTTACAATACCTTAGCTTCCTTTTCCCCTCTAGCTCCTTATCATCACATGATTTATCCTTAAATTTGGAGGTAATAATATTTTTAATATTATCCTTATTCCCCAAGATGATCTCCTCCTTTATCCCCCAATGGTCGAGCCAAGAATGAGCATTCTTGTGTCATCCACGCTTGAGACGAAGGTGGGGGTTTTGGCTACAGTTAGAGGTAATATTGGGAAACCTTGTGGCTTCTATGTTCTAAAGCTTCTTCTTGTACATCAAATACCTAAACATAGCCATGCTTTCAATGGCGGAAAGGCTAGCTTCATTAAGATGATAGGATAGAGAATATTTCCTTTAAACTTGAGGTTGTAGGTTATAAATTTCTTTTGAATTGTCTCGATCTTCCTACATGATTCTCTAGATATACTGCAACCCCAAACCTCATAACCATATAAAATAACAGGGGCGACGAGAGTCTCAAAGAGGAACCTTTTTTAACTCCAAATCCAGAGATTGACTGTCTTACAGTTGTTTTCAATCTCATAATAGGCTTTCTAGCCTCTGATAATCTTTTTCTCGATGCTATAATTCTAGTTGAGATGATGATGAATGTCAACACCTAAATATTTGTAGGAGAAACATGCTCCAAGTAATTGTAATCATAGATGAAATTACCATGGTTGGTCTTTTTGGATTTAATAATCATGACTTTAGTCTTATTGGTATTAACCATCATACCCATCTTGGAGAAAAAATCATGGAGGGTCTTAAGCTGTTGTCGAGATCATCGTGGCTTCTGGCTAGAAGAACGATATTGCCAACATAAAGGAGAAGAGTAATGACCATACCAACAAGCTCAGGGCCATTTCATCCCACATTTTCCAAACACTCTTCTAGCTTATTGATGGAAATGCCAAAAAGGGTAGGGGATATGGGGCACTATTGCTTAATCCCGACATTGCATTTAATCTCTTTAGACCACCCCTCATTGGTTTTAAGCTTGACAACAACATTCTCATAAAGTCGAATTACAACAATCCTTAAGTCGAGAAAGACCATTATTTTTTCAAATCTTTTTTATAACTTATCCCAAAAAAACTATCAATTTTTTTTTAAAATCAACAAAATAACATAAAAAATCAATTTTACTATTATAATATTTGTAACAAATAATTCTAAAAATTATAACATTCATGAAGAGTGACCCTAAAAATGACAAGATGATCTATAATCGACTCATTCATGAATAGTGATCCTAAAAATGACAAGATGATCTATAATCAACTCATATCTTGTGAAACCAACTTACCCTTTAGCTAAATAAATTTATTCATTATTTGAATTACACCTTTTGTATTTATATAAATTAAATAAACTAAACTATTCATATTTAACTAAGAAAAATAAACGAGTTGAATTTTCATCCATGGAATATGCCTAATTGTTTCATACCCGCATTGAGGTTCAATCCTAGCCACATGATCTGATGGAACCACGTGTTTCATTAAGGATAAGGTGTTTTACAAAGTTTATTTCGCAAGGAAGACTTTCCCATCAATCCAATACATATCCGCACCGAACCTTCCGCGTCTTTCCTTGCCAATATAATGGGGACATTTGTCTCTTCGCCACTGCTTCCGACTCACTACCGTTTATTTTCACCTCTCGCTTGTACAACGGGGAACTCAGAGTCCTTCAATTCTACTTTTATATTGCCAAATTCTTCTCGCACGCAGCATCATTGCAGTGTAAGATTATTTCCAAAACTCTCTACTGCTGCATATCGCGATTTGGGTTCCAGTGGGCAGTTGAACTTTGATTGGATATCGTCTTCTTTGCTGGGCTGTCCCTTACTGTGCGGCCAGAGGTCTTCGAAGACCGTGACACAAGCTGCAGCATTATCAGTAGCAGCAGCAATGGGTGATTCGGCCACTACTGTGTTGGTTACTGGCGCTGGCGGCAGAACAGGTACGCATTCAGCTTTACTTTCATTCATTATGTTATAACAAACCTTATGAATTCATATTTATTTTTATTTTAACTGGTAATGTGGATTAGAGCAGTGGAAATGGGAGAACATGATATCTGTGTGTGGGGACACATAATTTGGGTAAGTGGACGTTAGCTATGATAGATTGGCCAAATGGGAGAGCGAGATATATAAATTCTGTACCGAGTTGAGGCAATAAGATAGAGACATTGAATATCTGAATTGCAGCTTTGGACATTGAGGAATTGATGCATGGATACATGGTAACTGAGATGAGTTGGTTATGTACAGAGATTATATTGCATTTATAGGTTGAGGCTACATGGACTGAGGATTTGGTTGTGAGTATGCATATTGAGTATGAGATATGTGGGTTTTCAGCGTCGGGGATTTCAATTGGGTATGTGAGTTGAAACTATAGGCATTGGAGAATTTGGTGTTGAAGTTGAGGAATTGGGTATGCGAGTTGAAGCTAACGGGGTTTGAGGAATTTAGTCAATAAGGACTGAGGTATGTGACATGGGGTTCAAGGCTATGGGGATTTGGGGGTTGGGTAGGTGTGTTAAAAACTCAACACTTAAAAGGATATGAATTGAGTAATATGGGTTAAGATTTCAAGGATTGAGTGATATTCATTTAGAGAATCGTTTGTTTTTTTCTATTTGCAGGTGGATTAGTATACAAGAAGTTGAAGGAAAGAGCAGGGCAGTTTGTGAGTAGAGGTTTTGTTAGGACAGAAGAAAGCAAACAGAAAATTGGTGGTGGAGACGATGTGTTTGTAGGTGATATCAGACAACCTGAAACTCTGACTCCAGTCTTCCAAGGCATTGATGCACTGGTCATTGTTACAAGTGCCGTGCCCAAGATGAAGCCCGGCTTTGATCCCTCCAAGGGAGGACGCCCAGAGTTTTACTTCGAAGATGGATGCTATCCCGAACAGGTAATTTGAAATATCTGATTTGTTAAATTTTGGCCACATTTTTGGGTTGACTTGTCACTCTTAACTTGCATCGATGACACCTGCATCTGTGCACTCTGTAGTTTTCCAACAGAGATTAGGTAATCCGCTTGGCACACCCCGTTAGCCCTGCCACATGCTTGATCGTTGAGCATCTCTGCAATTATATTCTATACTTTTAAGCTGTTATTTTTTTCCCCCTCTTTTAAGTGACCTAACAACCAAGGCTTTCTGCATTCGTATGGTGGCAGGTTGATTGGATTGGACAAAAGGATCAGATTGATGCAGGTACATCGGCTTGAGATTTCAAATGCATTCACACTTATTTTTTCCAACTAAGCTAAACAAACATTCTTATATTACTGATTGAAAACTATATTACAAAGTTAGATCCATAGTATTCTTTGTATATATTACAAATTTAGATACATAATACTCTTTGTATAAAAGCATCTGAGTATCACTATTGTTTTGTGGAATATGATTGCAATGTACGCAGCCAAAGCTGTGGGAGCTAAGCATATAGTCTTAGTTGGATCCATGGGCGGGACAAATCCTAATCATCCATTGAATTCTCTAGGGAATGGGAAAATTCTGGTGAGTCATACTTTACTAGAGGTAAATCTTGTTCCAAATGAAAGTGTGAATAGTTGACACTTGACTTTCATTATTGTCGATAGAGACCAGTTTTTGTTACTTTGTTACATAATGTACAAGAGTGACCATATAACAAGCTACCTCTCAATGTTTCCACCATAGATCTCTCTTAACCTTGGATCTATTAAAGCATGGAGAGAGATAGAAAAGAAATCAAGGAGAAAACCTACTAGTGCTTAAAATATAGAGGTTAAGATGGATCTATGCTGGTTTATTTTATTATTATGGTGTACTTAATTTTTTTTTCTTTGTTTTTAATCCATTTCAAATGCAACACATCTACCTAGGTTGTAGAAGCACCTTGCTACGCTTGGTGCAATCATTACATTGTGGTGTTTTTTGGGGTGCTTATTTAATAACTTTTCCTAATGGAGGGTGTTACCCCTCATGTTGCATGAGTTTTTTATCTTGTGATTTTCATCACAATGGATGGGGTTTACAACATGGTGCATACGGAATTTTGATGGATGGGGTTATATACCTTCATATTATTTGAGTGGGTTGGTGTTTTGGGTCGGAGTTGACTCACTCTTTAATAGTGGATTGACACATTTGATGGCTCATTTGGTGGCACTTTCATCATATTGCATGCCTTTGCTTGATCACGTTTTTTGGGATATATTTGTTGATGATGCTTACTTGCTACCTCATATGATCATGCTGTTGTCCTTGGTATATTTGTCACACTTTTTGCTCACGAATGATGGTTCCTCCAAGGGGTTGGATAATGGTGGTTTGAGATGTGACATACCATACTTCTAGCGTGGTAGTTGATGGACATAGGGCATTATTATGGATGTAAATACTCTTCTCAACAATTTCCTTATGGCATATTTGACCACTAGTGATAGTGGGTGTGTTATGAACCTTGCATCCTAAAAATGATAAGAAACCAATAATTACAGTCCTCTTCAAGGGGGAAACCTCCTTTTACAATGAAGACTATGTACAAGACAATATTTTATGATTCTAAGACTAGGTCTCCTTAGACAAGGGGTTGTAACAATAGAATTGTGATCATTCAATAAGTAGGCTTAATAAGGGGTTGTAAAGTTAACATGGGGCTTATATAGGACTTAACATGCCTCTCCATTTTAAACAAATGTTGTCCTCAACACTTGACAAACTTCTAGTGATTCTTCAAGAGTAAGTCATCTTCCCATGTCATCTCTTCATCTAGAAGGTTCTTCTGTTTGATGATGTACTCTACAATTGCTGGGTTACTTGGCTGCTTAATCTTTGTTTCAAGGATTCTTTTTACTTCTAGTATGATTTTCCCTTCTTCAATTATCTTTGGTACGCTTCCCAGCTGCAAAGGAATAACATGGTCATGATCTCAACTAGGTGGAAGACCCTTAGGCATTAATCCAAATACCTTGGGATGATTGTTTACAACTTTATGGAGATCCCCTAACGTAGATGATATTGACGTTTGAACATTTAGTGAACATAATTGTGCCATTACACCTTGGTGTCCCTTTTTGAGTAATTTTGTCATTCTGTTAGAGCTTATCACTTTAGAGGGTTTCCCTTGGATACCTCTAAGCTCAATTTCTTTTCCTTTTGAGGTAAATCTTATGAAGAGATCTTGAAAATTCAAGGTCACTGTTCCCAATGATTGTAACCATTGGACCCCTAATACAACATCAGTACCGCCCATTTGTATTGTAATTATGGGACTATCCAACATAACTCCATATTGAGCTTAGTATGGCACTTCCTTGAACAATTTATGGTGCCTCCATCTGCAATCATTACTTGAAACTCTGTTGCTGGATATATGAAACAATTGAGAAGTTTTGCTAATTTGTAATTGATGAAGTCATGGGTACTTCTCGAATCAATTAACACTATTGCCTTTTTCTTTTTGATATATCCTTTTATCTTGAGGGTTTGTGGAGTATTGATGCCAGCCAATGCATGATAAGAGATTGTTGGAGTAGTCCCTTCTAGCTCTAGATTCAGTGAAGTTTCCACTTATTGATCTTCTTCATATTCATAGTCTGTAGAGTAATTTATTCTCATTGCATTTATGGCATATGCCCCTTACTATACTTGTTGTCATAGTTGAAACCTTATCCCTTTGCTCTTCTTTCATCCATTTGCTGAGGAGTCAACCTTGTTGGTTTAAGAGAGGGAGCATGATTTTCTCTATGGTTATTAGTGACCAATTTTCTAATGGCCATATTTTTACTTCCAACTTTTGTTGCCAGGCTAAAAGCACACTCTAGAGATTTAGGATCAAAGCGACACACCACATGTTGGATGCTTTCCTTTAAAGTTCCTTTCCTTGAATGTGTGCTTTGTAACTAGGCCTTTTTGTCAAAGGTTTACCAAGTGACTAAGGAGTGTATTGCTCTTAATATCCCCATAATATGCTATCAATTCTTCTGTAAAATGGACGAAGATATAACTGGACCCTTTTTCTTTCACAAAGCCATCGATACCATCCATGTTGGTCTTGTTCTAAAAACATGGATGCAATATTTACCATTTGTAAGGATGCCATTTTGTGTAGATCAAAGTATTTCTCTATCTAGAATATCCATCTTATAGGATCATTACCATCAAACTTCCTCATATCAATTTTTGGAATACAGTAGTTACTTGGTGCTAAATTGAAGCCCGAATGATGTGGATCTTGGATTGAAAATTCATGATTATGGTTCTACGAGTCAATATTTGTTCTCTCCAATTGTGATAACATACTGTCCATATGAGATTGATTATCAACATCAACTTCTCCTTATGTTCATAATTTCCTTGTATCTCCACATCCCTATTAGAGAGATCTTTTAATAGAATGTTTTGTAATTATTTTATTTTTTCCTTGATGGATTTTTGCATTTCTTCCTTAATTTGGAGAATATTTAAATGGTTGAAGTTTTTCTTGAAATATATCTGAAATTTGAGTCCTTCTGGATCTGAAACTTTGGTCTGTAATATTGTGATACGTCTTTTCTACAATTCCACAGGTGTGAATAGACTCTGATGTGCCAAGTGAAAGTTATGTGACTTTCCCAAAACTTGTTTATTTTTGGCCTCTTCCCATAAGAAAAACTTGTATACCATGCCACATGTCCAATTATTCAAATATAATTTTGATATTTGTACCTGTGGTATTTCTATATGTCTCCTGAAATTCATGAAGATTTCACTGTTTCAAAAGTCCCAAAAAAGAAGATATAGCAGAGATACGATGCAAACCTATTTAAAATTTATTTCAGGATTGTTCACAAAACCTAACTTCCAAAAGGTATTACTTTGAAAATGTAGTGAACCGAATTATGAAAATTGAACCAGATGTTCCTTGAGATTTCTTCTTAATATAGTATAAGTTTCAATGTCTGAAACCTCCCAAAAAAAGATTATTGCGAAAATTCCAAATTGAATTGTTTGAAATTGATTTCAAGAGCATTTAGGAACCTAGAATTCCTTAGAGCATATGGTTGATATTATACCAAACCAACGTTTGAAATTCGAACCATATGTTCATTGAGATTTCTCCTCAACGTTGTCCAAGTTTCACAATGTGAGACCTCATAGAAAAAAGTTATAGTGAAAATGTTGAACTGAACAGATTTCAGGAGCATTGAAGAACCCTAACTTCCTTGGAGTAGATCTCTGAAAATATAGTGATCTAAGATCTAAAATTTGAACCAAATATTGTTTAAGACTTCTCCTCAATATTCTCTGAGTTTCATTGTTTGAAGCCTTCCAAAAGACAAGTAGCGAAAATGTCACGATGACCTATTTGAAGTAGCAAAACCCTAGGATCATGAGCTTTGATACAAAATGTTATGAAGCTTGCACCTTAAAAATGATAAAAAACCAATAATTATAGTCCTCTTCGAGGGGAAAACCTCCTTTTACAATGAATACAATGTACAAGACAATATTTTATAATTCTAAGACTAGGTCTCCTTAGACAAGGGGCACAATTATAATAAAAATGGGACCATGAGGGCTTCTAGCCTATATAACAATAGAAATATAATCACTCCACATCTAGGGATTAATTAGGGGTTCTAGGGTTAACATGGGGCTTATATAGGGCTTAACAGTGTATGGTGTTTAAAGGATATTGTGTTGCTAAGTACAAGTTTGATTCTCTCCTCTAGAGCAATTTTTGATGATTTATTATTTTTATGCAATGGTTATCTGGGCAAATTTCTGTTTGGGTAGGTCGTACACTTTGGCACCAAAACCGAGGTATTTTATGCACTTTGACTGCAACAAAAAATTGCAAGTTGACCGCAGACTTCAAGGCATAAGTTTGACCAAGTTTGATTGCTGAATTTGGGACTGTTTTGGGTTGTTTTTGACCTCTTGTTTAGGCCGAGTTTGACTTGGTTTGACCAGGCTTCAAAGGTGACATTTTGTTGTTGTTTTGACCACTGTTGACTTTATGGTTAGGGTTGAATTTGACTACAGGTGATTGCATATTTGACAGGTCTATTTTGACTTTGATTTGGCAAGTCAACTTTGACTTTTGTACTCTTTGTCTCTCTCTGCTGAACATTTGATATAATAATAAGAAGATTTGATCAAAGGGCTTTCCCCACATTGGGGTTTTTCCCTAGCATCCGCCAAATCTGGTGTCCTCTTGTCTTGTCTTGTCTTCTGCATTTTATTTTATGTTCTATCTACAGGTATTGTTAATGTGATTTATGGTTAATGTGATTGCTATTGGAAAATTAAATTGGAAGTTGTCATTGGGCTGCTAAAGGAATATTGAAATAATTGTGCTAAGCATAGAACATACCATTGTTAACTAAAATTAACATGGTATCAGAGCTAGGTTAAGACAAAGCCCAAGCAAGAGAGAGAAAAACAATCACTAAGGGAGAGCTGTTAGACAAGATTGGACTAGCCTCAATGGCTACTACATCTTACTTCATATTTGAGGATAAGCTCAAGGACAAATCTGTCTATCATGCATGGAAGATCACTTTGGACTTGACTTTGGAAGAGCATGATGCCATGGACTATGTGCAGGGAAGAGTGGTAGAGCCTTCTTCAAATTCACTTGCTGTTGTAAAGACGAAGTATAAGAAAGGTGAGGTCAAAGCTAATAGAATTATCATAGACACCATTCAAAAGAATTAGGTTGCCTATATTTCTGATTTGGGAACATCTAAGGAGATGTATGATAAGTTGGTTGGGATGTTCAAAGTAATCAATTCAAATCAAATCCTCTTTCTCAAGAACAAGTTGAAGGACATCAAGATGAAGGGGAGTCTATCTAATCCTACTTCATGACGATCACACAAATCAAGAATGACCTTCTATCTATTGGAGAAGTTATTGCTGATAGGGAACACTCTCATTGCACTTGGAGGTCTTACTAGATCATGGGATGTGTTTAACACCACCATTCTCAACAATGACATGATACCTAGTTTCGATAAATGATTAGCTAGATGCACTCAGGAGGAGACAAGGATGATGGAGAGTGACAAGCCCTCAAATGGAAATGAACCTACTGCTTTCTCCGCTCGTGCAAAGAAGAAAAATAATGCCGGTCGAAGGAGACAGGGTCAAGGGTTCAGGCAGGGATTCAAAGAAGGAAGGAAAGGAAGGTGCTACAATTGTAATAGGTTCGACCACTATGCTAGAGAGTGTCCTCATAAGAAGGATTCTCCAAGGGATGACGTCAACAATAAGAACAACTAAAAAGTCATGGAAATCAAAGAAACAACGGGTTCAACAGTAAAGGAAAGAGGAATGCTTCTGTTGCTCGATATGGAAATGGCTGACCTCCCAAAAGGACGAGAAATTCCAGGTATGAGGAAAGTAATGTTGTAGAAAAGCAAAGGAGTTTTATCTTATTTCCACTCTATTTACTACCTCTCCTTTGAATACTTTGGATCATTGGTTGATTGATAGTGGAGCCTCAAAGCACTTCACTGCGTACAAGGAGGCCCTCTCAAATTTGATTGAAAAGAAGACTAATTTGGAGATCATACTTGGAGATAATGCCACCTACCCTGTGAAAGGGATAGGCACTGTCACTCTTCACTTGAATCAAGGTCAAACCATTCATCTACATGAAGTGTTGTATGTGCCCGATTTGAAGAAGAACCTGGTATCTATTTTTGCGATGGAAGATAAAGGCTTCAAGGTAGCATTCATTGATGGAAAGGCACGTATTTGGCAAAGAAACCCTAAAGATGCATTCACACTTGGATTTAGGGTTGATGGTCTCTATCAAGTTGGTGGAAGTCCTTTGGGAGCCATGACTTGCGATACTTCTCTTCAATCTGAATTATGGCATCGAAGATTTTCCCACCTTCATTACAAAGCCCTCCCTGGGGTAAGGAAGATGGTCATAGGTATGCCTGAATTCAACATGAATCATGAAGGGGTTTGTTAGGGTTGTGCAACTGGGAAAATTACAAGGAGACCATTCCCTTTTAGTGAAAGCCAAACTACTGATATTGTTCAATTAGTCCATTCTGACCTATCTGGTATGTTGCCTGTAACATCATTGGAAGGATACTTATACTATGCAATCTTTGTGGATGACTTCTCATGCAAAACATGGATCTATTTCTTGAAGAAGAAGGTTGAAGTGTTCAAATGGTTATGTTCTTTCAAAGCATTGGTGGAAAATCAAACATGGAAGAAAATCAAGATATTGAGGACTGAAAATGGAACTGAATATGAATAAAATGAATTCAATGAATTTTGCAGAGAGGCTGGCATTAAGAGGGAGACAACTATTTTGTACATTCCTCAGCAAGATGGAATTGCTGAAAGGAAGAATCGAACAATCATGGAAGCCACCCGTGCCATGCTCCATGATTAAGGTCTACCGAAGTTCTTATGGGGAGAAGCTGCCAACATTGCCGTGTATGTTCAAAATAAGAGCCTGCATCAATTATTAGATTTCAAGACACCCAAGGAAATCTTCACTGGTAAGAAACCTGATGTTTCTCATTTTAGAATATTTGGTTGTCCCATGTATTTTCATGTGCCTAAAGGGAAAAAAAACAATTTGGAAGCATCTGCGAAGAAAGGTATATTTGTTGGCTACAGTGAAAATTCAAAGTCATATAAAATCTATGTGCCTGGTCAAAGAGATGTGGAAGTAAGCCATAATGTCATCTTCGATGAAGATACTTCCCTTGGGAAAGCCAAAATCGCCCTATCCCAAGGAAGGATGATGATGCTGCGGAAAAACATGATGATGCTCCAATGGATAAGCCTATGCTCGATGTTGAAGGCCGAATGGATCCCATTGATCCACCTCCTAGTGATCCCTCTACCTCAAGGAAAAGACCTTTGTGGCTCAACGATACTCTCAAATATGTTGAAAAACATACTGCTCCAAGATGGACATGTCGTGAAAGTAAGAAGCCGAACCGGTATCAAGGGTACTCGACCTCCATGAGTACTATCGTTCAAGTAGAACCATGCATGTTCAAGGATGTCGCAAAGCTCCAAGTCTGGAAGGATGCGATGAATGAGGAATATGAATCTATCATGAAGAATGATGTTTGTGAAATGGTGCCTAGACCCAAGGACAAGTCTGTAATCACCTTAAAATGGCTATACAAAATTAAACATGGAGCTGATGGGAGTGCTGAAAAGTATAAGGCCACGTTCGTTGCTCGAGGCTTCTCTCAAAAGTAAGGAGTGGACTATGACGAGATATTTGCACCAGTTGCCCGATATACCACTATTAGATCTATCATTGCTCTCGCCGCCACTCAAGGATGGAGTCTACATAAAATGTACGTTAATATTGCTTTCTTACATGGCTCACTTAAGGAGGAAGTATACTTTGAATAACCTCAGGAGTTCGAAGTACAAGATCAAAGGACACATTTATGCAGGTTGAAGAAAGACCTCTATGGGTTGAAGCAAGCCCTAGGGCTTGGTATGAGAGGATTGATAGCTATCTTATGAAGCTGGGATTTACAAGGAGCGATGATGATCCTAACCTATACTTCAAAGTTGACAAGGACATGCCTCTCATTTTGGTCCTTTATGTAGATGATCTCTTTTTGACAGGTGCTAACCTTCTCATTTATCAATGCAAGGAGTTGGCTCGGGAGTTAGAGATGAAGGACCTAGGTTTGATGCACTACTTCATAGGCCTAGAGGTCTGGCAAAAGCCAGATTAGATTTTCCTTGTTGAGATTCAACAAGATGATGAGCTTAGTGAAAATGAGTTGCCTTCATTAAGTGGGCCCGCAGGCTATTTTTAGGTGCAAGTCTATTTTTAGACTATGTCTATTTTTAGACATGGTGATCATATTTCAGAAGTTGCAGGATGCTATTTGTGGATGGTTGGTCAAGTTGGAAAAATATGAAATTCTATTTTTAGAATATTGGGTGAAGTCTATTTATAGATCGTCGATCTAAAAATAGAAGTGTCGATTATTATTAGCTCTTAATAATAATCCGACAATAAACATCAACTTATTCTCTTAGAGCATTTAATTTTAGTGCACAGATTTGGCAAATCAGTGGGCTGAAGGAATTATGCAATTCCTAGGGTTTACGAAGGTAGGACCATGCATGGGGGGACTCGGTTAGAGGCGAAGTGGCAAAGTTATGACAGAGTTGGAAGAGTAGTTCATGGAGTTGTTATTAAGTTTAACTCAGTTAATGGAGTTAAACTCAGTTGAGCTAGTTGTATCTAGTCTAACTGAATGATACACTAGTGAGAGTGGAGTGAATTAATTCACAAATAATAACTCATTAATCAATTGAACAAATACAACAGTTAACTACAGTGCATGTCAGTTCCAGTGGAGACCCAGTGGAGAGATAGGTGAAAGGGCAAGATGGACTATCTGTTGTGACTATAGTGATGCATTGATTGCACCACACACACATTGGAGTTGCCAATGAGGATTGCGCAGTAAAGGCAAGTGTAATTCGAATTCATTCAGAGCTATTCTTCAGCAGGGATTGCGCAGTGGAGGCAGGATATCAGGTGGCAAGAAATCGGTGCATGAATTTGCAGATTTTTTCTGATTAGTGTGTGACGATTGATTGTACTGAGAGCTTGATGTACTAAGCTTTGTATGAGATTGTTACATGATCTCCATGATACATAATATATGATAGTTGGGGTTTTCAGCTTCAGGCTTTCCCGTTAAACAACTGTGTTATATGTGAGATTGTTTTTATTGCTTCATGTGTTTGCAATTGATTTTAATTTCCGCAAAAGATTAACAGTGGAAGGATTCTGTATTTAGCAAGAAGATAAATATTGTTAGGTCAGGAGAATCTGGATATATACATGCATCTTGTATATAATTTCTACATGGTATCAGAGCAGTGTTAACTCTTGAAGATTGCAATTGTGAAGAATTGTTGAGTTTGTGCTGGTGGACAATTCGAATTTGCTTCATAAAATTCTTGGTGCGACAGTTGAGTATACATTGAAATGTCTTTCAATGGGTTGCGATTGGAGTATGCCCTTGATGGCAGCTCGAATTACATAGCTTGGAAGGATAGGATGGAGGTAGTGCTGGAAGATAATGGACTGAAGGAGTTCATCGATAGCGATGTTCCTAAGCCGGGATCTAGCGATGCTGCATTACTTGACGCATGGCAAAAGAAGATAGCAAAGACAAGAAGAATTTTTTTGGAAGGTGTGAAGGACCATATTGTGTCCAGCCTTCACGGGAAAGCCACTCCATTTTTAATGTGGAAGGCTTTGACAGATTTGTTCCAAAGCAGCAACGACCAGAGGAAGTTGGCGCTGAAAGATAAGCTCAAAAAAATAAAAATGGAGAAGGGCGACAATATTCCAAAATATCTCACGAAGTTTGTCCATTGTAGAGATGAACTAGGAAGTGTGGGGATTACTGTTGACGATGAAGATTTGGTGAGCTTGGCTCTCCTTGGGCTTCCGAAGAGTTGGCATAGCTACGAAGACTCTGTCAATGGACGGGAGAAATTGTCGGGATGGGAGCGACTTTGGTTGGATCTTGTGCAGGAGGAGATAAGGCGAGGTACCAGGGATGGATCTTCATCGAAGAATGAAGATGAAGAGAATTGCACTTTGGCTGCCGAAGCAATGAAAGGGAAGGGGAAGAAATTTCCTTCAAAATCTGAAGCTAAAGGAAAGAAGCAGGATTTGTCCAAGGTGAAGTGTTTTCACTGTCACGAACATGGGCATTTCGCTACTAGCTGCCCACAGAAGAAGAAGAACAAGAAGGCTGCTGGAGCTGCAGTTGGAGAGGCCTTAGCCTCGAATTTTGAACTTGATTTCTCTTTGATCGCATGCTTGGTTTCAAGCTATATGGGATTGGTGTGGTATCTTGATAGTGGTGCGTCTTTCCATATGACGGGAGACAAGGAGTTGTTTAGTGACTTGGAGGAGAAGGACCTTCAAATGCATATAGAGATGGGCGACGATGGTTGATATAGTGCGGCGACAACGGGACCATTGCCTTTGAGAGGAGTCCTTGTAATCCATTTACGGTGAAAGATGTTAGCCATGTTCCGAGGTACGAAGAAGAACTTTGTCTCGCGCAATGTTGGAAGACAAAAAGGTTATGACGTTCTTTTTAGTGATGAGCTTTCTTGCGACATAAAACAACGGGTCAGAGCTCAAGAGGATAGGGATTCGAGTTAAGAATATCTGCAAATTTGGAGGTAGATAGGGCTGTGACTGTGATAGTGGGCAAAGCGAGGGGGAAGGAGTGGTGCGGGATGAGGGCGATGCGGGATAGGAGATGTGGGCCATCTTCACCATGGTGCTGCGAAGATATTGCGGTAGATTTCCTCTTTGGACTTCCCCAAAAAGGTTACTCTTGTGCGGTCGAGATCGGTGAAGAGGATGTACTATGGGTAAGTTTGTGAAGACCACCTTTTATGAGAAGGAGAACCGTGCTTCGGTGATCCTAGAGAGAATCACACAGACATGTGTAGACCTTTCTTGGTTGCTTCAACAACAAAACACGGGTATTATGTTATATTTTTTTATGACTATTATCATAGATGTTGGATCTTCTTCATGCAGAAGAAGAGCGGAAAATTCTCAAAGTTCTATGAGTTTAAAACATTGGTGGCGAAGGAGTCGGGGAAGCAGGTGAAAGCTCTGCGGGTGATAATGGTGGTGAATACATCTCGGGCGAATTCAAAGACACGGCAGCAAAGAAGGAATTCGAAGAGAACTCATGACGCCTCATAACCCACAACGAGAATGGGGTCTCGGAGGAGAAAGACGAACGATTGTGGGTCTTTGCCTGACGATCTTTGCATGACCGGGGCATGGGCGTGCGCGGCCCGGGCGAGAACGCCTGTACTTGTGGTTATGTGCAAAACCATTGTCCTCATAGAGTACTTGGCATGAGTACACACAGAAGAAACTTTTCTTGGTAAGAAGCACGATATTTCTCATTTGAAGATTTTAGGCTCATTTGTTTAAATTCATGTGATAAAGGACACCAGGAAGACGCTGGAGTCGACTGCAGAAGTTGGGATATTTGTGGGGTACACAGAAACACCCCATAATTATTGTGTGTATTTTCCAGACAGTCGGATGGTTGTGGTGCAACGAGATATAAAATTCAATGAGGTGAAAGCCATGAAGTTGTCACTTGAGAGGGAGCTACACTTGCATGCAGAGGAGGAGCTTCTTGTTCCCAAAGATGAGCCTCTAGATGGTATCAGCCACAGAGGGAAATTCATGGAGTGGAGGAGTCCACTCATGCAGAACCAAACATCAAAATAGGTAGAAGGCGTACCACAGAAGGGCGAGAGAGGCGGAAACGATGCGGCCGCGAGAATGTGGGAGTCCCTACATCATAGTGCGAACGAGGAGACGATCCCGATCTTTTCTTGGATACATGGCTCTTATGAGCAAGTGTGTCGTGACAGAGCCATCTTCTTTTGAAGAAGCAGCGCAGGAGCCCACATGGGTAGATGCCATGGTGGAGGGGAATTATGGCTGTATTGTCGAAGCAGAGTCTTTGAAGTTGTTCCCAGTTCTTTGGCTGCTAAATCAGTTGTAGGATCAAGATGGATCGACAAGGTAAAGCAAGATTTTGATGGGAGCGTCGAGAATTATAAGGCAAGATTTTTTGCTCGAGGCTTCTCACAAATCGAGGGGATTTATTATGAAGAAACCTTTGCACCTGTCGCACGATATTCTTCCATAAGGACCATCCTTGCTCTCTCAGCGCAGATGGGTTGGCACATTCATCAGATGGATGTGAAGACTGTGTTCCTTAATGGGATCATTGAGGAAGAGGTATACATTGAGCAGCTTGAAGGATTTGAGATCTTCAGCAGCGAGTCGCATGTGTGCAGGCTCAAAAGAGCGCTGTATGGGCTGAAACAAGCACCTCGTGCTTGGTACACACGGATCTACAACTATTTCACCAGACTTGGCTTCACCAAGAGTGAGGCAGATGCAAACCTGTACCAAATTGTAGTGGAGGGTAAGCTTTTAATCATTGTTCTTTACGTTGATGATTTAATACTAACGGGTGATGAGCAGTTGATACACTCATGCAAGGCAGATCTTGCAAAGGAGTTTGAGATGAAGGATTTGGGCCTTCTTCATTATTTCCTTGGATTGGAAATATGGCAGCGGGAAGGTGAATTGTTTGTGTCTCAAGGCAAGTATGCTCGGGAGATATTGGAGAAGTTTCACATGCAAGGCTGCAAGCCTATCGACACTCCTCTTCCCAGGAAATTGGAGGAAAGAGGATGCTACATCGGAAGAGGTAGTGGATGCCACTGTTTATCGACAATTGGTGTGTTCGCTCATATATTTAGTTAATACAAGACCGGGCATATGCTATGCGGTGAACCAGCTTTCACAAGCGATGGTTAAGCCTACCAAGCTCTTTTGGAAGGGTAGGCAAGCATGTCCTGTGATATCTCAGGGGCACATCTGAGTATGGCTTATGGTACAGATAAACGGATGAGGTGGAGTTGCATGGCTTCACGGATGCAGATTGGGCAGGCAGCCCAACAGATAGAAAGAGCACATCAGGAGGGATTTTGAGTATTGGATCTACGGTAGTTTCTTGGTACAGTAGGAAACAAAGATCCGTGGCACTCAGTTCAGCGGAAGCAGAATACATGGCAGCAAGTTAAGTTGCATGTGAGGCTATCTGGATGAGGAAGATCCTGGTTGGTTTGTTCGATTCACATTTAAATCCTACAATGATACATTGTGATAATCAGAGTTGCATTAAACTCTCGATTAATCCTGTGTTTCATGATAGATCTAAACATATTGATATCCGGTATCATCATATCAGAGATTGTGTGCAGCGGAAGATCATGTTTCTTCAATACATTCTTACGGAAGATCAGGATGCAGATATTCTGACGAAGGCGCTCACCAGGAGAAAATTTGAATACCATAGAGGCAGGATCAGGGTAAAGGATAATCCCTATCTTATTGAGAGGGGTGTCGAGATTCAACAAGATGATGAGCTTAGTGAAAATGAGTCGCCTTCACTAAGTGGCCCGTAGGCTATTTTTAGGTGCAAGTCTATTTTTAGACATGGTGATCATATTTCAGAAGTTGCAGGATGCTATTTGTGGATGGTTGGTCAAGTTGGAAAAATATATGAAATTCTATTTTTAGAAGATTGGGCAAAGTCTATTTATATATCGTCAATCTAAAAATAGATGTGTTGATTATTATTAGCCTTTAATAATAGTCAAACTCTAAATATCAACTTATTCTCTTGGAGCACTTTATTTCGGTATAAATATTTGGAAAATTAGTGGGTTGAAGGAATTATGCAATTCCTAGGGTTTATGGTGGCTCATGCATGGAGGACTCAGTTAGAATTGAAGTGGAAAAGTTATGACAGAGTTGGAAGAGTAGTTCATGGAGTTGTTATTCAGTTAAACTCAGTTATTGGAGTTAAACTCAGTTGAGCTAGTTGTATCTAGTCTAACTGAATGATACACTAGTGCAAAGGTAGGTAGATTAATTCACAAATAATAACTCATTAATCAACTGAACAAATACAACAGTTAACTACAGTGCATGTCAGTTCCAGTGGAGACCCAGTGGAGAGATAGGTGAAAGGGCAAGATGGACTATCTGTTGTGACTATAGTGGTGCTTTGATTGCACCACACACACATTGGAGTTGCCAATGAGGATTGCACAGTAAAGGCAAGTGTAATTCGAATTCATTCAGAGCTATTCTTCAGCAGGGATTGCGCAGTGGAGGCAGGCTATCAGGTGGCAAGAAATCGGTGCATGGATTTGCAGATTTCTTTTGATTAGTGTGTGACGATTGATTGTATTGAGAGCTTGATGTACTAAGCTTTGTATGAGATTGTTACATGATCTCCATGATACATAATATATGATAGTTGGGGTTTTCAGCTTCAGGTTTTCCCGTTAAACAACTATGTTATGTGCGATTGTTTTTATTGCTTCATGTGTTTGCAATTGATTTTAATTTCCGCAAAAGATTAACAGTGGAAGGATTCTGTATTTAGCAAGAAGATAAATATTGTTAGATCAGGAGAATCTGGATATATACATGCATCTTGTATATAATTTCTACATTCCTTTCTCAAGGAAAATACATTTTTAAACTGCTCGAAAGATGTGGGATGGTTGATTACAAGTTTGTGTCTACTCTGATGGAACTCAACTTCAAAAAGCTATGTGGAAGTGTCGTTGGGCCCGAATTCACAAACCCTTCTAAATATAGAGAACTTGTGGGGTCCCTGATGTTCTTGGTAAAATCCTGTCCGGACATATGCTTCGCTATGAATACGTTGAGTCAATTTATGGTCAAGCCTCATCACATACATTGAATTGTTCCTAAGAATCTCTTGAGATATCTCCATGGCACAATTTACTATGGACTAAGATACACTGTCGGGAATTTGAGACTACATGGATATACTGATGCTGATTGGGGTGGCAGTGTGGTGGATTGAAAGAGCACGTCAGGGTGTTGCTTCTCTTTGGGGTCTGTTTCGATTTCTTGGATGAGTAGGAAGCAAAAATCAATTGCTTTAAGCACCGCCGAGGCCAAATACATTGCAACTAATATGGCATGTTGTGAGGTTGTTTGGTTGAGGAAGCTCTTTAGTGAGGTATTTGAGCACGTGTTGGATACCAACGTGATCTTTTGTGACAACCAGAGTGGGATTCACCTTTCAGAGAATCCTCTGTTCCACGATTACTCCAAGAACATTGATATCAGGTACCACTTTATCCTAGATATGGTACAACATGGAGCAATAAAGCTTCAACACATCAAGACTGATGAGCAGGTCGCAGACATTCTCACGAAGCCCTTAGGGAAGGTCAAATTCTTATCCTTCCGAGAGATACTTGTGGAGTCGTGGAAATACCCTCCCATGAGGGTCCTGGGGGCTTGGGGTACTTCTTGGAGCTATGAACGACCATAGGGTGAGTGTTTCATCTTCCCCTACGATTGATATATGCGTAGAATGAGTGGTTTGCCTTCTCCTATGGCATATAAGCACGCTGCGTGGTTCACCTTCTCTTGCTGATGCACCAACATACATCCTACCCATGTAGTCTGGGACTCATGGGAAGTACCTCTCATCCGGCCAATGAGTTGGGAAAAGTGGATAGGGACCATAACACTACAAATGGACACATCGTGTACTGTCATACTTCCTATGGCTAGGATGCATGGTGTTCAAAAACTTGATCATTCATGATCAAATCTGATTGGGGTTATACCCCTGAACTGACATTTTTCAGTGGAGAGTGGTAAGGTCTTGTGATTCACTCTCTATCAATTCTTTTTCATTGTTACATCATTGTTCAGCAGTGTTGAGATGAGATACAAAGATGGTACATGACGACATAATGGCATGATGATGGATGATGATGGATGGATTGGCAAGTGGAATTCTCCCTAGTTGAGAGGGAGTGTTAAAATTGGAAACTAGCGTCAAACTCCACTATTGGACAACCCATTTGATGGAGATGATTATTGCATTGAATTTATCTTTTCGAGAGGACCAAAGTTGACAAGCAGAAATGAGTTTTTAATTTATGGCCACACGTGTGTAAATTGTCATGGTCAGCTACATCATCATGTAGGCTCATGAAGCCCAAGAGACATGTCACTTCACCCTCAACGACTTGTATAAATATAAGTGACCTATAACCTCGTTTGGCATCATCATCACTCACACATTCTTCTTTCTCCTTCTCTCATTGGTTTGTACAACTATTGGGCATATTCTCTCATTCACACGTGTGGCAAAGGAGGACGAATTTTAGACAGAATTACAGGGCTGAAAATTTCGGATTTTCCTGCATTTTGACCAGCGTTGACTTTGACTTTCTAGGCAAATTTTGACTTCGATTTTCTGGGTATATTTTTGTTTGGGTAGGCCATGCACTTTGGCACAGAAATTGAGGCATTCTGGGCAATTGACTATAACAGAAAATTGCAGGTTGACCGCAGAGTTCATGGCAGAAGTTTGGCTGCTGGCTTTGGAATTGTTTTGGGCTGTTTTGGACCTCCTGTTCAGGTCGAGTTTGATTGGGTTTGACCGAGCTTCAAAGGAGACATTTTGCTGTTGTTTTGACCATCGTTGACTTTCTGGTTAGGGCTGAATTTCACTGCAGTTGACTGCAGATTTGACAGGGCTGTTTTGACTTTGATTTGGCAAGCCAACTTTGACTTTTGTACTCTCTCTCTCTACTGAACATTTGATATAATAATAAGAAGATTTGATCAAAGGGTTTTACCCACATTGGGTTTTTTCCCTAGCATCCACCAAATCTGGTGTCCTCTTGTCTTGGCTTGCCTTCTACATTTTATTTTATGTTCTATCTACAGTTATGGTTAATGTGATTGCTATTGGAAAACTAAATTGGAAATTGTCATTGGGCTGCTAAAGAAACATTGAAGTAGTTGTGCTAAGCATAGAACATATCATTGTTAACTAAAATAAACATGTAAACTAGCTCAAATGAGCTCTTTCTTGTAGATTCCTTCTTCATTATCCTATTAACCCATAGAGCATGCCTTATTTTACTATCCCATGTTTTTGTGTTATCCCCCACCATTTTATTGATGATGGCCATTAAATTCTTGTTACTTGATTATGAAAGCTCATTTTCTTAGGGATAATAGTTGGAGGAGTGGTGTTAATTTTATTAACAATGGTATGTTCTATGCTTAGCACAATGTCCTTTTATCATCCCAATGACAATTTCCAAATTAGTTTCCAATAGTAATCACATTAACCATAAATCACATTGACAGTAATTGTAGATATAACATGAACGATAAAATGCAAAACAGAAGCGAAGACAAGAGAGCACAAGATTTGTCAAATGCTAGGGAAAAACCCCAACACGGGGAAAACCCTTTGATCAATTCTTCTTATTATTATATCAAATGTTCCACAGAGAGAGAGTACAATAAAGTCAAAATTGACTTGCCAAATGATAATCAAAGTAGACTTGTAAAATTCGAAAATTTTCCTGCAGCAATCAACAACCCTAACCAGAAAGTCAATGTTGGTCAAAGCAATAACAAACTGTCCTCAATGTAGCTCGATCATACCTAGTCAAACTCGGCCTTCTAAGGTGGTCAAAGTCAGCCCAAACGGTCATGAAAATAGTGGTCAAACTTGGTCAAATTTCTGTGGTCAACCCTGTGGTCAATGACTCAATGTGCCCAGAATGCCTTGGTTTTAGTGCCAATAGGTGCAGCCTCCAAAGATTGAAATTCTGGCAGAAAATCGCAGTCAAATGTGGTCAAAACACCCCTGGTCAACGCTGGTCAAACCTACGGTAGACTCTGAAATTTCCGCCCTGCAATTTGTCTTCCTTCTTGCCACACATGTGAGAGAATTGGACTACCCAATAGCTGTACAAACCAGTCAGATGAGGAGAGAGAAGAATGTGTGACATGAGATGATGCCAAATGAGGTTGGAGGTCTCTCTTATTTATACAAATCATTTAGGGTGAAGTGACATGTCTCTTGGGCTTCATGAGCCTACATGATGATGTGGCCGACCTTGACAATTCGCACATGTGAGGGCATAAATTCAAAAACACAGTTTTGCTTAACCAAATTTCATGATTTTTAGGTCGATTTTGGTGCTCTCGAAAAGAGGAATTTAATGCAATAATCATCTCCATCAAATTAGTTGTCCAAAGTGGAATTTGGCCCTAGTTTCCAATTTTAACACTCCCTCTCAACTAGGGAGAATTTCACCTGCCAATCCATCCATCATCATGCCATCTTGTCATCATGTACCGTCTCTACGTCTCATCTCAACTCTACTAAACACTGATGTAATAATGAAGAATAATCAATCAAGAGTGAGTCACAAGACCTTGCCACTCTCCATTGACCGAAGTCAGTCCAGGGGTAGAACCCCAATCAGACTTGATCCTAGATCAAGTTGTTGAACACCATGCATCCTAGACATAGGGAGTATGGTAGTACACGATGCATCCATCTGTAGTGCTATGGTCCCTATCCACTTTTCCCAACTCATTGGCCAGATGAGAGGTACTTCCCATAAGTCTCGGATTACATGGGTAGGATGTATACTAGGGCATTTGCAGGAGAAGGTGAACCACTTATCCTGCTCATATGCCATAGGAGTAGGTGAACCACTCACCCTACACACATGTCAACCATCATGGGGTATCACAGGGGAAGGTGAACCACTCACCCTGTACACAATGCACCAATAGTGGAAGGTGAAACACTCACCCTATGGTTACTCTTAGCTCCAAGGAGTACCCCAAGTCCCCAGGAGCTGCCAGAGCTCAATGTCCAACTCAAGCGGGACCCTCATGGGAGAGTCCTTCCACGACTCCAAGTCTCTCTCGGAAGGCTAAGAATTTGACCATCCCCAAGGGCTTTGTGAGAATGTCAACAATCTGTTCATCTGTCCTGATGTGTTGGAGACTTATTGCTCCCCGTTGTACCATATTCTGGATAAAGTGGTACTTGATGTCAATATGCTTGGAGCGGTCGTGGAACATGGGATTCTCTGAAAGGCAAATCCCACTTTATTTGTCGCAATAGATCACGGTGGTATCCAACACATGCTCAAATAGCTCACTGAAGAGCTTCCTCAACCAAACAACTTCATAACGGGCCATACTAGCAGCAATATATTCGGCTGTGACAGTGCTTAGAGCAACCGATTTCTGCTTCTTGCTCATCCAAGAAATCGAAGCAAATCCCAATGAGAAGCAACATCCTGACGTGCTTTTTCTGTCCACCACATTGCCAACCCAGTCAGCATCAAAATATCCATGTAGCCTCAAGTTCCTGGCAGCGTATCTCAACCCATAGTTGATTGTGCCATGGAGATATTTCAAGAGGTTCTTAGCAGCAATCCAATGTATGTTATGAGGCTCAACCATAAAATGACTCAAAGTATTCACAGCGAAGCATATTTCTGGTCGAGAGTTTACCAAGAACATCATGGCCCCCACAAGTTATCGATATTCAAAAGGGTTTGCCAATTCGGGCCCAAAAACACTTCCACATAGCTTCTTGAAGTCGAGTTCCATCATAGTAGACACAAACTTGCAATCGACCATCCTACATCTCTCTAGTAGGTTCACAATTTATTTTCCTTGAGAAAGTAAAATCTCGCGTGGCGTTTCCCAGACCTCCAGGCCTAGGAAGTAATGCATTAGAACTAGGCCCTTCATCTTGAACTCGGAAGTCAATTCCCTCTTGCATTGATAAATGAGAGGGTTCGCACCGGTCAGAAAGAGATCATCAACATAAAGGACCAAAATAAGAGGCATGCCCTTTTTAACCTTGAAGTATAGGTTAGGATCAACATAGCTCTTCGTAAATACCAACTTCACGAGATAACTGTCAATCCTTTCGTACCAAGCCCTAGGGGCTTGCTTCAACCCATAGAGAGATTGCTTCAACCTGCCTATGTGTGTCCTTCGATCCTGTACTTCAAACCCCTGAGGTTGTTCCAAGTAGACTTCCTCCTTAAGCGAGCCATTCAAGAAAGCAGTCTTGACATTGTTATACTGAATCTACGACTGCGGACATAAGTGTCTTCCCTAGACTAGGTGGCTCAGTCTAGAACAACAGAAGGACAAAGTAGCTTTTGTTTTCCTTAAAGTAAATGGATGATGGGTCGAAGCCTACTTGTAATTCGTCGTATTCTTCGCTCCTTTCTCGGTTTGAATGCTCCAATTCTAGCTCTCGTTGCCAAAATTAGAACCTACACAATTAGACAACACAAGTCAATGATCTACGGAATCTATGTAACCTCATCTAAATACTTCATTCAATGGATCAACATGGCATCAAAATACATGAAATCATAACATCACATATAGGGAAACAAAGAACTCTTTGCATTATATAAATGGAAGGAGTTACAACTATAAATAGATGTTGATATTGTAGAAGAGCTCCTCCAGGCTGACTTGTTCTTTCTTTGTCACAAAGTGCACCTCTAATCACCCTAATGCATGGAAAGTTACCTCTCTACAACAACAACATAAGGGTAGAATTCTCTCTCCAAAAGCCAACCCCTAGCTTTTGGATGGCCACAAATATATAGGTGAGGGGAGTAAGTTGGGAGTTCTTACCAAATTACCAATCTAAGGTTTTAGATCCACTCTTGATGGGATGATGGGATCAAAAGATAAGGGATGGAAACTCCAAGGAAGGATAGGATACGATCCGAATGTTTTATCTGAGGTAAATGGTTGTAACAAATTCTGGAAGCTTCTGGATGAAGAGGCTTTTGAATTTTCTCTCTTTTTCCCGAATTTCTAGAACCAACGCAGGTGCAAAGGAGAGCAACCTGTAGGTGATCAACGTGGGCCACAGTGGAGCACTCTGTAGGTGAATGCTGTCCAGTAGGAGGCCAGGGAGCATTGGTCCTTAAAATGATTGAAATAAGGTGTTTTCAGGCAGAAACTCTGGGATATTGGAGTGTCATGCATAGGGCTTTGTGCTATGATGATGTCAAGGGGTAAAAGGATGTTGATTGATCCAGTTTGTAGGTTGACTGACTAGATGTGACAACATGGCCTATAACAGATTGCCCCCTAAAGCGCAAAGTCAAAAAAGGTGACTGATGACTGAAGTGGTTTATCTTGTCACAAGTCAGGATCAAGAACAACCAACGAGATCATCTTCTGTTACAATACATTTACTTCGTGATATCTTTGCTGAGGGAGGCATACCCATACTCAACACATAAGCTAACATTACATGTACAATGATCAAAAGACACGTCCATTGATGACAAATGGTGGACCCATGACTGGATGTCTATCTATATGACCATAGGCATCATATATTGTGATCTTGTATTTATCATATAATCACAGCCTGGATGGATGAAACTAGATCCAGGGTCTTCTATCTTGTGCACACGACCACCCAATGTACGAGTCTAACCATGTGAATCAATGAGTTGGAGCCTGGAGTCGAACATGGTAGACACCATCTGATTATCGACCAGTGATGTAAGTCGTTAACAAACACAAGAGAAACCAACAATGATGTTAATGGCTCTCAAGGTACTATAGTACAATTTGTATGGTGTGAATAAATGGGTTGACGTCGAACACCACACAGAGTCTTTCGGTTGAAGGCCAATGATGTAAACCTGTCGCCGAGAGCGAGGAAACTTGCCATTGATATATGAAAGTACCAAGGTACAGAGGGGTATTTCTAAGTCAATTTCTTGGATAATGAGTTGATGTCGACAAGAAGCGACCCGCCTTAGGAGGGCCTTGATGTATCCCCCATCAACGACATGAAACGGGTATCATGATTTTGAGACAGAATGATGATGATACGAAATTGGATAAGGAACGACAGACATGGAACAAAGACTTAAGAGTATTGTAGCATATATTTACTGAATGACATCTCTTGAACATAACGACGACACTGAATGGATTTGGCAACATTGACCTAAAACCGAAAATGGAGGCTTTGAAAACGATATGATAACCAAAAGACACGTAGATTACCCAACCCAACAACCACAAAGATTAAGTGGAACAGTGTCATGTTCAAGAGTGACTTGCTGCCATTAGCAAAATGGAGTTCCCTGTTTTCCCAATTTCCCCAACCATACTGGTTAGTACCTCTTTATTTTTTAACAAGCTTGAGGAGTATAACATATGCTTGATCTCTAAGTTCATCCTTCAGATGAATCCCTCCGAGTATGTTTAACGAACCCTGAGAAGGAGTGGTTCGGTCTTGTCATGTTCGAGAACTGTTTGATGTTTTAACGAGTCCAGCGAAGGTAAAACTCGACATCTTTTTCATGTTTAGAGAGTTTGAAAAAAAGACGAAAAGGAAAACTCTAGATGTTCCTTTTTCGTAAATAGTGCTTCCGAAAAGGCAAAAAACAATACTCAAGAGAACCTCTTAGCCATGTTCGACTAAGGTATTCCTTTTTCATAAATAGACTATCTCAGTTTGTAAAAGGGTTAAACTTATACTGAGTAGATGTCTTTTCATTTACTTTTATGAGTTCGAAAAGACAAGTGCTCAACAATCTTTTCATGTTTTGGGAGTCTGAAAAGAGTTGAAAGAGGACTCCAGGGGGTTCCTTTTTCGTGTGTTTATGGAGTTCGAAAAAGTGATAAAAGTGTACTCCTTGGTCAAAATGATCTATGAAAACATGACAAAATCCGTTAAAACAATTGTTAACTTGCTCAAAACGTCACAAGAAGGATTAAACATACCTGTTTCATGGTAAAAAATGAACAATTACTAGGTCAAAGCATTAAATATGATAAAATAATGGAAGAACAACCATAAATAACAAAAATGACTTCATTTTTACCATTTGACATTCACCTTCAACAGTGAGAGCTCTGAGCCCTTTTTACCCTCGATCTTTTGCCACTGATTGCGGTCAATCTGGTGGATCATTTTCAATTCTATTAGTTCTAGGTAGGAGCTAAGACCCTTCTCTTTCAATGGTTCCTTTTTGTGATTTCATGTAATTTTTATGGATTTTTGAGAGTCCTAGGATTCCAAAATATCGCCCTAGGACCAACACATGCCCAGTCTGTCGAAAAGTGCGTTGCACCTAGGAAGCATTTCACTGCAGATAGGGGTGCAATGCTCTGTCATCCCTTCTGGGGCAGCATTGGAATGCAATTCCTCAGCTAACATTGCCAATTTTTCTCAAATTTGTCTAGTTTTTTGCATGAAAAGGATCCTAATGAGTGTCTTATTGATGTTTTAGGTACTCATTAGCACAAAATGGCCTTTGTGTGGATAGAAAGAGAACATGAAGAACATGACTTGAATGCAGCAAATGATCCTACCACCATTGAGGCACTCAAAAACTATGGTTTGCTGAAATTCATTTGGTTACCTAGCATGAGGCAACAAATGGAATTACTCAAGTCCCTAGTTCATTCATGGGATGTACAGGTGCAGGCATTCAGGTTAGGGGAACATCTGCTTGAGATCAAAGTGGAGGATATATACTTTCTGACAGGTTCGTCTATGAGGGGTGCCCCCATCTCTCTCCTAGGAGGGAGAAGTGGAGGAGAGTCTGTAAAGGATTACATTGCCACTCTTTGTAGACCTCGAGCACAACCGACCAGAGACGGGAAGATCAACATAAGAGATGTGACCCGTCTTCCTCTGAGAACAATCCTTTTCATTATCGCTAGATTGGCCAGTAGCTCGACACTTCACGTAGCTAGCAGATCATACATGCAGTATGGCCTAGAGTGTCTCGGGCCGACAATCTTCAACTGGAGCGAGGGGATATTGGCCAACATGAAGAAACCACTGACCAAAGCAAAGGAAGGAAAACTGAAAAACTTTGGATATGGTTCAATTTTGATTTCTTTTGCCCTGGAGCGGATTCCATTGTTACAACCTCAACAGTTCACGCTCGAGCCTATTGATATGAGGGTTCCATGGATGAGGAGGTGGATAGACCTTATGGCACCACATGCAGGTCCATCAACGGTCAGTTTCACACCAACCTTCTTCAGATGGTTACGTAGACAGTTGATCATGATTGAGGATTATCTATACGTAGGAGCGGATTTCCGTGATGACCTTCAGCTCGTACTTCTTGAGGGAGAGCAGTGGGGTGCGATGGGTAAGACATTTTATCCATTTTTTAATGTTTTTAAAGAAATTTTACAATTTTTTTTTTGTTTGACTAAACTATTGATCTATTTCATGTAGATGTTGGACCTATTCGACCTATAGGAGATTCATATCTCCGTTGCGTAGGAGAGGCATAAGAGGCTGCAATACCAACACAGGCAGTCATAATGGGATGAGATGCACTACAGGATCTTGATGTAGCAGAGACCCTTGCAGAGGTGGAGTGCCACTTGGAGGGGCTGACACATGGGATTGATGAGACTGTGGTCGATCAGATCCCTATGCGGCTTTAGCGATATACTATCAGAGTACCTAGCTGTATCGGTCGACTACTGCACAAGATGGCTCGTGTAATATCACATTATCATGAGCACTATTAGTCTGTTGAGGTTCATAGTCTATTTGCATATAGTTTTAGATGTAGGCTGTGTGGCCAATTGTGTCTTAAACACAAATTTTGTAAAACCAAAACTTTTATATATATCTATCTACCTTCAGTGTTTCCATGTTTCTATTATTGTTTTCTATTGATGTGATGTATATTGACAATTATTTACATTCGTTGCAAATGTCTATCTAAAATATGATTAACTAGCGCATCCGCCAGTGTATTTAGATTTCTAGAAATATGTTCGTATCCGATGAAATCAAAATGTCTTTCTAGGAGGAAAACCCTTAGAGACTTGCGTAAGATGGTGGGACTTATGACTAAATAAACATTTTCTAATTGTAGTACCACAAGTTGTGAGTCAAGTCTGATGACTAAATGGCGGATACCATGTGCGATAGCATCAGACAATAGCTCGACCACTTCACTATACTCAACAATGTTGTTGGTAGAGCGACCAATGCAAATCCCTTGCAGACTTACTAACTCTCCATTTGGAACAAAGATAGCCCATGCTGCAGAGGATAGATTCCGTGTACTACGACTAGCACCATCAACATAACTGATGTATGGTTCAAGGGATGTCGATATCTGCAAACTACACGTAAAAGGATCATTAGAAACCATAGGAACTTTGAAGAGACACACTGTAAACACACTCAACACACCTATAAATAGTATGTACACAGTGAACTACGCATGAGATCAAACATAGTATTTTTTGAGGTACAACCCATTCATAAGCTGCGCCAAAGGGACTCCATCGAAGTCAACTAACTCGTAGGCTCCTTTTGCAAGGACACACTTGACAATATACAGGCCTAACCACATTGGTTGGAACTTCCCCAAACCTAACTTGTTAGCCAGTTGGTCGTACAAAAGAACAAGGTCTCCTTCTTAGAAGATACGAGGCTTGACACTTTTGTCATATTGCACCTTGACACGCCTTTTATGAGCTTAACTAGCTATAATTGCATCACGCCTAGTGTCATCCAAACGAATCAGATGTAAAAGACATTCCTCTTCTACAGAAGTGGCAAAAAGAAGTTCGATGGCTAGTTTGAGATATGGAATCTCACATTCGATTGGGAGGATCGCCTCCAGACCATAAACCAACTAAAAGGGTGTGAATCCGGTAGCAGTCCTCCCTGAGGTTCGGTATGCCCTCAAGGCAATGTAGATAAGCAAATGCCAGTATGATTGGTGGACCCTTTTCATACGTTGAAGCATAGTTTGAAGAACTTTATTGATAGCTTCAACCTGTCCATTAGCCTGAGAATAGTAGGGAGTGGAACTTTCTTGGGAAAGTCCCAACTTGGTTGTCAGTTCGGTCATCATATGATTCTGGAAATGCATTCCGCGATTCGTAACTATGGCTTATGGAACACCAAACCATGCGATGACATGATTGAAAAAGAAATATGAAACCATTTTGCTAGTGTTGTTATATGTGGGCATCACTTCGGCCCGTTTGGTAAAATAATATACCGTGATAATGATATGACCAGGCCCTTTGGCCGAGTGAGGGTTACATGTCATAAAGTCGATACCCCATTTCGTAAATGGTCCAACAGTGATAACGAGATGCAATGGAGCAGGCAGAGCATGGGTCTTACGATCATAACTTTGGCATGCATGACACTTATGGACGGCAAGAATATAGTCTTGAAAGATAGTAGGCCAGAAGTAACCAGTGTGTAAGATCTTTTGTGCAGTAGTGTAGCCAGATAAATAGCCGTCACATGCTCCCGAATGGCATTTATGAAGGACTTTCTTGGCGTTCTCATGTGTGAGGCACCTACGTAAAATCGTATCGATACCACGTCGATAAAGAGTATCGCCAATGATAACGTAATCTTTGGCTTGGTATAAGATACGTCGATGCTCAGAGCAAGAGGTATTAGAACGGAAAGTCTGGGTCTGGGGATAAATTAGAATGTCTCCATGCCACTAGTCAGATGACGAAATCAGAAACAACAACTTGTCAGGGATAGAATCGTTAGATGTCAATTTAGAATTAGGGGAAGGAAGGTCACACATAAGCTCAATGAAAACCAAGGATTTCTTTGACTTGGATTTGATGAACTCCAGGTCAAACTCTTGCAAGATAACGATCCATTTAGAGTATATCCCCCCCCCATCAATCGACGTGACAAAATGTATGTCATAGGGTTGCAATCTGAAACAACCGTAGTTTTTCAGAGCAAGATGTAATGGCAAAACCTTTGGATGGCTTGAACGGCTGCCAAAGCCAACTTTTCCACGTGCGGTATTATTGAGATTTTGACTTAAGTAATATGTGGGGTGTTCTGTCCTAGCATGGTCCTCTTGGACCAATACCATTGCTATAGTAGAAATGGCAACAGCGAGATAAAAGAAGTAGTCGCGCTGATAATCAAGGGGGTACAATAGAGATTCCCAAACCAATACATCTTTTAGGGCGTTAAACGCTTTCTGAGCTGCATTGTATGAATGGAAGGGGACCCCTTTCTTAAGTAGGTGAGTGAATCCTTTAGTGAACTTGGCATAATTAGGAACGAACCGTCGCAGGAAGTTAGCTTTCCCTTGAAGTTGTTGAAGCTGAACTAGTGAAGAAGGTGCATGCAAGTCAACAATTGCCTGTACTTTCAGAGGATCAATCCGAATTCCTTGTTTCGAGATAACAAAACCTATAAGTCGTCCAGAACTGAATCAGAACACACATTTGTGTGGATTGAATCGAATATTATAGTATCTACAACGTAGGAAAATGGCCCTAAGATGCATAGGACGATCAACCTGACGCTTAGAATGAGCAGGAAGATTGTCCAAATAGGGTTGCACGATGTGTTTAATATCATGAAAAGCGTAATCCATGGCCTACTGAAATGTGGCTCCAGCAATCTTCAGACCAAATGGGAGTTTCCGGTAGGAAAAATTACCCTAGGGACAAATAAATGCACTCATAGTTTGATCTGCTTGCTAGGAGAATGTTGATTTGATTAGATCCGAGAAACCATCCATGAACGAATAGATTTCACAACCGGTGCAATCATCAACAATCTGGTCAATGAACGAGGTCGGGTAGTTTTCCTTGGGACAAGCACGATTCACATCCGGATAATCGACGCATACTCTGATAGTCCCCTGTTTCTTCATGACATGGGCAACATTAAACACCCAATCGGTGAGAGGAACAAGATAGATGAAGCCAACACAAAGGAGCTTTTCAACTTCACTTCACTTTTAATCGCGACAACCTTCTTTGGATGGACCGGATGGAGGCGTTGCCGAACTAGTTTAGCATCAAGATATGTTTTAATTTCGTGCACCACTATATTTGGGTCAATACCTAGCATCTCCTCATAGGTGCAGACAAAGACATCATGAAATTTTTGAAAATGGGCTTTATAGGTCTCAATCTCAGATGGAGAGCAAGACGCACCAACGTGTAGATTTTCAACAACACTCGGTTTGACAAAAATTTCAAGAGGTATCATCTCTTCTATATTCGAGAGATTCTTCTCGGAATTGATTTCGTGGATAGAAACGAAACTCACAAAAGATTCGTCGAAATCGGGTTAAGTTAAATATCACTGAGATTACCCTTAATGGAATCTGGGAGGGATGAACGATGGTGATGATCATCCCATGGCGCATCATCTGGCATCATGATCTCCATGATGCTATCGTCGGTGGAAAATACACGTGGGAATGGATCAAACAACGTGCCATAATCCGATGATCGATCGACCCAATTGATAGAGGCAAAGGTATGAGCCGTAAAAGCCGAATAGATAGCTTCATAATCAAGTTCAGTAGGGCTAAGCGACATTCGGTCACCAAAACTGTTGATGTTAGTTTCGTCTGGTATTATCCATGAATTAGTCCGGATGGTAGAAGACGATATCATGTTGATAAAAGCAACCGAAGGTGAGCTGTTGGGAAGAGGAGGAAGAGAAAAGGTCCCCATGAGCGAGGAGTCTTTCAACGGTACAACCCCGACATGCTGATAGGAGTGTAGGGCTTCCTCTACAAGCAGGACACTTCTAGTAACATGGGAGTCAAAGGTGGAAAAGGTGAGTTGGTCAATGGCCACAATCTCGCTCTTATGAGGAAAGACGATCATACAAAAATAAGTCGAAACGATCGTAGCCATAGAATAAACCACGTGCGACCTAGTAGAAGATTATAATCAATGTTGAATTTCCATGATCTTGTGTCTAGGTTAGAGTCTTAGAATCACTGACACTACCAAACCAAGAATCTCAACCATAACTACTTTGCAAAATGGAAAATATAAAGCAGTGAATCACATATGCACAAGTATACACAAATTTTAACAAAATTGTACAATAATGTACAACCCAATCTTCGTTATATTAAACCAATCTGAATAATACAACAATCTATGGTATACAAGATACAATGAAAAACACGCTACACAGACTCGATGTTGTATCTTGTCCTGTTGGTCCTTTGCTTCCGTACTGCTCACTAGCTGCCCCTTAGTTCTTCATAGGACAACACATCGAGACTCCAGGAGGGCTGCCACCTAACACTGCTGCAAGTCACTTCTGCTTGGTGTACATGGGCTAATCCAATCTGCTCTCTAGGTTGGCCAATTCCGGAGCTCAAAACTGCCAGGCTAGCAGTCACCTTTGTCCATCAAGGCATTGTGCTTCTGAACCAATCTTCATACAACCTTCAAATCCTCTTCGTCACTTCAAGATAGCTTGCCTAGGGCTACTTTGGGCTATCAATATGCTGCCCTCCACCAGACCAATGATGCCCAATCCTTCTCAGTGAAATCTACTCATAATTGAAGTCTTCTTGCCACCCAAGTCAACTTCAATTCATGGCTCCCACAGGCTGCTAGTTAACCGATCCAAAACCAATCCTCAAACTGGGATCCAACACTTGGCAATTATGGAGAAAATGACATACCTTAAGCTGCTTCCAGGATTGATACAAATTCCGTTACTTTGGCTGCCTGGTTAGGGCATCCAACAATTCACTGTTGGCCCTACCAAACAACTCCTAAAGCCTCTAGTTTACTGCGGCCTAGTCTCCTTGATTTGCTGCTATAATATGCTGGCTGTAGGGCTAAGTTCCAACCTTTATTCCACCCCTACATCCTTTGAAACAAAGCTCGGCCTTTGTTCAAACTTCACTACTAATCCGCAACCTTATTTCAAGGGGAATCCCGCCATATATTAGTCATCAAACTGCCCAAAACAATCACTCCCTTACTCGGTCTCCACAACTAGGTTAAGCGCACTTCAAACAGTTACTAGAAGGCTCCACGCTGCCTTATCTTCCTCACTGAAGTGACCCTTCTTCTGCGGCCCTAAACAGAGATATCCTTCTCCTTTGAACGAGCTTCTATTTCTCCTTCAACGCTGCCCTTATGTTGCACAAATGGATGAGTGTTATGACCCTCATATCACCTTGTATATATACCATACACAAGGGCTTCCTCCAACATTATTTTAGGGCTTGAACAAATGTCTTATGTCTTCTTTAACACCAACCCGACCTAGACATACATGTGTAAAACCCATTTAATAACTTCAAACATTCATATCTCACTAAGGACAACTCGGAATTCAACAATTCTCGAAGCGTTGGATTCTCCTTTCTGCCCTCTATCATCTCACGCCATCACATGTCCAAAGTGCTCCATGGAAATGCCCCAGAACACAATTGGTGCAAAACCCCAAGCTTGGGTTCCAAGCCCATAAGTGACTCTTGTGGCGTTTTTCCCTCCAATCCTCGAACCCTAGGGCTTGGAGTACCTGCCATGCTACTCCAAAATCAACACTCCCTCTTAGCGAGGGAGGTACTTCCAAGACTGGGAAGTAACTCATCATCATCGTCACTACTCGCAACACTCGCCCAACTCTTGGCGCTCACCACTGCTGCGATCCCTGAAGCATGAACTATGCCTCTGTCGGAAGTGTCACTGTCACTGTTGGAAGCATCTTGCTTCTTCTTCTTCTTCTCCAGTATCGCTTTCCAATCTATCCATGAATGCTTCTTGGCAGTTGTAGGAGCACCCTTGCTCCCCAATGACCACGTGCTCTTCTTGGGCTGCAAATTCTCCCTCTGAACCTGCAAGCTTCCGCTAGAACTCCACTCCCTCTGATTCTTTGGAAAATGGACCTTCTTCGCTGGAACCTGTACCTGCCCTTCTGAAGCCTGCACTTGCACTTGCTTCTTTGGAACCTACACCTCCACTTGCTTTTTCTTTCCATGATCCTCGGGCTTTCCCGTCAACCTGTAGAGACCATGCTCTCTAACTCCAAGTATGATCCCATCGGTGCTAGAGCCTCTAGGCCTGAGTCTTTCCTTCCCATCCCGGAACAAGACCTCAAACCCCTTCTTAATCATCGAGACAAAAATCACGCTATATCTGAGTCCTAGTACAAACAATACATCTTGGATGCGCATCACTCGTCTTGTCTCCATCCTGAATGGCACAACACCTGATCCTCGGATCTCTAACTGAACCTTGTCGCCAAACACCATGTGCAACTTCAAGTCCCAGTCAACTAGAGTCTCAAAAAGCTCCTGTGACCCTGTCATATGTTTCGTCGCACCATTGTCCACGTACCATCCATCCTCATTGACAATATCCTGCGAGAAATGAGAGATCATAGCAAAGTCCTCCAATCTCTTGGAGAGATCATCTATCTTAGTTGAAGTGGCAACACCGACAACTTGCATTCCTTTCCTTTTCTCGTCATCTCCCTTCTTCATCGGATATCTCGACGAAAAATGACCCATCTCGCCACAATTGAAACACTTGACTTTACTCAAGTCCTTCTGCCTACCCTTCATTTGTGTTGTAAGTGCCACGTCCTCATCTGCCCTCTTCGTTGGATGAAGATCCTCATCTCGCAACTCTTCCTGAATGAAGTCGTCTGATAGCCTATTCCAGTCTGCCAACTTCTCTCTGGCAACAATCCCTTTGATGAAGGGATTCTATTCCTCGGTGAACCCTTTCAAGGCAATCCTCACCATATCTCCATCTGAAATTTGCACACCGACGACAGTAAGCTCATCTCTGACCTAAGATAATCTCGTGAGATACGAAGTCACTCCTTCACCCTTTATCATCTTGGTGGACCTCAACTTGTCCTCCAGTACCAGTACCCAGTTCTCGTTCTTATTTTGGAACAAATTCTGAAGAGCCATCCACATCTCATGTGCAGTGTTCTTCTATGTTAAATTTGGACAACTAGGTCCAAACTCCATCTTGTGATGCTCAGATGAAGATTCCAATATTTGTATTGGATTCCTCTTTTAGAGAGGTGTAAAATCAATATAAAATTGATTTTAATCTGATGAGCAGAACATTTATTTTGAATTTATTATTTATAATAAATTTAAATGTAGGTCGGCGTTAAGGTTATACACCCCCAACAGATGTGTCACACACCTCAATGATGGATATAAATACAGTCAACGTTGGAGAGCTTTTCACTTCTCTCATCCACACACTTCTCATTGGATACGAGCATCTACGAAGCAGTTCTCACGTGGGAAAAGGACAAAGTAGCTGCAGCTGGAAAAATGACGAAATTTCTGCAGTTAGGGTTTCTGGACGAAATTTTCTGCAGTTAGGGTTTCTGGACAAGTTTGACCAGTGTTGACTTTGGTCAACGCATGGTCCGTTTGAGCTGAAATTTTGTGGAGAGTTCGATTTTTGAAGGCCGTACTCATTGGCACAAAAAATCGAGGTCAAAAGGTTGATCGAAGTTGGAGCTGCGTTGACTTTATTATTGCTGCCCTGCATTGACTTTTTCTGGACTGCATTGACTTTTCTGGGGTTGACTTTGAGTTGACTGGATAATTGATTTGAGGACTGTTGTGACACATTTTGGGTTGGCCGACCAAGAAGACTTTGCTGGTTGAAGCATCCTGCTGACCGCCGTAACGCACCAACACATTCTCCTGTTTCTGGTTTGTCTTCTATAGATCCATTGGTATGTTCTATCAGCATTTTTACTTAACTGTTTATGTGATTGCTGTTATAAAAGTAAAGTTGCATCAAGCATAGAACATCTACAAAAATTTACATGGTATCAGAGCTGAGGTGAAGACAAGCCCTAACTTATAGCAATCACCAATTGAGAAAAATGAGTTCCACAAGTTATGGCTTCAAGGAGGATGACAAGCTGACTGGAAGGGATGACTTCCATGCTTGGAAGATGATATTAGATCTCAAATTGGAAGACCATGATCTCATGGACTATGTATTGGGTAAGATACAAAAACCTCCATCCACTGCTACTGCTGCTGCTAAAACCAAGTATAAGAAGGGGGAGATCAAAGCAAAGCTAATGATTAGGGAATCCATACATAAAAGTCTGGTTGCTTACATATCTGAGTTAGGCACATCCAAGGAGATGTATGATAAGCTGATGCAAATGTTCAAAGTAAACAATGCAAACCAAGTGCTATTCTTCAAGAATCAATTGAAGAATCTGAAGAAAGGCAGGGATGAGTCTGTCCAAACATACTTTCTGAAATTGACCGAGATCAGGAACAATCTGCTGGCTATTGGGGAGACAATAGCCGGTCGTGAGATGGTACTCACCGCACTTGGAGGGCTCCCATATGAATGGCAAGTATTCAACACTACCATTCTCAATAATAGTACAATTCCTAACTTTGACGAGCTACTATCAAGATGCATGCAAGAAGAGACAAGAATGAAGGAATACGAAAATGACAGAAATGCTTCCTACGCTACTCATTCTAGAAAGAAGAACTCTGGTGGTCCTAAGAACAAAGGAAGAGCAAGGGCCCAAGGAAAGAAGGGTAAGTGTTTCACTTTTCATAGGCCTGGTCACTATGCTAGAGAATGTCCTTTCAAGAAGAATTCTCCCGATAGTGATGACAACAACAACAACCGGAGAAATGGAAGTCAAAGAAACGACAGGTCCAAAGGAAAGAGGAAGGCTCCCTCTAGCGGAAACAATCAACCTTTCAAAAGGTCTAGAAACTCCAGGTATGAGGAGTCAAATGTTGTTGATAAAAGAAATGAATACATTCTTGTATCTGCCCTCTCTGCTGCATCCCCGCTCGACACTATGGATGTCTGGCTGATAGATAGTGGTGCCTCAAGACACATCACTAGGTTCAAGGAAGCAATCTCTGACATGGTTGAGAAGGATACTAATCTAGAAATTATCCTTGGAGATAATGCCACATATCCCGTGAAAGGGACAGGGACTGTGACCCTCCACTTGTCTCAAGGACAAGTCCTACATTTGTAGGATGTACTCTATGTACCAAAATTGAAGAAGAACCTTGTGTCTATATCAGCCATCGAAGACAAAGGCTTCAATGTGGCATTCACTGATGGAAAGGTGCGCACGTGGAAGAAGAATCTCAAGGAAGCTATCGTGATTGGTTTTAGAGTTGGAACACTCTACCAGGTTGAAGGAAGTCCACTAGGAGCTATGACATGTGATACTATTCGACAAACTAAACTATGGCACCGAAGGTTTGGACACCTTCATTACAAGGCCCTTCCCGAAGCAAGGAAGGTGGTGACAGGGATGCCCGATTTTGGAAATAATCATGAAGGTGTATGTAAGGGTTGTGCCGAAGGAAAGCATACAAAGGGACCTTTCCCCTCAAGTGTCACAAAGACATCTGATATTTTGCAACTGGTCCATTCTGATCTATCTGGTATGCTACCCGTGACATCCCTGGGAGGATGTTCTTACTATATGACATTCACTGATGACTTCTCCTGCAAAACCTGGATATACTTCTTGAAGAAAAAGGATGAGGCTTTCATGTGGTTCCGTACCTTCAAAGCCTTGGTGGAAAATATGACAGGGAAGAAGATCAAGATTTTGAGGACCGACAATGGCACTGAATATGAGTCAAATGAGTTCAAGGACTTTTGCAGAGAAGCTGGCATTAAGAGGGAGACTACTATTGCCTATACTCCTGAGCAGAATGGCGTTGCTGAACGAAAGAACAGGACCATTGTGGAAGCTGCCCGTGCCATGCTATGTGACCAGGGTCTACCGAAGTTTCTGTGGGGAGAAGCTGCGAATACTGCTGTATACATTCAAAATCGATGCCCTCATTCCGCCCTGGACTCCAAAACTCCCGAAGAGGTTTTCACTGGTAAGAAACCTGACGTCTCACATTTTAGAATTTTTGGATGTCCTGTTTATTTTCATGTGCCAAAAGAAAAGAGAAGTAAGCTGGATGCTTCTAGGAAGAAAGGAATGTTTGTGGGCTACAACGAAACCTCTAAGGCCTATAGAGTCTATGTACCTGGTCAAAGGGAAGTAGAGATATGCCATGATGTCACTTTTGACGAAGATTCTTCCCTGAAGAAAGTAGTAGATCTTCCGAGATCTGAGGAAAATCATGAAGCAAGGCCTGGAAATCAAGAAGAACCGCAGGATGAGACAATGCCTGATGTTGAAGGACCAATGGACCCAATCGATCCATCTCCTTCACTGAGAAAGAGACCATCATGGCTCAGGGACACTCTCGAAGATGCCGAGGGAAATGCTGCCCCGAGGGGGACATTTCGAGAAAGCAAGAAGCCGTGCAGATACCAAGGGTATCTGGCTGCCATGAGTACTATTGTACAATCTGAACCTGGATCTTTTGAGGAAGCCGTAAAGCATCAAGTCTGGAAGGATGCTATGCACGAAGAATATGAGTCCATAATGAAGAATGATGTCTGGGATGTGGTTCCAAGACCGAAGGACAAATCAGTTGTCACCGTAAAATGGCTCTACAAGATCAAGCATGGATCTGATGGAAGTGCTGAAAAGTTCAAGGCAAGATTTGTTGCCCGTGGCTTCTCTCAAAAGGAAGGAGTAGATTATGATGACATATTTGCACCTGTGGCACGATATACCACCATTCGATCAATCATAGCCCTTGCTACTACGCAAGGATGGAGTCTTCATCAGATGGATGTCAAGACTGCTTTTTTGCATGATGCAATAAAAGAAGAGGTGTATGTAGAACAACCTCTGGGGTTTGAAGTCCAGGATCGGGACACTCATGTCTGCAGGTTGAAGAAAGCCCTCTATGGGTTGACGCAAGCACCCGAGCTTGGTACGAGAGGATAGATAGCTACTTGATGAAGCTGAGCTTCACTCAAAGTAATGCTTATCCGAACCTTTACTTCAAGGTTGTCCAGGGGAAGCCTCTCATTCTGGTGCTGTATGTGGACGACCTCTTTCTGGCAGGTGCTGACCCTCTCATTCATCAATGCAAGAGGGAGCTCGCTGCTGAGTTCGAGATGAAGGACCTAGGACTGATGCACTACTTCCTAGGCCTGGAGGTCTGGCAGAGACCTGGAGAGATTTTCCTTTCTCAAGGAAAATATATTGTGAAAATTCTGGAAAGATTTGGTATGGTGGATTGCAAGTCCGTGTCAACACCAATGGAACTCAACTTCAAGAAGTTGAGTGGCAGCACTGCTAGGCCCGTATTGGCAAATCCTACTGAGTATCGTCAACTCGTAGGGGCTCTGATCTTCTTAGTGAACACCCATCTAGATATATGTTTTGCAATGAACACTTTGAGTTAACAGATGGTTGAGCCTCATCACTTTCACTAGGTTGGTGCCAGGAATCTTTTGAGATACCTTTGGGGAACGATAAACCATGGGCTGAGATACACTGCCGGGAGCGTAACACTCCGTGGATATACTGATGCCGATTGGGTTAGCAGTGTGGTGGATCGTAGGAGCACATCGAGATGATGCTTCAATCTTGGTTCTGCTTCAATTTCATGGATGAGAAGGAAGCAGAAGTCGGTGGCTTTGAGCACCACAGAGGCCGAATACATTGCAGCAAGTATGGCTTGTTGTGAAGCAGTTTGGTTGCGAAAGCTATTTAGTGAGTTGTTTGGACATGTGCTAGATACCACCGTGATACTTTGTGATAACCAGAGTGGGATTCGCTTGACCGAGAATCCTGTGTTCCATGACCGATCCAAGCATATTGATATCAGGTACCATTTCATCCGGGATATGGTACAGCGAGGCACCGTAAGGCTCGATCATATAGGAACTGATGAGCAGGTCGCGGATATTCTCACTAAGCCCCTGGGGAAGGTCAAGTTCCTAACCTTCCGTGAGAGACTTGGTATCGTGGAACGACCCTATGATGTGGGTCTTGTTGGACGATGAGCTCGAGGAGCTCGGGGGGGGGGCTTTGGGGACAACTTCTCGGAGCTATGAGCAACCACAAGGCTAGGCTTGCGAAACCTTGTTGGTGTGCTTGGACCCCACCGTTGTCATTATTGAGTTGGTTCACCTCTCATTATCTGTGCCCCGTATGCATCCTACCCATTGAGTTCAGGGCTCATGGGAAGTACCTCTCATTTGGCCAATGAGATGGGAAAAGCTAGAGACCAATAGCAAAGACTGATGGATGCATCTGAGATTGTCGTACTCTCTATCTAGGATGGCACGGTCCAACCACTTGATCTGGGATCAAGTCTAGTGAGGTCTCGGACCTCTGCCTGACTTCGGGTCAGATGAACCAACTTCGGGTTGGTTGGAGACTCTTTGTGAGTCTGATAGAGGTTTCGGACCTCTGGGCTGAATCTGTCAGCCCGGGGATGATGTCTTTGTGATTGACCCACTTTTGTTCTGAAATAAAGAGGCCAGCAAAGCAAGTTACGGCGGGATGACGCACGATGTTTGATTGCACTGGTGGATGGAGTTCTCCCTAGTTGAGAGGGAGTGTTAAATTTGGACAACTAGGTCCAAACTCCATCTTGTGATGCTCAGATGAAGATTCCAATATTTGTATTGGATTCCTCTTTCGGAGAGGTGTAAAATCAATATAAAATTGATTTTAATTTGATGAGCAGAACATTTATTTTGAATTTATTATTTATAATAAATTTAAGTGCAGGTCGGCCTTAAGGTTTTACACCCCCAACAGATGTGTCACACACCTCAATGATGGATATAAATACAGTCAACGTTGGAGAGCTTTTCACTCATCTCATCCACACACTTCTCATAGGATACGAGCATCTAAGAAGCAGTTCTCACGTGGGAAAAGGACGAAGTAGCTGCAGCTGGAAAAAGGACGAAATTTCTGCAGTTAGGGTTTCTGGACGAAATTTTCTGCAGTTAGGGTTTCTGGGCAAGTTTGACCAGCGTTGACTTTGGTCAACGCATGGTCCGTTTGAGCTGAAATTTTGTGGAGAATTCGATTTTTGTAGGTCGTACTCATTGGCACAAAAATCGAGGTCAAAAGATTGACCGAAGTTGGAGCTGCGTTGACTTTCTTGTTGCTGCCCTGCGTTGACTTTTTCTGGACTGCGTTGACTTTTCTGGGGTTGACTTTGAGTTGACTGGATAATTGATTTGAGGACTGTTGTGACACATTTTGGGTTGGCCGACCAAGAAGACTTTGTTGGTTGAAGCATCCTGCTGACCGCCGTAACGCACCAACACATTCTCCTGTTTCTGGTTTGTCTTCTATAGATCCACTGGTATGTTCTATCAGCATTTTTACTTAACTGTTTATGTGATTGTTGTTATAAAAGTAAAGTTTCATCAAGCATAGAACATCTACAAAAATTTACATTCCCGGATAAATGATGTATTAAGGCATCCTTCACACCATCTAGGATGATCAATCTTGCTTTTGTATCCAAATTTTCATATATTTCTAGCTCCTTAGGGTCGGTTGGCTTCTTGATGGCTTTCTCGGCAAAATCTCAGATCCTGTTGACCTGCAAGATCAACTTAATCCTTTCCTTCCAAGGACTATAGTTGGACAACCCCTCCAACTTGTCCTCATACCAGAGACCTGCCTGTAACTTCCACTTTGTCACCTACAATGTGACCAACTCCCTCTCACACTATACTTCGCTGCACACAACTCTGATTCACATGTTGAATTTCCACGATCTTGGGTCTAGGTTAAAGTCTTAGAATCATTGATGCTACCAAACCAAGAATCTCAACCAGGACTACTTTTCACAACGGAAAATATAAAGCAATAAATCACAAATGCACAAGTATACACAATTTTTAACAAAATTGTACAATAATGTACAACCCAATCTTCGTTATATTAAATCAATATGAGTAATACAACAGTCAATGGTATACAAGATATAATGAAAAACACGCTGCGCAGACTCGATGTCGTATCTTGTCTTGTCAGTCTTTCGCTTCCTTACTGCTCACTAGCTGCTCCTTAGTTCCTCAAAGGACAACACATCGAGACTCTAGGAGGGCTGCCACCTAACACTGCTGCAAGTCACTTTTGCTTGGTGTACATGGGCTGATCCAATCTGCTCTCTAGGTTGGCCAATTCTTGATCTCAAAACTGCCAGGCTAGCAATCACCTTTGTCAATCAAGGCACTACACTTCGGCACCAATCTTCACCCAACCTTCAGCTCCTCTTCGTCACTTCAAGATAGCTTGTCTAAGGCTACTTTGGGTTATCAACACGCTGCCCTCCACTAGACCAATGATGCCCAATCCTTCACTGTGAAATTTGCTCCTAATTGAAGTCTTCTTGCCACCCAAGCCAACTTCAATTCATGGCTCCCATAGGTTGCTAGTTAACCGATCCAAAACAAATCCTCAAACTAGCATCCAACACTTGGCAATTATGGAGAAAATGACATACCTTAAGCTGCTTCCAGGACTGATACAAATTTTGTTACTTTGGCTGCCTGGTTAGGGCATCCAACAGTTCACTGTTGGCCCTACCAAACAACTCCTAAAGCCTCCAGTTTACTGCTACCTAGTCTCCTTGATTTGCTGCCGTAATACGCTGGTTGTAGGGCTAAGTTCCAGACCTTATTCCAACCCTACAACCTTTGAAATAGAGCTCGGCCTCTATTCAAACTTCAGTGCTAATCCACAACCTTATTTCAAGAGAAATCCCGCCATATATCAGTCATCAAACTGCCCAGAACATCTGCTCCCTTACTCGGCCTCCACGGCAAGGTAAAACACACTTCAAATAGTCACTAGAAGGCTCCATGCTGCCTTATGTTCCTCATTGAAGTGACCCTTTCTTCTGACCCTAAACGGAGAGATGTCTTCCTTTGAACACACTTCTATTTCTCCTTCAACGTTGCCCTTATGTCGCACAAATGGATGAGTGTTATGACCCTCATATCGCCTTGTATACCATACACTAGGACTTCCTCCAACATTCTTTTAGGGCTTGAACAAATGTCTTATGTCTTCTTTAACACCATGCCGACCTAGACATAAATGTGTAAAACCCATTTAATAACTTCAAAAATTCATATCTCACTAAGGACAACTTAGAATTCGACGATTCTCGAAGCGTTGGATTCTCCTTTCCACCCTTTATCATCTCATGCCATCACATGTCCAAAGTGCTCCATGGAAATGCCCCAAAACACGATTGGTGCAAAACTCCAATCTTGGGTTCCAAGCCCACAAGTGACTCTTGTGGCACTTTTCCCTCCAATCCCCGAACCCTAAGGCTTGGAGTACCTCCCAAACTACTAAAAATCAACAATCAAGAGTTTCGTCGAGAACTTCTACTTCTATTGATACAGTCTTGCCCCCTAATTCCACTTGTAAGGAATTCAAAATACCACAAGGCTTAGATGTTCTTCCATCAAAAGCTTTCAATGTGGTGGATGCCTGACTCAGTCGGGGAGAACCAATTGCCTTCCAGCAAGACATAGACATGATGCAGGTCGAGGCTCCCTCGTCTACAATATAACAATGAATGTTTTTACCACGAACGACAACCTGGATCATAAAGGCCAATTGAGGCATAAGCTGAGGGGAATAGTTCTTGTGATTTAAGACAATAAGGTTGGAATCCGAAGGATCCACACATCCGATCGCTGAAAGTAAAGCCTTTTTTTGTGCAGGGCAGTTTTTCAACACCTCGAGGGTCGCCATAGCTGATGAGGACTGAGCCAAGTCCTCAACTACGTTATAATTTTGAGCAGCCTTGGCACGAGGGTTGAAAGCAGACTTATGAATAATGTCCTTTGGAGAATTAATAGTTAACTCTGTAGGAATTGAAGGAAGAGGAGGATCAGATGGAGGTGATGCCGAATTGGTAGGTTGATCAGTGGCCTGGCCGTTTGGGAGATTAACATTTCTATAGTCCTTGTTACGAGTAGCCACCATAGCATCAGATTTATGCTTTGCGAAAGTAAGCATTAAAATCGAGTTAGAGGAAGATGGGTACCGAGCAACTAGATGGGTCTCTTGATTGGGAAACGGGTCGGTCAACACAGCGGGAGAAATGGAGGATTTTAGAAACTAGTTCACTTCTGCGCGGTGAGGACAATCACGTGTAAAGTACTCCTTGTTGCAAATCAAGCATGGGTAACGAAGCTTTCATTTCTCATCAGAGAACTGATTTGTTTGTTTATCCTTCAGTGAAGAATCTTTCTTCTTTTTGCCTTTGCCTTTGTTCTTGCTTCCTGGTTGATGTTGAGATTTCCTTTATCAGATCAATTGAAATTTATCTTGGAAGAAGAAGCTGTAGGAGGATTGGATGAAGAGTTTTAGGCAGAAACAGTGAGAGTAGTACCAGATGATTTGCTTGCTATCTGCGAACTGGCAAAACCATTAATGCCATCAACAACATGAGATTCTTTACCAGTATTGGTAGGAACAATGTTCGAAGGTCTCAGAGCATCTAGTATCTTTTCATACAGAGTACTAGATTGGGTATAGATGAGGTCCAAATAGTGAGCACAAGCAATTACTTGCTCTTCAGTCACGAATCCATGTTTGGCTACATACTCTGTGATAGATGGCAACATGGACTTAATGAACCATTCTGCCAACAATTGATCCGGAGCAAAGGTCTTAACCAACCGCCAACGACGCCGTCATTCATGAATGTGACCTGAAATGTGAGTGGCTTTAGATTGTTCAAAGTTGGTAAGTAGTTCCGTTCCAGTTTCATATCGGATGGGTAATTGGAAATGCATGAGGAAGGTGGTAGCTAGGGAGCTGAAATCGTGAAACGAAGCTCTAGTTAAATCAATGTACCATTTAGCTGCAGTACCTGTAAGAGTATGCTGGAAAAGACACAATTGCATGGAATCATTGTTAAGGGAGTTCAAAGAACACCACAAATGATACGTCATGACATGGGTCGATGGGTCTTCTCCAGGATTCCCATTGAATTTTGGGATATTAGAGGGCAATTTGATGGGAATTATCAGCGACTAAGGCAAAGAGTTAAGTTTGGCAATTCAAGAGTTGCCACAAAAGGTAACTGCTTGTTGAAATCCAGTGAAGGGTAGCTTGGATAAGAAGGAATCGCCTGAGCAACAAGTACTTGTGTTCCCAGATAAGGAAGACTCTGATAAGGAGGAACCTGGGTACTAGAATAAGGACGACTTTGGTAACCAGCATACGCATAACCTTGTTGACCAACTCCAGGATAACCCTGTAAAGGATGGAATGGTTGGGTTTGGATGTATTGGCCTTGAATAGGCACTTGTGATAGGGTCTATACTGTTGCCCTGCGGGATTTTGCATCATCTCGACATAAGGTGGGTTTGATTGGGACTGCGACATACTATACACATTTTTCCTATCGAAAGTTGAGGAGTACCCTGTCCAAGTGGTTGAGAATGTAAGGTACCTTGTACTGGCTGGGTAAGCAGGACCTGGGAAGTACCAGATACCGACAGAATAGGTTGTGATGCAACGACAACCTGTAAAGGTTAGATCACATGTATTTGAGCTTGTTGGGGTACATATGGATGGATAGGAATTTGGGACGAAGATGGTGCAGGGTGAGGACTCAACAATCGGTTCCAAAATGAACTAGGTTGAACGGGCAAAGTAGGTTGCCAAACACTGGCAACCATTCTAGGATAAGGAGGATTATAATAATGTTGATTACCAATTTGAGGTATACCAAGAACAAGTTGCCCCCCAACCAATGGAGGAGGGGATGACGGAGGCAACTGCTATCCAGATGGAGGGTACCTGACATAAGGAGAGTTAGGCTGTTGAAGGTAACCTTACCCACTATTATAAGGGCTAGCCTGCTGCTCAATCGTAGGGGTAGGTGGAGGAGGAGAAGTAGACGTTGTGGCATTCATAAGAGAAGTACCAGATGGAATTCTCAAATTAGATGACATAGGAGAGGTCCAAGGACTGGAAGCTGCACCAAGAAAGGTACTAGATAAAAACTAATAACTAGGTGGGACGGACGAACCACCATATAGATGTGTTTCCGGTGATGTTGCAAACATATATGAAGAAGCAACATTTAATGTCCCAACCATGGGGGTGGACACGGGCTGAGAGGTCGGATCAGATCCAGTCATGGTTGACAATCCCAATGAAGATTGTTGCAAGAGGTCTGCGGATAAATCCAAAGAATCAGTAAAAGGAGTTTGTGTAGGAGTCTGAAGAGGATCACTTTCATAAAAATGAAGTCCCTCCGAATGACCATGAGTAGAGGGATGAGGCTCTTTTTGCGCAATCTCTTCAATACTCACAAGTTCGTATGGAAGAGTTTCACTGTCGGGCCCAAGATGTATAGGTTCTATTTGAGACAAAGGAAGAGAAGAGGAAGGTCTTGAAGTAACAGGTGAAAATGGTTGAGGCTTCTCAGGTTCGACAACCTCAGGAATCAAAGTGTCTGACTCGGGAATATCAGGTTCAATAACCTTAGGAAACAAGGTTTTAGGGACTTCTGTTTCGATTGTGTCAAATTCACTCACAAGAGTAGATGTAATCTCGAGCTTAGAACTCAAAGGGATAGATGATTCTGGCGGACCAATATCAAGAGGAGGGCCTGAAGTAGTTCTTGAAGTTCCAGATTCGGTAGTTTGCGTCTTCTTATGCTTCTGATGACAGTCAGGACTAGCCTCTAGTGGGAGAGGAGGCTTATTTGGCATACTACGGAAACGACAGGGTGGGGGATTTTGTTCTTCTATGTTGGATTAATAAATTTTAGAAATTAACACAAAAATAAATAAAAAAATAGGATAATCTAGGCATAAAGGATTACCAAGCAACTGTGAACTACAATATACAACTTGGCGAACCAAGGACTTAATGTACGACAACTAATCTCCCCAAATGCTGTGTTCAGTGTATCACGGTATACAAGGTGGCCGACTTAGCTACTTATGGCGAGGATAGCAACCTATGGGGGACTACCAAAATATACTCGACGGTACATGGGAGTGCAGTTCGTAGTAGTGCTATCTAATGCGTAACCGTTCGATGATAGTGTTCCCATATACTTATCCGATATACCCGAAGGTACATGGAGAACGATTCTATACACTTACGTATGTGGAACGAGATATCACCCCCAGGATGCAATGCTGGCAAACAATGACAACTCCTACATTTAACAACACCGGAACACGTCTCTAGCCTAGACCTCTAAGTGTTTGCGTTAATGTTACAAATGCTCCTTAGGTCGATTCAATCAATTTTAATGTTTATCTTTGATTAAGTTTTAGTTTTAGGGCTCATCGCGAATGTCACTTGAATATCCAAAAATGCAAACTAGCATGAAGAAATTGAATCTTTCTCATTCAATGAAAATCTATCTAAGGAAGTGAAGAGACAAAGAGTATGCAACAAACAAATGTGCAAAACGCAATCCCTTTCCAATGCAACTGTTCCAATTTCAATGTACACACGAAAACCCTAAATGCCAATGCAAAGATTTTTCTTTTCAAGTCCCTTAATTTTTGAAAATGAAGAAAACTAAGATGCAAAGTTTAATCACTGATTCAAATGCAAAGATTTTTCTTTTCAAGTCCCTTAATTTTTGAAAATGAAGAAAACTAAGATGCAAAGTTTAATCACTGATTCAAATAACTTTTCAGAATGAAGACTAGAACAACAATTCATCCAAACAATCTATGATCAAACAAAAATCAGTTTGCAAGCAACCCAATGATAAGAACCTAGGAAAATCTTAATAAATCCTTATCAAAGACAATCAAACACAAATGCAAACCAAATGGAGGCTTCATAGGCACCACAACACACTCAAGACTCAAGGAAGGGCAGTTGGAGGTAGGCTGATCAAAGAGAAAGCAAAAACAAAGGCAAATTTATACAAGAACAGGGGCCAATGCAGGTGCAGAAGAGGCACCAGTACCTTGCAACGCAGTCACAGAGAGGACTCTACAGATGTGCAATGCTTTGTCCCTAGACCAAAGGGAGCGTTGTTGAAGAATAAGGGAGTTACGACACAAGTTTTGCAATTGAGTCTCAGTGAAAGGGCTTCCTAGGTCTGTTCTTGACTGAAGATGACTGTGAATGTCTGAAGAAGAGGTGAAATAGACACTCAAGACAAAGAAACCACCCAAGGAATATACCCGTCCTCAGTGGAGTGGTCAATTTGTTATACGAAATCTACGACTGCGGAAAAAAGTGTCTTCCCTAGATTAGGTGGCTAAGTCTAGAACAACAGAAGGAAAAAGTAGCTTTTGTTTTCCTTAAAGTAAATGGATGATGGGTTGAAGCCTACCTGTAATCCATCATATGCTTCACTCCTTTCTTGGTTTGAATGCTCCAATTCTAGCTCCCGTTGCCAAAATTAGAACCCGCACAATCAGACAACAAAAGCCAACGATCTACGGAATCTATGTAGCGTCATCTAATTACTTCATTCAATGGATCAACATGGCATCAGAATACATAAAATCATAACATCACATATAAGGAAACAAAGAACTCTTTGCATTAATATAAATGGAAGGAGTTACAACCATAAAGAGATGTCGATCTTGTAGAAGAGCTCCTGCAAGATGACTTGTTCCTTATTTGTCACAAAGTGCACCTCTAATCACCCTAATGCATGGAAAGTTACCTCTCTACAACAACAACACAAGGGTAGAATTCAATCTCCAAAGGCCAACCCCTAGCTTGTGGATGGCCACAAATATATAGGTGAGGGGAGTAAGTTGGGAGTTCTTATCCAATTACCAATATAAGGTTTTTGATCCACCTTTGATGGGAAGATGGGATCAAAGGATAAGGGATGGAAACTCCAAGGAAGGATAGGATAGAATCCGAATGTTTTATCTGAGATAAATCGTTGTAACAAATTTTGGAAGCTTCTGGAAGATGAGGCTTTCGAAATTTCACTCTTTTTCCCGAATTTCTAGAACCAACGCAGGTGCAAAGAAGAGCAACCTGTAGGTGATCAATGCCGACCACAGTGGAGCAACCTGTAAGTGAATGTTGTCAAGTAGGAGGCCAAGGAGCGTTGGTCCTTAAAATGACTGAAACAAGGTGTTTTCAGGTAGAAACTCTGGGATATTGGAGCGTCATGCATAGGGATTTGTGTTATGATGATGTCAAGGGGTAAAAGGATGTTGATTGATCTAATTTCTAGGCTGACTGACTAGATGTGACAAAATGGCCTATAACAGATATCCATTTGTTGTAGGCTCCATCCTTGGTTGGCAACGAGAGCAATAATAGATCAGATAGTGCTATATCGGGCAACCAGTGCAAATATCTCGTCATAGTCCACTCCTTCCTTTTGAGAGAAGCTTCGAACAACAAACTTGGCCTTATATTTTTTATTACTCCCATAAGCTCCATGTTTGATTTTGTAAAGCCATTTTGAGGTGACCATAGACTTGTCCTTGGGTCTAGGCACCACGTCCCAGACATCATTCTTCATGATAGATTCATATTCCTCATTCATCGCATCCTTCCATACTTGGTGTTTTACAACTTCTTCGAATGTGCATGGTTCAACTTGAACGATAATACTCATGGCAACCAAGTACCCTTAATACTTGTTCGACTTCTTACTTTCACGAAATGTCCCTCTTGGAGCATATGTCTTTCAGCATCTTCAAGAGTATCTTTGAGCCATAGTGGACGTTTCCTTGAGGTAGAGGTATCACTAGGAGGTGGATCAATAAGATCCATCGAGCCTTCAACATCGGGCATAGGCTCATCTGTCAGAGGTTCATCCTGTTTTTCTGCAGCATCATCATCCTTCCTTGGGATAGGGAGATCTATGGCTTTCCCAAGGGAAGCGTCTTCATCAAAGGTGACATCACGACTTACTTCCACATCTCTTTGACCATGCACATAGATTCTATATGCTTTTGAATTTTTACTGTAGCCAACGAATATACTTTTCTTCCTAGATGCTTCCAACTTGTTTCTTTTCTCTTTAGGCACATGAAAGTGTTAATTTTGGGCAACTAGGTCCAAACTCCATGTTGTGATGCTCAGATGACGATGCCAATGTTTTTATTGGATTCTTCTTTCAGAGAGGTGCAAGATCGATCTAAAGATCATCTTGATCCAATGAGCAGAACATTTATTTTGAATTAATTCCACTTATGTGCAAGGTCGGCCAGAACTGTAATGTAGGCTTGAAGCCCCAACATATGTGTCACACACCCTCACAGATGGATATATATTGGTCAACGTTGGAGGTCATTTTCACCATCACTTATCACACATTTCCCTCTTGCATCTGATTGGTTTGATCTCACATTTGGAGGCTTCTTTTCACTCACACGTGGGAAAACAACAACTAGGGTTTTCTGATCTGATCTAGGGTTTCAACGCAACTTTGACCAATGTTGACTTTGGTCAACGCTTGGTCAAACTCTCCCAAAACTTCGATCTCTGCAGTCCGCATTTTTTGGCACAAAAATCGAGGTTGGATGTTGACCTTTGACCATGCTGCATTGACTTTTTGCTGCTGCTATTTTGCGTTGACCGTTGACTGGACAATGTTGACTTTTGTTGACTTTGGGTTGATTGTTGTAGAGTTTTCTTGAGGGTTGTGTGACACTTCTGGTTGGCTGACCGTGAAGAGACTTCGCTGGTTGAAGCATCCTATTGACTGCCGTAATGCACCACAACACATATATTTTGCTGATCAAGTTAAGTGTATTTTTGGCTTGTCTTCCGTCGATCTATTGGTATGTTCTATCAGCATTTTACTTTCATGTTTGATATCGGATTTAAAGTAAAGTTTCATCAAGCATAGAACATCTACGAAAATTTACATGGTATCAGAGCTAAGGTGAAGACAAAGCCCAAGTTTGTATTGAGAGCAATCACCGAAGAAGTAGTATTTGTCAAGGACTCATGGGTACCTCAAATTATAATGGCTTCAACGCTGATGACAAGTTGACTGGGAAGTCTGACTTTCATGCCTGGAAGATGTCTTTGGATCTGATCTTGGAAGATCAAGATGTCATGCACTATGTGCAGGGTAAAATCCAAGAGGCTCCATCATCTGCACCTGCTGCCACCACGACAAAGTATAAGAAAGGGGAAATCAAAGCTAAGCTGATTATCCAGGATTCCATCCATAAAAGTCTGGTTGCCTACATCTCTGAGCTGGGCACATCTAAGGAGATGTATGATAAGTTGGTCAATATGTTTAGGGTTAACAATGCAAATCAAGTTCTTTTCTTTAAGAACCAATTGAAGAATCTCAAGAAAGGTAGGGATGAATCCATTCAATCCTATTTTCTGAAGTTGACTGAAATTCAGAATAATCTTCTTTCCATTGGGGAAACAATAGCTGATCGAGAAATGGTTCTCACCGCACTTGGAGGTCTCCCCTTCGAATGGCATGTATTCATTACTACCATTCTCAATAATAATGTGATTCTTGATTTTGATGAAGTATTGTCGAGATGCACCCAAGAGGAAACAAGAATGATGGAATATGAAAATGAAGGTAACGCTGCCTTCTCCACTCGTGCTAAGAAGAAGAACAATGGTGGTCTGAGGAACCATGGAAGAGCAGGGGCCTGAGAAAAGAAAGGAAGATGTTACACATGTAACAAGACTGGCCACTATGCTAGAGAATATCCTAATAGAAGGGATTCTCACGGGGATGATGATAACAACAACAATAGGAGGAATGACAATCAAAGGAACAACAGGTTCAAAGGAAAGAGGAAGGCACCCTTTGGTCGCAACGGAAACGGGCAACCTTTCAAAAGGTCAAGAAATTCCAGGTATGAGGAATCTAGTGTTGTTGATGATAAGAAAAATGAATTCATTCTTGTATCTGCCCTCTCTGCTGCATCTCCACCTGACACCATGGATGTCTGGTTGATTGATAGTGGTGCTTCAAGGCACCTCACTGGGTTTAAAGAAGTGCTTTCTGATTTGATTGAGAAGGATACTAATCTGAAAATCATCCTTGGAGATAATGCCACCTATCCCATGAAAGGGACAAGGACTGTGACCCTCCATCTATCTCAAGGTCAAATCCTTCGCTTGCAAGATGTACTCTATGTACCTGATTTGAAGAGAACCTTGTGTCTATTTCAGCCATGGAAGACAGAGGTTTCAAGGTGGCATTCATCGATGGAAAGGTACACATCTGGAAGAAGAGTCTAAAGGAAGCTCTTACGATTGGGTTTAGAGTTGATACACTCTACCAGGTTGGAGGAAGTCCACTAGGGGATATGACATGTGATACTATTCGTCAAACCGAATTATGGCAACGGAGGTTTGGACACCTTCATTACAAAGCCCTTCCCGAAGCAAGGAAGGTGGTGATAGGGATGCCCGAATTCAAAAACGATCATGAAGGTGTATGTCAGGGTTGTGCCGAAGGAAAGCATACAAGGGGACCTTTCCCCTCAAATGTCACAAAGACATCTGATGTCTTGCAATTAACACATTCTGATATGTCTGGTATGCTACCCGTGACATTCTGGGGAGGATGCTCTTATTACATGACGTTTATAGATGACTTCTCTTGCAAGACTTGGATATACTTCTTGAAGAAGAAGGATGAAGCATTCATGTGGTTTCATACTTTCAAAGCCTTGGTGGAAAATCAAACAGGGAAGAAGATCAAGATTTTGAGGACCGATAATGGCACTGAATATGAGATGAACGAGTTCAATAACTTTTGCAGAGATGTTGGCATTAAGAGGGAGACCACAACCATGTATACTCCTGAGCAAAATGGCGTTGCTGAAAGAAAGAACAGGACCATTGTGGAAGCTGCCCATGCCGTGCTATGTGACCAAGGTCTTCCGAAGTTTCTATGGGGAGAAGCTGCGAACACTGCTGTGTACATACAAAATCGATGCCCACATTCCGCTCTGGACTCCAAAACTCCCGAAGAAGTCTTCTCTGGTAAGAAACCTGATGTTTCACATTTTAGAGTTTTTGGATGTCTTGTTTATTTTCATGTGCCGAAAGAGAAGAGAAGCAAGTTGAATGCTTCTGGGAAGAAGGGAATGTTTGTGGGCTACAGTGAAACTTCGAAGGCTTATAGAGTCTATGTGCCTGGTCAAAGAGAAGTGGAGATATGCCACGATGTTACCTTTGATGAAGATGCTTCCCTCAGGAAAGTGATAAATCTTCTGAGCTCTGAGGAAGATCATGATGTAAGATTTGGGAATCAGGAAGAACCGAAGGATGAGATGATGCCCAATGTTGAAGGACTGATGGACCCTATTGATCCACCTCCTTCAATGAAGAGAAGACCCGCATAGCTCCAGGATACTCTTGAAGATGTCGAGAGACATATGGCCCCAAGAGGGACATTCCGTGAAAGCAAGAAGCCAAGGAGATACCAAGGGTATCTAGCAGCCATGAGTACAATCGTTCAATTTGAGCTTGGATTATTTGAAGAACCCGTAAAGCATCAAGTCTGGAAGGATGCTATGCACCAAGAGTACGAGTCCATTATGAAGAATGATGTTTGGTTCCGAGACTGGAGGACAAAGCTGTTGTCACCTCGAAATGGCTCTATAAGATCAAGCATGAATCTGATGGTAGTGTTGAAAAGTTCAAGGCAAGATTCGTTGCCCGAGGCTTCTCTCAAAGGAAGGCGTAGACTATGATGATATATTTGCACCTGTGGCCAGATATACCACCATTTGATCTATTATTGCCCTTGCTACTATGCAAGGATGGAATCTTAATCAGATGGATGTGAAGACCGCCTTTCTACATGGTTCGATAAAGGAAGAGGTGTATGTGGAGCAACCTCTGGGGATCGAAGTCCAGGATAGAGACACCCATTTATGCAGGTTGAAAGCCCTCTATGGGTTGAAGCAAGCCCCCAGGGCTTGGTACGAGAGGATAGGTAGCTACTTGATGACGCTGGGCTTCACTCGTGGTAATGCTGATCCAAACCATTACTTCAAGGTTGATAGAGAAAAGCCTCTCATTCTGGTTCTCTATGTGGATGATCTCTTCTTGACAAGTGCTGACCCTCTCATTCATCAGTGTAAGAGGGAGCTCGCTTCTGAGTTCGAGATGAAGGACCTAGGACTGATGCATTACTTCCTAGGCCTGGAGGTCTGGCAGAGACCTAGCGAGATTTTCCTCTCTCAAGGAAAATACATTATGAAGCTGTTGGAAAGATTTGGAATGGTGGATTGTAAGTCCATGTCGACACCGATGGAGCTCAACTTTTAGAAGTTCAGTGGAAACGTTGCTGGGCTCGTGCTAGCAAATCCTATCAAGTATCGTCAACTCATAGGGGCCCTGATGTTTTTAGTGAACACCCATCCGGACGTATGTTTTGCAGTGAACACTTTGAGTCAACACATGGTTGATCCTCATCACATTCACTGGGTTGGTGCCAAGAATCTGTTGATATATCTTCGGGGCACGATAAACCATGGGCTGAGATACACTACCGGGAGTTTGAGACTCCGTGGATATACTGATGTCGATTGGGCTGGCAGTGTGGTGGATCGCAAGAGCACATCTGGATGCTGCTTCACACTTGGGTCTGCTTCGATATCTTGCAGTGAGTATGGCCTGTTGTGAAGCTGTTTGGTTGCGAAAGCTCTTCAGTGAGTTGTTCGGGCATGTGCTAGATACCACCGTTATCCTTTGTGATAACCAGAGTGGGATTCGTTTATCAGAGAATCCCGTGTTCCACGATCGATCCAAGCATATTGATATCAGGTACTACTTTATTTGGGATATTGTATAGCAAGGCACCGTAAGGCTCGATCATCTAGGAACTGATGAGCAGGTCGTGGATATTCTCACAAAGCCTTTGGGGAAGGTCAAGTTCCTAACCTTTCATGAGAATCTTGGAATCGTGGAACGACCCTATTTTGAGGGTCCTGTTGGACGATGAGCTCTGGGAGCTCCAAGGGGCTTTGGGGATAACTTCTTGGAGCTATAAACAACCACAGGGCTAGGCTTGCCGAACCTTGTTGGTGCACTTCTGCCCCACCGTTATGATATTGAGTTGGTTCACCTCTCTTTGATTTATGCTCCATATGCATCCTACCCATGGAGTCCCGAACTCATGGGAAGTACCTCTCATCTTGGCCAATGAGGTGGGAAAAGCTAGAGACCAGTAGCAAGACTGATGGACGCATCAAAGATTGTCGTACCCTCTATGTCTAGGATGGCACGTGTCCAACCACTTGATCTAGGATCAAGTCTAGTGAGGTTTCGGACCTCCAACCGACTTCGGATCAGTTAAACCAACTTCGGGTTGGTATGAGACTAGGTTTTGGACCTCTGAGCTGATTTTGTCAGCTGGGAGTGATGTCTTTGTGATTTACGTTTTGTTCTGTAATAAAGAAGCCAACAAAGCAAGTTACGGTGGGATGACGCACGATGTTTGGATGGCACAGGTGGATGGAGTTCTCCCTAGTTGAGAGGGAGTGTTAATTTTGGGCAACTAGGTCCAAACTCCATGTTGTGATGCTCAGATGACGATGCTAATATTTTTATTGGATTCCTCTTTCGGAGAGGTGCAAGATCGATCTAAAGATCATCTTGATCCGATGAGTAGAACATTTATTTTGAATTATCCACTTACGTGTAAGGTCGACCAGAATTGTAATGTAGGCTTGAAGCCCCAACAGATGTGTCACACACCCTCACAAATGGATATATATTGGTCAACGTTGGAGGTCATTTTCACCATCACTCATCACACATTTCTCTCTTGCATATGATTGGTTCGATCTCAGATTTGGAGGCTTCTCTTCACTCACATGTGGGAAAACAACAGCCAGGGTTTTCTGATTTGATCTAGGGTTTCAGCACAGCTTTGACCAGCGTTGACTTTGGTCAATGTTAGGTCAACTTGACCTCAAACTCTCCCAAAACTTTGATCTTTGCAGTCCGCATTTTTTGGCACAAAAATCGAGGCTGGACGTTGACCTTTGACTGTACTGCATTGAATTTTTGCTGCTGCTGTTTTGCGTTGACCATTGACTTGACAACATTGACTTTTGTTGACTTTGGGTTGACTGTTGTAGAGCTGTCTTGAGGGTTGTGTGATACTTCTGGTTGGCTGACCGTGAGGAGACTTTGTTGGTTGAAGCATCCTGTTGACCGTCGTAATGCACCACAACACATATTTTGCTGATCAAGTTAAGTGTATTGTTGGCTTGTCTTCCGTTGATCTATTGGTATGTTCTATCAACATTTTACTTTCATGTTTGATATCGGATTTCAAGTAAAGTTGCATCAAGCATAGAACATCTACGAAATTTACAGAAAGTATATGAGACAACCAAAAATTCTAAAATGGAAAACATTAGGTTTCTTACCAGTGAAAACTTCCTCTGGTATCTTGAAATCCAATGCCTGATGCGGGCTCCTATTTTGAACATATACGGCAGTTTGGAAACCTCTCCCCATAAAAATTTCGGTAGACCTTGATCATGGAGCATGGCACGGGTGGATTCCATGATTGTTCGATTTGTTCTTTCAGTAATGCCATTCTGCTCAGGAGTGTATGGAACAATTGTCTCCCTCTTAATGCCAACCTCTCTGCAAAAGTCATTGAATTCATTGATTCATATTCGGTTCCATTGTCGGTCCTTAATATCTTGATCTTCTTCCTTGTTTGATTTTCCACCAATGCTTTGAAAGAACGGAACCATTTGAACAATTCATCCTTCCTTTTCAAGAAATAGATCCATGTTTTACAAAAGTAGTCATCCACAAATATTGCATAATATGAGTATCCTCCCAACGATGTTACGGGCAACATACCTGGCGTATTGAAATGGACCAATTAAAGAATATCAGTAGTCTTTCTTTCACTAGAAGGGAATGATCCCTTTGTAATTTTTCCATCTGCACAACCCTGACAATCACCTTCATAATTCATGTTGAACTCGGGCATACCTGTAACCATCTTCCTTACCTCAAGTAAGGCTTTGTAATGTAAGTGGGCATATCTCCAGTGCCATAGCTCAGATTGAACTGAAGTATTGCTTGCCAAAGCTCCCAAAGGACTTCCACCAACTTGATAGAGACCATCAACCCTAAATCCCAGAGTAAATGCATCTTTAGGGTTTTTTTGCCAAATATGTACCTTTCCATCAACAAATGCTACCTTGAAGCCTTTATCTTCCATTGCAGAAATAGACACTGGGTTCTTCTTCAAATTAGGCACATACAATACTTCTTGTAGATGAATGGTTTGACCTTGATTCAAGTGAAGAGTGACAATACCTTATCCCTTTCATGGGGTAGGTAGCATTATCTCCAAGTATAATCTTTAGATTAGACTTCTTTTCAAGCAAATTTGAGAGGGCCTCCTTGTACCTAGTGAGGTGTCTTGAAGCTCCACTATCAATCAACCAATGATCTAATGTGCCCGGAGGAGAGGCAGTAGATAGAGCAGAAATAAGATAATAGTCATCTTGTTTTTCTACAACATTACTTTCATCCTTAGTCATCGGGTTTGGCGAACATCAAGCATAAAATTCGAAATTATGCGAATTTAAACTGAATCCAAAGATGTTCGATTTTGGTTGGCGAACACAAAGCCGAACCCTAAGCCGAACAAAATGCCGAACACGAACATGAAAAAAAAGCCGAACAAATTCATTTTTTTTAATTAAATTCGGTTTAAAATCGATGATGTTCATTTAGGTTTGGGATTTTGGTGCAAAATGAATTGACATTGGCATTGTTAATGATTTTCGTAAGCTCTTGGCTGCCAATGCCACATTGCTGCTCACGAATAGCTCGCCGACCAGCTCTTGCTCAGCTCACGACTCACGAGTGGACTCACAGGGTACAGCGCAGTGTAATCAAGTCTTTTAAACTTTTTAAAAGTATTATCAATTGATTATATATTAAACTTTTGTTTTGGATTCAGGATCATAGTTTAGAAGTTCATTTCCTAGTTAATATTTCGTTCCAGTCGTGTGTTTCAATTCTAGTAATTTAAACTTCAATTGTGATCTTATATTAATTTTAAAATTTTTCATTAATTAGATTCGAAAGTTTGTTATTTCATTTTTGTTGTGTGAATTGTATGTTTATTTCCTAGAGTACATTTGATTCTTGAAAAACAGTAAAGGATTGGATTTTTTTTGAATTTGATTCTTTTTGATGTACATCATTGATTGGGATTACATATATTTTATGTTTCTATTGGTTTATTAGGAATCATATGGAAACCAATATTAACCAATATGGCTCATGGTTTTGTTGAATTTGATATTCTTATAGTGCTACTAACCTACTGCTAATGTCTATGATGAATTTCTCACCTTGTTTACTATGTATGGAAGAATGAAGTTGGTTATTTATTGGAAATTTGGCACTCACTTTCATGGTTTATATGTGGAAATGATGTAAATGTTTGAGCAATAATCCTATCATCTATGTGTTTGCAATGTGCATTATGCACTTTGAAAATTGACATGCTTATTGATTTATGTGCATCATATTTATCTTTCAACATGCTTAAAATTGATATATATATATATATATATATATTTTTTTTTTTTTTCAAATTTCTGTATGTCGAATTTTATGCCGAACTTTATCGGCAAAATTTTCGGTGCCGAACTTTATTCGAATTTCAACGTCGCCAAACTCGAACACGAACACGAACCTGGTGACTTAGCTTTCATCATCCTTAACATTTCTTGTCCTCTTGGGAGGTCGGCCATTTCCATTTCGAGCAACAGGAGAATTCCTCTTTCCTTTGTTGTTGAACCTGTTGTTCCTTTGATTTCCATTGCCTTTGAAATTGTTGTTGTCATCATCCTTTGGAGTATTCTTCTTGTGAGGACATTCTCTGGCATAGGGGCCGAACCTGTTGCAATTGTAGCACCTTGTTTGAATCCCTTCTTGAATCTTTGACCTTGTCTCCTTGGACCAACATTATTCTTCCTTTTTGTATGAGTGGAGAAGGTTGTAGGTTCATTTCCATTTGAGGGCTTGTCTCTCTCCATCATCCTAGTACCCTACTGAGTGCATCTAGCCAATAATTCATCAAAACCAAGTATCTTTTCATTGTTGAGAATAGTGGTGACAAATACATCCCAAGGTCTTGAAAGACCTCCAAGTGCAATGAGAGTGAGCTCCCTGTCAGCAACAATTTCTCCAATAGATAGTAGATCATTCTTGATTTGAGTTATTCTCATGAAGTAGGATTGGATACTCCCCTTTATCCATCTTGATGTCCTTCAACTTGTTTTTGAGAAAGAGGATTTGATTTGCATTGTTTACTTTGAACATCCCAACCAGCTTATCATACATCTCCTTAGATGTTTCCAAATCAGAAATATGAGCAACCAAATGCTTTTGAATGGAGTCAATAATAATTTTCTTAGCTTTGACCTCGCCTTTTCTATATTTTGTCTTAGCAATAGGCAGTGCATTTGAGGAAGCTCCACCACTTTTCCCTACACATAGTCCATTGCATCACGCTCTTCCAAAGTAAAGTCCAAAGTCATTTTGCATGCATGATAGTCATATTTGTCATTGAGCTTGTCCTCGGTCTTGAAGTAAGATGTAGATGCCATGGAGACTTGTCCAACATATTTCTCTTAGTGATTGCTTTTCTCTCTCTTGCTTGGGATTTCTCTTCACCTGGGCTCTGATACCATGTTAATTTTAGTTAACAATGGTATGTTCTATGCTTAACACATTTAATTCAATGTCCTTTTATCAGATTAATGACAATTTCCAAATTAGTTTCCAATAGCAATCACATTAACCATAAATCACATTGACAGTAACTGTAGATAGAACATAAACAATAAAATGCAGAAGACAAGCCAAGACGAGAACACCAGATTTGGCGAATGTCAGGGAAAAACCCTTTGATCAATTCTTCTTATTATTATTTCAAATGTCCAACAGAGAGAGAGAGAGAGTACAATAAAGTCAAAATTGACTTGCCAAATGATAATCAAAGCAGCCCTGTCAAATCTGAAATTTTACCTATAGCAGTCAACAACCCTAACCAGAAAGTCAATGCTGGTCAAAGAAACAACAAACTGTCCTCAATGCAGCTCGGTCATACCCAGTCAAACTTAGCCTTCTAAGGTGGTCAAAGTCAAGCCCAAAACAGTCACAAAAACAGTGGTCAAACTTGGTCAAATTTCTGCGGTCAATGTGCCCAGAATACCTCGGTTTTAGTGCCAATAGGTGCACAGCCTCCAAAGATCGAAATTATGGCAGAAAATCATAGTCAAATGTGGTCAAAACACCTTTGGTCAATGCTGGTCAAACCTGCAACAAAGCTTGAAATTTCTGCCCTGCTATTTGTCTTCCTTCTTGCCACACATGTGAGAGAATTCGACTGCCCAATAGCTGTATGAACTAATCAGATGAGGAGAGAAAAAATGTGTGAGATGAGATGATGCCCTCTCTTTTGTAATCCACCAAATGATCAGGATATGTTAGGTTCTTAGAAGTTAAGATAATAAACTATGTTTGCATACCATTCATGTTGCTCCAACTTATCAAGCATCATGGAGACCATATCAAGATCACCTTCACAATCCATACCAAACTCTCTTTCATTTCCTTAGGTTAGGATCTTTGCCGACCCTTGCCCATTCACCAATTTAGTTACCCTAATTTCCAAATCATATTCTTTTATCTTCGACATCCATATACCTTTGACCCCTCTAAGCACTTTTGTTGAGCTAATATATATTTAACTATTGAGTGGGGAACTAAACCACTATCTTGGAGTATCCAACATATGCTTGGAAATGCTTCAGAGAGTTAATAATCGCATAGGCTTGTTTTTCCATAATTTCATACTTCAATTCCGAGTCTCTAAAGGGTTTACTTATAATAGCTATGGGCTTCCATTCACCCTAATCATTTTTATGTTGTAACACACTTGCAATAGTATCTTTAGTGAAAACCAAAAATTTTAGAAATCCTTTGAATAATTAGGACTTAATAACACTGGGGATTTCACAATTGCTTCATTCACCATTTTGAACCCTCTTTTTCCTTCATCACTGCATTTGAAATCTATGTCCTTCAACAATAATCTCAAAATAGGTTTAGTTATCTTGGGAAAGTTGGGAATGAATCTGCTAATGATGTTTATCTTGCCAAAGAATAACTGAACCACATTCTTATGCTGGGGTAAAGGGATTTGTCTAATCTCTTCTATCCTTTTTGGATCAACCTTTTCCCCATCATTTGAGATTATGTGTTTGAAGAGCTTACCTTTGTCAACCCCCAAAATGGACTTCTTGGGATCAATGCCACTAACATCAAGGTACATAGAGGGCTTGGTGCTCTTGATTAAATGTTAATTCCACACCCTTGTAAACGATAAAATCCATTGGAAAGGTTGAAATCCCCTAGTCTTGAAATCCTAAAAATTGTTAAGTTTGTTGGATTTTGAGTGGTATCTGAAATTCTACTTTCTCCATATGAAATCCATTGAGGTTGGAACCACTCTCAAACATCCCGAAACAATTAGTGGTAATGTTAAAAATTTAAGTGAAAGTTACTTTAAGAATTTAACACTACCATTGATTACATAGCATTAGTAGGACCATTGATTACATAGCATTAGGAGGGCCCTAGGGTTGAATATTACATTGCCTAACTCATAAGTAATTGTTTATTTATTTTAATTTGTGTTCAGAGGGTCCTTGGTTGCATTGTACAAAACTCACTGGTTTCGTACAAAACTAGCCAGTTCGGTGAAAAAAGGCTGATTTGGTATCGAACCGACATTTCCCAATTTCAAGCCACCGACTGGATCAGTTTTTGGGTCAAAATGGTCAGTTCGGTTGATTCCACCGATTTCGGCCTGGTTCTAATAACACTATTTTCAAGTTCTCAAAAGTGTGCCCAAGGGTGTGGTGAATTTTGTCTTATGCCGATCATTTTCGTTCACTAGAACTTGGTTATATCTTGAAAAACCTATCGAATGTGGACATCATCCTTGATCTTGTGATCTTTTGTACCAAATAATCCATGTTAGGCAATTGATAATTATCTATCTTAGATAATATATTTAATTTTCTAAAGTCAATACATTGCCTTATTTCTCTGTTCTTCCTCCTTACCATGACTAGATTTGCTATCCAAGTTGAATGTCTTGTGGGGGCAATGATCTTAGCCTCAAGCATCTTTGGAAGCTCTTTCTAAATGTGAGGATCCAATTTAGGATTTATATGCCTTAAATTTTTCTTGAAAGGCTTAGTATCTTCTTTAAAGTGGGATTATATGTTGAATGGTATCTCATTTATATGCTTTCAAATCGTCATATGACCATACAAAGACATCTCTATATTCTATTATCAAATTCTCTATTTCTTTTTCCTGTTCTCAAGAAGTGCCTTTGCGAATCTGCGAATCTTTATAAGATTTGGACTTTGAGGTGATCCTATGTTGATTTCAGTGTAATCCTCAAGCTTAATTACCTATTTTTTTTCAAATTTCTACACATTGAAAACTCTCAAGTTTGCCTCTAAATGAAAAGCACCAGATAATTCCACTCTATCCCATACTGCATTTTTATCCCTTTTCAATCTTTCATTTTTACAGGAAAAATAATTCTTTACTTGCACAGTTTGACTCTCAGGTGATTCTATGTTGATTTCAATTTAATCCTTGGGCTTAATTACTTCTTTCTTGTGCCTGTACATATCATGCCTATCGAAGATTCATTCTAATGAAACAAGTCTATTTGGGAATTTGTTTTCTTTTGGATCTCATCCTTCAGGATACTCATCTCCTCCTTCTTGCTAATCTATCTCATAGTCAACAAACTCCTGTAGGTTTTTCATAAATGTTATAATCTGTGAATCATAATTGAGCACATGCCAATGTTTGAAAATGTTCGAGACAAAAGGTCTAATGATAAATTTCCATTTTACCTCCTCATGTCAACAATTCCTCACAAGGTCCAAGAGCTGTGGATGTTGCTGCTAAGGCATCTACTTGCATGTTGAAAACTTTGAAGTCTACCATTAATTATTCAACATCTAATAATTCATTGTATTCCATACTGAATTTGTATACCTTTTCAATCTTTCATTCTTACGAGAAAATGATGCTTTACTAGCATGAGTACTAGATCAGAATCTACTATAATCTTCAAGACTCCATTGCCCATAGTTTTTTCTAATCCCAATATTATCTGACCATGCCCTCCTATTTTTCTTTCTTCAAGTTGACACATGACCTCTGCTAACTACCCCCACCCTTCCTAGCCCATCTTGGACCACCATTTTCTTTGATGAGGGTAACCTTGACAACTTTACCTCTCATCTTAGCGATAAACTTCCATTTCAGTCCCTGTTCTTGTGCCTCACTTCTGCTAATGCCAAATACACCTACTTTCATCCACCATTTGGGAAGGTGCTCTATGGTCCTACCCTCATTGCACCAAATCTACCTCACCTTCCCTAACAAATAAATCACTTCCACGAACAAATCATATGACAACGAATGTAAAAATCTCTATAGTCAATTTTGGGATGCCTTCATTCACACTCACTCTTTTTATCCCCATCTTAAGACTTCTTACCATCTCTGTCTTCGCCATAAGAAGCAACTCTTCATTTCCAAAAGGAGACCTAAGTTGTGTGCTTCCCTCATATGCTCCCCCCAAAACTTTGGCATATCTTCTTTCCTTTCCTCTATCCTCCTCCTCTTGATCCAACATCCATGTTCACCCATACCTCCTCTTTATATGATGTCCTTGGGTAACCCCTAATCTAGGTTACCTCCCCCCCTCCCCTTTTGTGTCACCTATTCTCATATCAAGATATCCAGGAGGTTGTTCGGATGATGAACACTAGCAAAGCATTGGATGAGGAAGGCTTCCAAGAAAAACTCTTCAAGCAGGGTCTTCATGCTAATAACTACCTAGCAAACTTGTTCAGACATGTGGTATGTACCGGTTTTTTGTAGTTTTGGTCACATCACATTATTCACTTGATCCACAAATTGGGATCTAGTACAAATCCCATCAATTACAGGATGGTCATGGTTGGTCACATGTTTTCCAAACTTTATGCTATAGTTGTCCATTTGAAGCTCTTTGGGGAATTTGAGATGAGGAAACCTAGAATTAGAGGATAGGTTGGATTTTGATCTGAGCACTAGACTATTGATCATTTCATCACACATAGGGCCATCATCGAGGAGGTGCATCATTGCGTTTTGAAAGTGTACTATTGTTTTGTGGACTTTCAAAAAAGTTTTGATTTCGTCCTAAGGGATGCTTTGTTCCAAAGACTTAGGGACATTAACATCTTAGAAATGTTATTATTGACCATCATGTGCTTATATGAGTCGGTCCTTAGCCATCTATGCACAACACATGAGATATCATATTTTATTAGGAATACCATTTGGGGCAAGCAAGGTACCCCTTTCCTCCACATTGTTTGGGATCTACATTGAGAGGATGGTGTCCTTGTACAAGCACATCTAGGATGGAGATGGGTGTCTTCTCCACCATGTACTAATTTCTATCATGTTGTTTGTGCATGACATGATCCTTCTAGTTTCATCCCCTGAAGGCTTGCAAAGATAGTTGGATGCCTTGGCCCTATTTTGCGACCTTTGTCCGTTAACAGTCAACCTAGGTAAAACCAAGGTCATAAATTTCAATGAGTCGAAGATGATTCTCTTTGATCACAACTTTTTTTTACAGGAAAGGAGATTGAGATCACCAACACATACATATCTAGGGGTATTGTTCACGAGACCTTGCTTTCGTTTGTTTCATGCACTTCAGCCTTGAGTTTGCAAGGGATCTAGATCCTTGGCCCTTTTAGGAAGATAGTGTTTCTGGAACCATTCATAGGACATAATGTTCAAGATCTTGCTCATGGACACTCTTGTTTGACCCACAGTTCTATATGGTTTTGAAGTTTGGAGACTTGGTTTACTAGAGTTTGAATTGTTCTTGGAAGAGAGAGTACAAATCATATTTCTTCACTCCATCATCAAATGCAAGCATATAGTTCCTTAGCCTGTTGTCCTCATAGATTTTGGTGCTCACCCCTTCTAGCTTAAGATAATGTTTGATCTCATCTCTCTCCTACATTGCCTTTTGAACTTCATTGATACGAGGGGTTGTGAAAATTTCACTACTGAAATCCTATTGCAACGACTGGAAATCATTCTTCAATTTGTTAATTATTTTAACAATTTATTTGCTACAACAAATACTAAATAAATCACATTGCAACATTCACAAATAAAACTGCAAAAGAAAATAGCGTTGGAAACTGAGAAAATCTAGCGCACAGAGAAAATTAACACAATTATTTTTGGACAAATGTCCTCGGAAAAACCCAACTTGGGAAAATCGGTGCAACAACTGAGGGTCTTAATTATTATGCAGCAGTGAGAAATTTTGAGTACAATTGGATGCCAAATGCTAGCTATCCTGCAAAGAAAATACTGGCAAAAATATCTTGAGGGAAATTACCCTCACTCCAAGCAATCTCGGCACCTGATTGCTACTGAAAAGCAAGTCGTCCAACTGGGTCTGCGCAGGCCCTGTGTCAACCTAAAGCTGCTTGCCACATGTGTTGTTCGAATCGTCTGCTAATCAAGCCGTCCTGCCTGTTGGTGACTGGGAAAACGCTTCTTCGACACTCTAGAACCTATGCCCAGTCTCTGGAATTGAAGACATCTTCCTTTCTCAGCAAATCAAATTGTCCACTGAAGCCCTTGCGCTGCCTCTGCGTAGCTTCCTTGAGAAATTTCGACCTTTCTCTGCAATGCACTTCATCGGATCAGGAGAACTTCCTCCGGCCTCACTGTCTCTGCCCCCTCTCTATCTTTGTTTCCCTATTGAAACTCGAACTCTTCCAACACTGCTGGCTATTTGGAAAATTGATTTCTCAAAGGAAATCAAACTCTCTATGGTTCTCACAAGTGTCTTCTCCATCTACCCATTGACTTCTTATAATCCTTCGTTCGATCACCAACGACCAAGATTAAAACTTAATCAAGGGCCAAGATCATATCAGAGTCGATCTGTGTGAGTTTCTAGAGAATTCACACCTTATCTCAATTAATTATGATTAATTAACCCCTTTCCCTAAGTTTAGACTTAGGAAAAAATTAAAAATGGGCTAATAATCTAATCGAGGCACTTCTAGGTGGAATTTCCAGAAACGATTTCTGGGTTATGGAGATCTCATGTGTTTTAGTCTCTCCCCAAAGTTTCGAGATTAGAACACCTTCGATGCTACATAAACTAACAATACCTCTTAGCAAGGAAGGTGTTCTCTCTCTGATGCTACACATTTTGCCTCAAAACCCTGTCTCTGTACCACCCTTTGTCATGCTGCTAATGTCTGGCCACTGCCCAACAACCACTGCCAATTCTGATGCTGCATTTGTGCTGCTGCTGACACTGTTGTACTGCTACGAACTCTGCATCTGCACTGCAACTTCCTCTCATCTATTGTTGCTGCAACTGCAACAGCTGCAACTGAGAAGCATCCAAACTACTGAATCAACTATGTTTAGTATGATGCATCTGTCTCTGGAGTCCTGACTGCTACTAGCTACTGCACTGTCCACTGAAGAATCTGCGCTATTGCTGACTCTGCATTGTGCCACTCTGCACTACGCTCCCCAGCACTTGACTCGTACTACTCTGCAACTGTCACTCTGGATGTAAGATACAATGCCCCCCCATAGCTAGGTAATGGTCCATGAGGAGGACACCTCAATGAGCCCTGCCCATGACTGCAACTATCTAGGGCTAAGATTCCATATCGCCCCACATCTCTTCTAGAGGTTGTAGAAATTTCTAAATCCTTATACTTATGCAAAAATTATTACTGTTAATTTGGTTAAGCTCCTCCTACTTATACAAGTTATCAACTGAATAAATTCAAGTTCACATCGAAGCAAAACACACAACAGATCTCTACCAATTCAGATCTAGAATAAGCACATGCACACATAGACAAAGTGACACAGTTATTTCTGGACAAACTGTCCCCAGAAAAACTCAATGTGGGAAAACCAGTCTTTGGCTGCTGGAGGGTTCTATTATTAAGAATATTTTTGAATACACAACTTCTGGGTTCCAGATCTGGAAAACCCGACAGAGAAAACACTAGATCTACAGTTCACTGGCTGATCTAGGGCCAAAATAATGACTGATCCACACCCTCAAACGAGATTTACAGAACTCAGCCAAGATCAAGCCTAGAAACCCCAGCGCTGCCCCTGAAATGCATTGCGTCAGCCTCTGAAGCCCCTGAAAGCCTCTATGTTAGCCTTGGATGGCCTCCAAACCCTCAACGCTGCTCGTGGAAAAGACTACGTTACCCCAGACTGGGTGACGCAGTCACTGTGTTGCCCCTAAGAGTCTCTGCGCAACCCCTGAAGGGTTTCCTGAAAATGACGCTGTCCCTGCTGCTGCTGCCTTCCTCTGCGCTGTCCTTGAGCTAATTTCTTCTTTGCCTCTTGTGTATTCTCGACCTTGGGATCAGATCATCCCCTTGGTCTAAATTCCCTTCTCTGCAGCTGAAACACTTTTGAGTATTCTTAGCAACCTCGCCCTAGAATCTCAACTTAGCTTCAGTGCTCTGCCTCTGTGTGTCTTTACAAATGACCCCAAGCCTTTCCTTTATACTTTTCTCGTTGACAAATCAACGACCATGATCAGATCTTGAATCAATGGCTAAGATTAAAAGAAAGCTTGATCCGTGTGACTTAAGACAATTTCATCACATGTTTAATTAAATTCACTTTAATTATTTTATTTTCCTAAGTTTTAACTTAGGAAATATATTAAAATAATTAATTAATTTAATCTCCTAAACCAGATGAAATTTCCCAAATCCATTTCTGGGTCTTGTAGATCAAGTGAACTCTAGTCCCTCCACAAAGTTTGGGAGCTAGAGCACAACAGATTCTACCCCAAATACACAAAATCTCAACACTCCCTCTTAGCATCAAGGGTGTGCTCTAGCAATACATCACACTATGCATCACATGACTTTGAGTACTAGTTCTGTGCTTGTTGAAGCTTGGCCTGCTGCCACTCAACTCTGCACTGCTGCTGCCATTCTATACTACTGCCCATGACTCTCCCACTGCCACTGCAACCACTGTATTGCAACTCTCTCCCAATATGTTGTATCTGTGCTGCTCATAGCACTGCCACTGCTGATCTGCTGTACTGCAACTTCAGTTGTTGAGAGAAACCACTGAATCTCCTGCCCAATCTTTGACAAACAAGTCAAATGGGCTGCATCCTCATCACTGAAGCTCCATAGACTAGAGATCTATGCTGGCATCTAAAGAACGATGCACAACTACAACGCTGCTTGCGTAATCATACTCCCTCCGCACTACTAAAGTCACATCAGTTCCTTGTGCTGAAATCTATCACGTTGCTGCGATATTGTGCTGTCCCTTTGAAGCCTTCTGCGCTGCTACAGCTCTGCATTGCGTAAGCAACATTGCTGAAGTCACATCAGCCTCTGCGCTGCTACTGCTTCTACGGTGCTGCTGCTTTGCTCTGTGCTACTCCTCCTAGCCTTCAGATCTGCTTCTGCTTCTGCCTCATCTGTGATCTATGCACCCACCACTCTACTTGCCCCGCTACTGTCTTAAGGCTGCCGTAGCTCGCATGTGATCCAAGAGATGAGCTGCTCAAGGATCTCGCCTTACTTTCATGTAGCTCCTCTACATGTCCATGTCACCCCACCTCCGTGGTTCATGAGCACTCATGGCTACATCATCTCTTGACCCATCATCTGCCACCGCTTCTTTGGAAGAAGATGCTTCCTTGTCCTTTTTCTTCTCTGGACAATGGCTGGCAAAATGTCCCATTTCGCCACACTGGAAGCACTTGACCTTGGAAAGATCCTTCTTCTTCTTCGATTGTTTCTTTGATGCCAAGGTTGCATCTTCCTCTTCTTCATTCTTTACTTTGCTCAACCCAGGGCTGTGTTGCTTCTTGGTGAATCTGCGTAGTTCTTCTTGCCGCAAGATTGACCACAAGTTGTCTCAATCTGGGAGGTCCGCTTTGCCCAAGATACTTTGGACAAAGGTTTCCCACTCATCTGTGACTGCATTGAGGGCAGTGCTGACTATCATTGCATCATCTATGGTTGCACGTGTTGTAATCAGCTGATCCCTGATTGACTGCAATCTAAAGAGGAAATGCTTGATGTCTTCTCCCTTGGTCATCATGAATGACCTCATTTGGGCCTCCAACAACATCTTTCTTTGCACTGATTTTCCCTCATACAGGGAAGTCAAGGCCTTCCACATTTCGTTAGCTGTCCTCTTCTCAGCTATGTGTGGTACAATATGGTCCTTGATACTGTCCATTATCAGTCGCTTGGCATGCCTAGCAGCTTCCTTATGCTTTCGTAGGAGATCGGCATCTATCGGTGTGGCCAGAATCTGCTTTGCACGGTCTCTTAGATTGTATGCCTCAAGGACAATCAGTATCCTTGCTTTCCACATCGAAAAGTTTGAGAGGCCCTCTAGCCTATCTTGATCACGTAGTCCATGAGGAGCCATCTGCTTAGAATGTGTCGGAGCTCCTTCTCTCTATGCTAGAGATCTAGATCTAGGGTCCTTTACGAACTGGGCACCCTCTGCTCCCTATGACACTTGATTTCCCTCCTTGGAAATCTACCAAATCAACTATGATTCAGCTCCTCCTTTGATCCTCTGATCAAACTCTAAGTTTCCTTTGGCAAGAAACTTTTCTGAGAAGCTGATCTCCTCCCAATCTTTGTCACTTGTGCTAAGGTTAAAAATCTGAAAACTTCAGAAATTTAACCCCACCAGCTCTTTTGAATTTCTACAACTTTATTGCATGCTTTTCTGGATCTGACAGATTCAGATATGAATCACACTGGCTGGCTTCAGACCTAACCAACGCTGTTTCTGAGTTGCCTCTGCGCAGTAATTGTGTGGGCTTGCTAGGACACAGCGCTGGACAACGTCACCCTTCCCTTTACATGAATTTGCTCCTGAAAATTGCGCTATCCCTTCAAATATGCTTCTCTGCTGCTTTTTGCAGCTAGATCCTTCAGATTCTTCAGTTGGTGACCCTTCTAGATCTGCAATTGCTCTGATACTATGTAGAAATTTTTGAATCCTTATACTTATGCAGAAATTATTACTGTTAATCTGGTTAAGCTCCTCCTACTTATATAAGTTATCAACTGAATAAATTCAAGTTAATGTCGAATCAAAACACATAACAGATCTCTACGAATTCAGATCTAGAATAAGCACATGCACACATAGACAAAGTGACACAGTTATTTCTGGACAAACTATCCTTTGAAAAACCCAATGTGGGAAAACCGGTCTCTGGCTGCTAAAGGTTTCTATTATTAAGAATATTTCTGAATACACAACTTCTGGGTTCCAGATCTGGAAAACCTGACAGACAAAACACTAGATCTAGAGCTCACTAGTTGATCTAGGGCCAAAATAATGACTATTCCACACCCTTAAACGAGATTTACATTACTCAGCCAAGATTAGGCCTAGAAACCCCAGCGCTGCTCTTGGAAGAGACTGCGTTACCCCAGACTGGGTGACATAGTCACTACGCTGCCCCTAAGGGTCTCTGCGCATCCCCTGAATGGGTTCCTGAAAATGACGCTATCCGCTGCTGCTGCCTTCCTCTACGCTGTCCTTGAGCTGATCTTTTCTCTGCCTCTTGTGTATTATAGACCTTAACATCAGATCATCCCCTTGGTCTAAATTCCCCTCTCTGCAGCTGAAGCACTTCTGAGTATTCTTAGCAACCCCGCCCTAGAATCTTAGCTTAGCTTCAGTGCTCTGCCTCTGTGTGTCTTTACAAATGACCCCAAGCCTTTCCTTTATACTTTTCTCGTTAACAAATCAACGACCATGATCAGATCTTGAATCAATGGCTAAGATGAAAAGGAAGCTTGATCCGTGTGACTTAAGACAATTTCATCACATGTTTAATTAAATTCACTTTAATTATTTTATTTTCCTAAGTTTTAACTTAGGAAATACGTTAAAATAATTAATTAATTTAATATCTCCTAAACCAGATGAAATTTCCCAAATCCATTTATGGGTCTTGTAGATAAGGTGAACTCTAGTCCCTCCACAAAGTTTGGGGAGCTAGAGCACAACTGATGCAAATACACAAAATCTCAACAGAGGTATGGCTGCAAACATCGCAAACTCTTCCTCCAACCTGGAGGACAACTTGTTGATCTGAGCAGACGTTGGTGCCTGGTGCTGCTTGTCCGTCTTGTCCTTCTTCCTGAGAGGACACTGCGTACTGTAGTGACCGAGCTCAGCACATCTGAAGCACTTGACCTTAGAAAGGTCCTTCTTCTTCTTGTTTTCCCCTTGCCCCTGACTAGGACCCTTGGATGCTAGGGCCACATTTTCCTCCTCACTCTTCAGTCCCTTGTTGCTATTGCCACTGATGGTACTCTTTAACAGAGCTCACCTCAACTCCTCTTCTACAGATCGAACAACATCCTGTCCCACTGTAGCAAGGTGTCTCTGCCCAAAATACTCTGGACAAATACTTGCTAGTCCTTTGAGACACTATTCGGTGCTAATAGTACAAGCTTTGTGGGTTGGGGCGCCTTCCCAATGGCTGTTAGCTAATATCAGACTTCCTAAATCCGAGTGAGAAAGGCATCTATGCTCTCGCCCTTCTACATCTGGATACTCCTCAACTTCTCCTGGAGAAACATCTTTCATTGCTCGGAAGAACTCTGAAATAGCTCAGATAGAGCATCCCACATCTCCTTGGTCATCCCTTTGTCTGCCACATGTGAGACTAGATGATCTCGGACTCCATCCAAAATCATCCTCTTCGCCTTTGCCATTTCTTTTTTGTACTCTTTTAGCTGATCAAGGTCCTGGGGAACTGCTACCACACTCTTTGCATAGGTCTTCACGCTATATTCATCTAGAAGGAAGGACATCCTAGTCTTTTAGATGACATAGTTGGAGTCTCCCTCTAGTCTATCCTGATCTCTGAGCCCAGTTGTGGCCATCTTTAAGTCTGTCGAAAAATCCCTCTTTCCCTCTGCTTGGCTACTACTTATGCTATTCACACTCCCTTCTGGAGTGAGAAGATCTGCACACAACTATTGCCAATCTGCCTAGAAAAAAACAAACTTCCGAAACTCGAAGTCCCCTGAGAGAAATTTTCCCTTTGCTGTGTGTGCTTTTCTCTTCCACCTGACTCTGATTCTGCTACTGCAAGCTGCTCCAAAACTGTTTGCGTCCAACCAAGGAATCTGCTCAGCGAAAATCTAAGCTACTGCTGCTCCTTTCGACTACTGGAATCACTATTTTGGGCAAATCGACTTTTCTGCCAACTTGCAACTGAAAATCAAACCCCTTGCCCAACAATCGATCTCCCTGTCGAGGTTCTGCGCAGCCTATGAGAATTTTGGCCTACTGCTCCCTCTGAACAACGAAATCCCCTTTGCTTCTGAGCTACCTGGTTGATCACTCACGCTTTGATACCATGTGAAAATATCACTACTGAAATTCTATTGCAACAACTGGAAATTATTTTTCTAATTGTTAATTAATTTAACAATTTATTTGCTACAGAAAATACTGAATAAATCACTGAGAAAATCTAGCACACACACATAGAAAATTAACAGAATTATTTTTGGAAAAATGTCCCGTGAAAAACCCAACTTGGGAAAACCGGTGCAACAACTAAGGGTCTTAATTATTATGCAGTAGTGAGAAATTATGAGTACAAATGGATGCCAAATTATTGCTATCTTGTAGAGAAAATACTGGCGAAAATATCTTGAGGGAAATTACTCACTTTGAGCAATCTCGACCCATGATTGCTACTAAAAAGAAAGTCGTCCAACTGGGTCTGCATAGGCCCTATGTCAACTTGGAGCTGCCTTCCACACGTGCTGCCTGAATCGTCTGCTAATCAAGCTGTCTTGCCTGCTGCTGACTGGGAAAACACTTCTCCAACACTCTGGAATCTCTGCCTAACCTCTAGAACTAAGGACGTATTCCTTTCTCAGCAAATCGAACTGGCCACTGAAGCCCCTGCGCAACTTCCTGGAGAAATTTCAGCCTTTCTCTACAATGCACTTCACTAGATCTAGAGAACTTACTCCAGCCTCACTATCTCTGCCCCTCTCTGTCTCTGCTTCCCTACTGAAGCTCGAACTCTTCCAACACTGCTAGTTATCTGAAAAATCGAACTCTCCAAGGAAATCAAACTCTTTGAGGTTCTCACAAGTGTCTTCTCCATCTACCCATCGACTTCTTATAATCCTCTGTTGGAGCACCAACGACTAAGATTAAAACTTAATCAAGGGCCAAGATCATATCAAATTCGATTCGTGTGAGTTTATAGAGAATTCACACCTTATCTCAATTAATTCTGATTAATTAACCCCTTTCCCTAAGTTTAGACTTAGGAAATAATTAAAAATGGGCTAATAATCTAATTGAGGCACTTCTAGGTGGAATTTCCAGAAATGATTTCTGGGTTATGGAGATCTAATGTGTTTTAGTCTTTCCACAAAGTTTCGAGACTAGAACACCTCCGATGCTACAGAAACGAATAGGGGACGGGACCAATACGCATACTTGGTCTACTGCACATTGGAGTTCATTACATTAGCTAGTTCTTTGGTCAGGTCTTGATGTTCGTATGCAAGGGTCTCAGATCTCTTAGCCTTTGTTAGGAAGGAGCAACTCCATCCATTTAGATATTTGCTGAGCGCATCTGGCCACCTTTAATCGACCAGATAAGAGATACAATCATTCGAGAGGGTATCTATAGGCAGTTTGTATAGGTCACTTGGATAAACCCTCAGGGTGGGTTATGTTTGAAGATGGCCTTTTATGCTGAGCATTTCATGGTTATGAGGGATGGACTCATTTTTCAACCCCTTTACACACTTCACCATTAGATACATGCTCTTTGGATTCCCTTGGGCCAGTTCATAATTGGATTTCATAGATTTTGGATTGAGACTAACCATCAAATTTACGTATTTGACAAGATCCCCCAGTTGTGCCATCTCCGAGAGATCGGGATTGAGGGGGACTTCATCTTTCATTCCCAATTTCTACGAGATCCGAGGCTGGCTCCACTGCCATTTCAGAGAGCTATAGATGCTTGGCAACTTCTTTAGGTACCCCAACCAGAGATGCCTAGCTTTATACATATAGGAAGCACTCCATCTCCTTTATTCTATTCTCTAGTCACATCCACTTCCTAGACTAGGTTCCACCCAATGGATCACTTCCAAGTTCCTTTTTACAATGCTTCTGACCATGGGCACCAAGCGACATATGGATAAAGATGATCCAAGTTCAGTGAGGACATGAGATACTATTTCTACCTCCGCAAGACCCCAGTGGTGTTGCGAGACTAAACCTTATCTTAGTAGACAGACTACTTACCAGATGAGATCTTCCTGTTCACAACAACAGGATCTTTCCTCTTGACAATGACACAACACTTCCAGCTCCTCTTTGGAATTTTCTTTTGGATGGACATACATTTTGAATTTTATTTATTTGGCCTCAGATGCTGAAGGGGTCAGCAGTCTGAAATCAGGGCTTTATATAGAGGCCAGAGCAACCCTAGAACCATGGCTTTAAATGTAGCATAAGATTCCTTCTGCAGTTGAGTCAAACTACACAATAAAGAATCCCCATGCACAGGGGTAAATGAAGGCCTTTCCCCCTGGCAAAGTTTTTCAAAACTGAGAGACCCAGTTGTAAGATCCTCAGTTGAGTTCAAAAGTCGTTGAATTCGTAGAATAAGCCATGATTCAAGTAGTAATCTGTTTTCTCTAAAGCTTTGATTGCCATAGGGATGATAGGCATTTTTGCTGGTTGGAGCTGAACTAGAGGAGCATGATTTGGAAATGGATTGCTGCCTGCCAGAGCTATGGAGGATAGAGCTTCTCTGAATCTCTTTTTCAGATTGGCGGAAGCGTTCACGCTTGAACTGGGAAAAGAGGGGGCTGGAATATACCAAGGGGGAATGCAGAAATTTGGAGGAAGGGCCTCATGTCATTCTGCATGAAGTTGTAGGTCTCCATTGTTGAAGGCCAAGGGTGAGGCAGTTTGATTGGGTGATACCATTGCCATTTTCACTGATGCTTAGAGAGCTGTGGAATAATGGTTAGAGTGGAATCCTAGCCACATTGCAGTGATGTGCTTGAATCTGTCGGTTTTCTGTGTCATATAGGTCAATATCATATTAAGTGTAAGCATATAAAAAAAGGCATTATCCGCATTTACTGATGCATTTCAAATTATGTGAAACTTAAAGAGGTGGCAGCAAATTGAGGTTTCGGATGAAACCATTGGCACCTGTTAGTAAGAAGTCAAAGGTGAGGACAAACCACGGCCTGCAGTTAATAAGATTTTAAGGATAAGGAGGGTGGAGTTGGGAGTTAAGATTGAATGATCTGATTAATAAATACAAGAAATTACAATGGAATAAGTTTTGGTACAAAATATGAGTCCTTCATGGGGGCATGAGCTCAAGGCATGGATAAATGCTATGATCCTTAAATCGAATGAAGTTCCAAAATGAGGTTTTAAAAAGAAAGGGATAAAATGGTGTTTAGGGGCCTTAAAATATCCTACATACCTAGCAAATATAGTGGCAGAATGATCTTGGAAATTCAATGCCGGCTAAAATTGTCCCACAACACACTCAACAGTCCTCCTGAAAGGGTTACTGCTTTCAATCCTATCACATATTTGACCTGGAATTTTTGGAGGGGCATTAGCATCTTGTACCATGTTTTATGACATGAAGAGCTCTCTGTAAAACACTGGTCATCAGCATTCCAGGATTATCCATTTTCCAGATAGTGATCTATGTATTACTTGAAAATTGCTCTCTAGATTTTGTTTGAAATTCCTGTATGCTATGCATTTTTCTGAACATTTCATTTCTCTCTAGATACTCGTTCACAGGTTTTTTTTTTAAATAGTTGTTTCCTTTAGCTGTTTTTTTGTTCTATATGTTAGCTTGCATGAATTCAAGACTGTCCCACGTATTTTGGATGGCATATTTGTGAGGAAGGCCATTAATTAGCCCTCATATGAAGAATAACAAAGAAACGAGATTGACTTTCTCATGAAATTGTCTGCTTATCTACTCTGGCAATATGGTGCTTGTGCTAATGTAATATCTTTTTAATTCTAGATATGGAAGCGGAAGGCTGAGCAATATCTTGCAGACTCTGGTATTCCTTATACGATAATCAGGTGAGATGGCTGGTTGGAGCTTGTGAAAACTGACCTATTTCTTTAATTGCTGAACATTTACTTTGTGTTGCATCATTATTCACTGCAGAGGTTGCGTTAGTAGGATCCATTGAGTACGATACAACAAGGACTAGCATAATGTTCAATTAGAAGTTGATTTATACAAAAAAAAATTGTGGAGCATGTGATTCTTGGTGGAGCGTACGGCTTTTCTGGGATGCTTTTCATGTTTTTGCATTCTTCATTAATCTTTGAAAATTGGAATTTCACAGTCCAAGAAATCATATCTGCAACATAGTTTTAAAAACCGGAACTGGATTTTGAATGAGGTCACCTTTCTAACCAGGTTTAGAACTGGATTCAATGAACTAGATTTGAAAAAAATACATAAAATATTTAATTTTTAATGAAAAAAACTATTTTAAGATTTCAAACCATGACACCAAACCATTAGAGACAAAATATGCAAAGTTTGCTCATCTATATACCATGTAAGGGTGAATATATCAAAATGCTATCGAGTGCAATACATATTAACAACAAAATACGTAATCAATGAAGCTCTAAGTGGCTTATAGAGTCCAAAAACAATGCTACAACCTACTAGGCCAAAATGGCCTATAGAGTCCAAAAACAATGGCACAACCTACTGGGCCACTGACCTACTACAAATCGCTGATCAACATGATCACTTATCAAACTTATAATCACAACTAGACATGGGATCATCACCAAGAGCTACATAAACATCATTTGGCTCAAAGTCTGAGGACTCCTTAGACTTCTCTGCAACCTCAATTGTAATAGTAGCAGTACAAGGCTTAGTAGAAGAATGAGTTGGCCGAGCTACACAACTAGTGCTTCCATGCGCCATGTTTCGTGGTTCGCTTCCTTCAGCTCCTAGTTTGACTACTAGATATGCATTAGGACCTCTTCCTCACCCCCCCCCACACACACACCAAACTCCATCGCTTCGATATCAACATCAAGATTAGACTCAGTTGGTTGAGTCTTCTCCACCCATTTTGATGTCGGATCAATATCATCCAACACAATGGGATCTGTATCAAGTCTTTGTTCAAGAATTGGTTGCGCCTTAGTCAATGGTTATACTGCACGAAGACGAGATCATTTAACCATTTTTGTTCTAAACAATCTCTTCTTCGTGTGAATCTGCTAAAAAACAAACCAATTGCACTCACACCCAAAGCACTGCAATTTTGGCTGAGGTCTCTAACTACAAATTTTTGCAATTGAAGACATACACTGCCAAATGACTCCCAGGGCCACCAATGCGTTGCAAAGAAAAAAACTAAAGTTAGTTCATTGTTGAACAATTTATATTGCAAGTTTGGCTATAAAAACAAGTATTACAGTTTGAATTTTAAACAATTTAACTAAAAAAAAAAGGAATTGCTTACATGGTTGATGCACATCTTTTGCAATCTTTGCCAAAGATACCTGTGGTCTTAGTGAAAGCATTGATTTGTTGATGTATTTCCAACTTCTCATACTCATTAGGGACCATGCACTCCAAGCACTCGTACAACCCATCTTTGACCTTCAAAACTTGATCTTCTCGTAAACGAGCTCTATAATGATACATTGGGTTCAAAAAATGCTCGGCTACATGTATAGGACGATGGAGTTGACTATTCCATCTATTATCAATAATCTCCCAAATAGGCCTATATTTACCTAGTCTTTCATTATAGGCTGCCCGTATTTGCTTCTTTGTCTGATCCATAGCCTCATAGATGTAGCCCGTGACCAATTTTTTCCCATCCACCAACTGCAACACCTTAACAAGGGGCTCACCAATTTTCACAAGCTCTGCTGCTTTTTTCCAAAAGTGTTGTTAAAAACTTTCTTTTGATGTCTTTTCCATCTTGTTTGTGAGCCCACTGAGATAAATTCCAATCATTAGTGGAAAAGTTAAAACCTTTTTCTACAAGTTTTGTTTTTGGGAAGTGAGAGATTGCAACGGGATGAAGTGAGTTACAAATCTCGTGATGGTAGGCCTAACTAGCTCCTTGCCCCCATTGTTTTTCTCATGAGTCTCAATACCCATGAGTGTTTGTAGATGTATTTTGTGATACACTTGGCATGCTCTACAATGTTTTTTACCCACTCCACTTTGTTTATGTCCTCAAGCATGAGGTCTATGCAATGTTCAACACATGGGTTCCAAAATATGGTCCTATGTTTGGACCTGGCACCTTTCCAGCAAGAACATAGTTTGAGGCATTATCTGTGATGACCTGCACAACATTCTACTCCCCTACTACCATAACCATCTTGTCCAAAAGCTCAAATAACAGGTTTGCATCTTTCATCCTATCTGATTTCGAAAACAGGGTTCCTTTAGGGAAAGAGAAAAGGAAATTGATGATAGTGCTGCTCTTTTCATCAGTCGATCCATTTGATATGATGGAACAAACTGTTTTGGTCCATGACTTTTTAAAACTCATTCAAACATTCTTTAATGGAGCGAACTTCTTTTGCAAAAAGAGATTCCCTCAAGTCATGTATACGAGGGCACTTGAAGCTCTTTCCTCCAGATATAATAGAGTCCCACGTACCTTGGTAATAAGGTGAATGGGCGGAATTAAAGGGAATATTTGCATCATACCACCATCTAGCAATGTATGGAAAAACAACTTCGTTGCATGTCTTATACTACTTTGGCTGGGAGGCAGTGGCGCTAGCACTAGCAGAAATGGAGGTAGGGAAGGTGTGAAATAGCTCTTAATGTTCATCCACTTTTGACCTTTAGCTTGACTGAGAAAGGAGGAGGAACATAATGGAAGGGGTCATGTACATTGGTGGAAGGTATGGAAGAGGTGTCTTAAAGGTCAAAATCATCACATCCACTTGCTCTCATAGCTTCAGCCTTCAACAAGTTCCCTCTTCCTTGCAATTTATGCTTTTATAGCCTTTTCCCCAGCCTTCTCATACTCAAACTTAACAAACTTTTCAAGCTACTCTGCCCTAATAGGCCCTATCACTGCATTTGGTGCTTCACATGGAGCTACTTGGCCTATTATACCAGAAAAATGTTGTTTCAATCTATAAATACCTCCCCTCCCATTGGGTGCTTACAATATTTGCATAACATTTTGCCATCAGCAACATCACAATGAACCTATGCAGCATCTTTGGCTCTTGGGGCCATGGTGGGTGATTAAATTTCGAGTTTGAAGAGAAATAAATATGCAAATTGATAAAAAAAATGCAAAACCTACGATAAATTTGAAAACAAAAAAGAGACAGGTTTAGCCTATATGAAGAGGGGCTGATTTTTACTTGAAAGAGGGGAAAAAGAATAAAAACGGGGACAGCAATCAAATCTGCGGTTTTTGAGGATAGAAAACATACCTGGGAATGAAAACGGTAAACCAACTGGCAAAACCTCCACCCAAAGATGTCAACTCCATTGGAAAGCTCTGAACCAGCTTCAAACCAGCCCCAGGATGACACACAACCTCAAAACTTGTTGCTATTAGATTGCTGCTGCAAAACTTAGGACTGTTGTAGAACTCTCCAAGGTCACATTTGCTAACAAAAACTCCAAATGAGAGATGTGAGACAAATGAGAGGGGAGGGATGCGTTTATAGCTTAAGGGGGGCTGATTTTGGAGGGGAACAAACCCTGGTTTCTTTAAAAACCATTTGCAGGATCCACAATCTGCCCTCCGCGTCACTGTATGGACTGGGCTGGTTAGGATCAGAACTGGCTGGCTTGGGCTGCTTTGTACCAGTTAGGTACGAAACTAGTAGAACTGGCCCTCCAACTGGATTTTTGTATGGGGTCAATGCCCAGGACTGTCTGGCCAACTTGTTTGACTAGTTACCAGGTCAGACTGGCCGATTTTTAAAACTATGATCTGAAATGTGTTTAGTGGGAATTAAATTATATAAAATGGTCAACATGGATATCTCCACTTGAATTTAGAGGAAGAACAAAAGAAAGAAATTTGGAAAAATGGATGACCATGTGAGTTGCTTTTACTTAAAATCTTGTGGAGGAAATTTTATCACAATTTATTTGCATGATAAATGTTGTCACTTGTGACAATTAATATCTGTTGCACAAGTTATAGCACTCTAGACAATTCCAATAATCTAGTCAAAGCTTCCACAATTGACAGAATTTTACTCTTTGTTACATGAACCAAGAAATGGAAAACTGTACATTAAGTTACACAAAATGCAGAATCTGTAAATGTCTTTAACTTTTTCTACAATGTTGAAGTTTCACTCTCCTACATTGATATCTTTGTTTCATTGAGAAATGTTAATATGGGACTGCTGCAGGAAATGCTTAAATCTATTTAGGTGGTCTGCTGTGCCATACATTAATCAGAGTTCATCCTATTTTAAAATTCAGTTATTGGGTTTCATGCAGTGAAAAATGTAGGAATACAATGTGACTTCATAACCCTAGGCACCACTTAAATGGATCCAATTCTGAACATGTGATGTAGCTTTAACTGGCCATTTAAGTTCAGTCCATCGTACATTCTTATAACGAACTGAAGGTGTAATGTCCCTTATGAAATGAAGTGTAAGAGGACTTAGTGACCTATCTAATTCCTAGGTCATAGTTGTTGGGTATGTGTTATATTCTTTCCATGACTAGCCCCAGGTGCTGTACGTTGCGTCAGGCGCAGCGGGGGGTTGCACAAGGTGGGTGACAACTCCCCTTGTCAGGTGGTTTGCAGGGGGGCAGTAGCCTCCTCCAACTGGATTTTTGTATGGGGTCAATGCCCAGGACTGTCTGGCCAACTTGCCCCAGGTGCTGTACGTTGTGTCAGGCGCAGCGGGGGGGGGCGCACAAGGTGGGTGACAACCCCCCCTGTCAGGTGGTTTGCAGGGGGGCAGTAGCCTCCTCCAACTGGATTTTTGTATGGGGTCAATGCCCAGGACTGTCTGGCCAACTTGTTTGACTAGTTACCAGGTCAGACTGGCCGATTTTTAAAACTATGATCTGAAATGTGTTTAGTGGGAATTAAATTATATAAAATGGTCAACATGGATATCTCCACTTGAATTTAGAGGAAGAACAAAAGAAAGAAATTTGGAAAAATGGATGACCATGTGAGTTGCTTTTACTTAAAATCTTGTGGAGGAAATTTTATCTCAATTTATTTGCATGATAAATGTTGTCACTTGTGACAATTAATATCTGTTGCACAAGTTATAGCACTCTAGACAATTCCAATAATCTCGTCAAAGCTTCCACAATTGACAGAATTTTACTCTTTGTTACATGAACCAAGAAATGGAAAACTGTACATTAAGTTATGCAAAATGCAGAATCTGTAAATGTCTTTAACTTTTTCTACGATGTTGAAGTTTCACTCTCGTACATTGATATCTTTGTTTCATTGAGAAATGTTAATATGGGACTGCTGCAGGAAAATGCTTAAATCTATTTAGGTGGTCTGCTGTGCCATACATTAATCAAAGTTCATCCTATTTTAAAATTCAGTTATTGGGTTTCATGCAGTGAAAAATGTAGGAATACAATGTGACTTCATAACCCTAGGCACCACTTAAATGGATCCAATTCTGAACATGTGATGTAGCTTTACTGGCCATTTAAGTTCAGCCCATCGTACATTCTTATAACGAACTGAAGGTGTAATGTCCCTTATGAAATGAAGTGTTAGAGGACTTAGTGACCTATCTAATTCCTAGGTCATAGTTGTTGGGTATGTGTTATATTCTTTCCATGACTAGCCCCAGGTGCTGTACGTTGCGTCAGGCGCAGCGGGGGGGCGCACAAGGTGGGTGACAACCCCCCCTGTCAGGTGGTTTGCAGGGGGGCAGTAGCCTCCTCCAACTGGATTTTTGTATGGGGTCAATGCCCAGGACTGTCTGGCCAACTTGTTTGACTAGTTACCAGGTCAGACTGGCCGATTTTTAAAACTATGATCTGAAATGTGTTTAGTGGGAATTAAATTATATAAAATGGTCAACATGGATATCTCCACTTGAATTTAGAGGAAGAACAAAAGAAAGAAATTTGGAAAAATGGATGACCATGTGAGTTGCTTTTACTTAAAATCTTGTGGAGGAAATTTTATCTCAATTTATTTGCATGATAAATGTTGTCACTTGTGACAATTAGTATCTGTTGCACAAGTTGTAGCACTCTAGACAATTCCAATAATCTAGTCAAAGCTTCCACAATTGACAGAATTTTACTCTTTGTTACATGAACCAAGAAATGGAAAACTGTACATTAAGTTATGCAAAATGCAGAATCTGTAAATGTCTTTAACTTTTTCTACGATGTTGAAGTTTCACTCTCGTACATTGATATCTTTGTTTCATTGAGAAATGTTAATATGGGACTGCTGCAGGAAATGCTTAAATCTATTTAGGTGGTCTGCTGTGCCATACATTAATCAAAGTTCATCCTATTTTAAAATTCAGTTATTGGGTTTCATGCAGTGAAAAATGTAGGAATACAATGTGACTTCATAACCCTAGGCACCACTTAAATGGATCCAATTCTGAACATGTGATGTAGCTTTAACTGGCCATTTAAGTTCAGCCCATCGTACATTCTTATAACGAACTGAAGGTGTAATGTCCCTTATGAAATGAAGTGTAAGAGGACTTAGTGACCTATCTAATTCCTAGGTCATAGTTGTTGGGTATGTGTTATATTCTTTCCATGACTAGCCCCATGTGCTGTACGTTGCGTCAGGCGCAGCGGGGGGCGCACAAGGTGGGTGACAACCCCCCCTGTCAGGTGGTTTGCAGGGGGGCAGTAGCCTCCTTGCACAGGGTCCAGGGCAGCGCCTTGGAAAGTTTTTTATGTGGACCCAATAATAGTTCGGCAGACCCAAGGATGGGGGGTGGACCCACAGATGGTGGGCGAATCTATCCATGGTTTTCTGCATGGGTTTTACACATGGTTTTGGGCATGATGGTTTTTTTCCCATGGTATTTTGTAGATCCGTTCAAGGCAACTATGGTTATGTTCTAATCCAGGGTTATGGATTGGGGTTTATGAATATGCTTCAATATGTATATATACGTATTGTAACATTGAAAGGAATATAATGAAAAATCAATTTGGTAGTCTTGGTTTTGGGATCCAGGGGAAAATCTCTGTGTATATTTGTTTTATGTTCTCGCCATTGTATATTTTTTCTGTTTTAAGAATTCGTTTGCAGGTAATTTATGTACAGGTTCAAACCTGCAATAGTCTAATTTATAAAGGAATTGTGGTTTAATGTTACTTGGGGAAAAAGCCCATTCTTATTAAGTAACAGTAATTAATTTAAAACAGGGGTTTTGGAGGGAAATTTAAATGTTATTTTAATTTGAAATTAGGAGGGAAAACCCCAAGGGAAAGCTATATAAGTAAGGGAGAGGATCCATTGTGAGGGAAGGCATCATGGATTATTGATATTATTCTTCTTGATCTGATGACCTGAGGCTTTGAGGTCTTTTTGATGGTTTTAAGATTCCTTTTTCCTTTGATTGGTTTCAGTGGTGAAAGATTCCACCCTAGAAAATCCCCCCTATGTCTCTCTAATCTATTTGGCATAATTTTCTGAGGCATCTTTCATTTGGTTTTTGGCAAGCTAGAGGAGATTCTGTGGATTATTTTGCTTGAAGAGACATTCTGTGGCATAAGTCTAGGGCAACGAGGCAATCTGAGGCAAGGGGGGCTGTAATGTCCTTTACGAAATGAAGCCTAAGAGGACTTAGTTGTTGAGAATTTGGAGGGCTTGTGATTAATACAAATTCTCTTCTTGATAATTACTTGTGAGCTTGCTTGTGTTGCTTATGTCTTCTTTTCTTTTAGCCTAGTTAATCTTTCATCAAGTCAATTATCAAAGTGCACAAGACACAAAATTTAGGCTCCTAGAGCCAGGGCAAAACCTCTCCCTCTTGGAGAGGAAAACCCGCAAAGAATTCTTCTTATAGATCTTCAAATGACAAGTACCATGACCAAGACTCAGACCCTTGACCTAGTTATGCTTCCAAGACCTTGATTCAACTTATTCAACCTTGATCCTTCTTTTCACTAATGTACTTAGTTCTGCATTAGTACTAGGGACCTTGATCTTCACCTTGTATATGCTTGTATTTGAATTGCTTGAATTGTAGGACGGTAAATCAAAGATTTACCTTCCTCACTATTGCTGCCTCTTCTCCTTATGATGACTGTCTCAATTTCAACAAATGCTTTCTTCAGATCAACAGCTTGTACTCTTCCTGCACTTCTAGCTTCAGCAATCCGCAACCTGTACCTCTTGTACTCTTCGCAATTTTTGGTCAGATCTGCATATATTTACTTTGGAATCCCACACGTTACTTCCTCTTAAATCTGCACTGTTTGCTATCCTTTATCCGCACTGTTTTCTTGTAGATATCCACACTTATATCCTGCACTTTTATCCGCACTAATATACTGCTTATCTGCACTTGTATACTGCCTTGCATCCACAATGCATCCTTCTTTTAATCGCATTGTAATCTCCCTTTTTATCTGCACTGTATTCTCCCTTTTTATCTGCACTGTAATCTCAGAGATGTCCGCTTACTTACTTCCATGATGACTGCATACCACATCTATATATATAGGGAACATTCCTTCAAGCAAGCCGACCATACAGCTGTGAATTAGGCCGACTAGATAAGGTTTATCCCAGCATTGGAGAGGTGTTTCTTCACTACATTAAGTTTTGTCTTTCATCGTTGCATTGAGGGCTGTTGTGAGCTTCTTCCACAAGGTCTTGGAGCATATAGCTAGACTAGATTTAACACCTAACTCAAACCTAATGGACATCAAGAAGAAGTCCATCAACTTAATAAATTCTTGCTCATGAAACCCATGAAGCAAGTACACCAAAAAATATATATTATTATCTTTGTCTTCTTCTTTTCATAAATACATAATTACATGAAGACTGACCTAGTTACACTTTTCAACATTAGTGACCTATCGAATTCCCATAGGTCATAGTCTAATTTATAGGGGAATTTTTGTTTAATTTTACTTAGTGGGAAAAAGCCCATTCTTAGAAAGTAACATTAATTAATTTAAGAAAGTGGTTTTGGAGCGAAACTTAAAGATTATTTTGATTGGCAATTAGGAGGGAAAAATCCAAAGGAAAAATATATAAGTAAGGTAGAGGAACCGTTGTGAGGGCAGACATCATGGATTATTGATATTGTTCTTCTTGATCTGATGTGCTGAGGCTTTGAGGTTGATGTCTTTTTGAGGGTTTTAAGACCCTTCTGTCTTTGACTAGTATGCGGTGGTGAAAGATTCCACCCTAGTTAGTCCCTTCTCCTGACTCTTTTCTTTAAGGCAACATTCATTTAGTCATTTGTGGCAACAAGGATCTCTGAATGGCTAGTTTCTATGGCAGCAAGGGTCGTTGGTATTTGTTGATGTGACAAAGGACTATCTTGAGGCAGCATAGTGATTTCCGAGGCTCAATGGATAGCAGGGAGGGTCCTTGTATTTATGTCTGTGATAGCGGCCCATTGTGAGGGCACCTTCTGAGATAGCGCAGGTTGGGGAGACCAAATTTTGAGGCAACATTGATTACGATACACCTTCTGGACAATGAGGGTTTTTGAGGTCACCCACACTTGGAAGTCACTTATCCTGAGACAATGAAGTTGGGTAGTCATCTTGTGGCTACAAGCCACCCTGAAGCCACACTTCCATGGCAACATTGATCACCTAAGGCCTGCTTTAGGGTAGCGAGGGAGCCACAACCTGATCTAAGGCAAGCGATTGACTCAAGGGAGTAAATTACTGGAGCAGTGAATCATAAACAGGGCACTGAACCCTACCTGAGGCAACAAAGGTAATTTTCTTGTGGCAAAGGCAATTGTCTAGCCTTTTGAATTGCATAAGAACAAGATAGAAGAGATGTAAGACCCTATTATGTAGGAAAGAATTCAAATCAGTGAAAAAGTTTTTAGTTGGGTTGTCAAATTCTGGTTGCACGCTTGAGGCCCTCCTTAATCACTTAGAGGAATCTACCAAAGAGGCCCTTGTTTTTAGTAGATCCGAAGTTCCTTTGGACTTCTAAATTGGTCTTGGGCTATGTTGGTGTGTAATTTGGCCAAGTCGTGATTTTGATTCTGGTCAAGTGCCTGATGTTACCCTTTGTATTGCATGAGGGTAACTCTAGTGATTTTCATCACAAGATATGATTTGCAACATTATACCCATTGAGTTTTTGATAGATTAGGGTACACACCTTCCTCCTTTGCTTGGAGATGATGCTTTTGTTTGTTGAGTTGATTCACTTTGATGATCATGTTTGATGGTTAATGGATTACAATCTTGGTATACTTTTCAACCAATATGGAGCATGCTACCTTATCATGGTGTTGCGTCGTTCATCTTGACTAGAGGATGTTACACTTTGGTTCATGTACGATGGTTCTAATCTCCCAAGGGGTTGGATAGTGGTGATATGAGGTAGTGGCATGGCTTTTTATGTATCCTAGTGACTGAGCATGTTGATGTTATATTATTGATGCTACTAGGAGGGGGAGTTCCACATGGTCCCCTTTTTTCTTATATTGATCCCATTTTAAAAGTGTTCCATTGAGATTTATTGATTTAATTGGGTTGTTATGGTTGGAGCTTCCTTATGTGAATGCCCTAACTTACTTAGGGGGTTTTACACACACTATACTTTATTTGTCATGGGTATAACCCCTTTGTTGGAGTGCTTTTGTTTGGCACACAATGGATGTTGATTTAACTATTCAGGTGGTATTTTGCCCTTATTTTGTGATTTGAACTCTTGGAGTCTTGTGCATGAGTGCCCTATCTCTTTTGGCTTTTGTTCACACTTGTTTGAGGTCATTTATATGGTTGGACAATGGTTTGATGGAGCGCTTGCCTTGTCGGCACACATGGGGATGCATCATCACATTCCTATCATTATTTTATTGTAAGGTGATGTGGTTGTACCCTCTTCTTGGAGTTTGATTGAGCTTTGGTTGAATTGGTATGTGACTAATTTGCATTATTATATGGATTGTTGACTTTTTATCACCTTGGAGCCTGCATGTGCCATTAGGAGTTGGTTATTGCATTTGTTTTGATGAGCACCCTCCTTATTCTATTGTTTTCTCACATGTGGACTCACTTTCTTGTGGAGCACACGTCTCTTGGATTATTTTGTTGTTTCTTTGGAGAGGCTTGGAGGATGCAATTTTTGAAGGATTATGTTATTATTTGAAGTTTGAACCCTAGATGTTTTGTCTATTTTGGCTTGGCTTAACATCTTTCTAGGAGGGTGCACCATGGGATGATTGTTTTATTTTTGCCTTGGAGATCGCTAGGAGGTTGCACCATTGTAGGCACTTATTTATCATTTGCTGGAGGTTATGACATGGTCAACTATCCACTTATCTTGAGGATGCGTCCCACTTGCATTTGCTATGCTTAGAGATTGTTGCATAACTAACTCCATTATTTTATTACTGTTGGCTTGTTTCATGGAGTTTCTTACTTGAGAGTATTGCTATATTGTTTTCCTTGGAGGAGATATTGATTATTTTATTGTTTATTAGAGGAGAGAAAAGTGGATCTAAAGAATTCATTTCTACTTTTAGTATGGTGTTTGTTGAAGAGGTTAGAAATGTGATATTTTATTGTATTTCTCGGAAAACTAATGCATCTAGGAAAAAAATCACTTTTTCATTGTAAGAGTAGTTGAGCTCAAACTTATATAAGGGTTTGCTCTCTGCCTCATTTGGTATGGTTGGGTTTGGAGACATTTCCCTGAGCTTAGTTGAAAATCTAGAGGGTAATACAAGTTACAACTACAAAGGTTTCTCTCCTATGAAGTATATGTGTTGGGCCTCACTTGTTAAACGATATTGATGAAAATGCTTGCAAGAGGATATGCCTCAAAGGGCTAATGCATGGTTAAGCTTGTACCTTTCTTCTTAAATTTGAGTTGTTGCAACTTATGTCTTAGAAAGGTCTTGTTGGTGTTTGATTTCCCTTTCAATACCTTTGATGTATATTTGATGGAAATGTCATTGTGATGGTCAAATTTCTTTTTTAGTGTTGGCAGGAATTTACTTTTTCCATTTGATAAACTCACTCCCACACTATCTTTAGAGGTTCTCCAAGTATATTTCACATTTCATATTAACAAGCTAAATAAGATTGTAGATGTTCAGTTCAACTCTTTCATGCCTAAATTGTATGTAAGAACATCACTCATAGTTTGATCCTTTGACTTCATGCCCAATTTATAGGAACTAGGCTTGATGTACGCATTATTTCTTCATTTTCCTATATTACAACTTGTTATGCTGAATCCCCAATTCATTTCACCTTGAGCTTTTCTTGTCTTAAGTTTTAGCAATCCTACGTTATGGAAAGCCCCCATTGAGTTGGAGAAGAGCCAACCTAAAGAGTGGTAGAGGGTTATTATGGTGACATTGGATAACCTCTCCAATTTGCCCATAGTTTAGCTTGTGAAGTAACTCCTAGCACATGTTAAAAATTAAAAGAAGCTATGTTTTCATGTGTATGTATGCATGTATCTATGTGTGCATATATATCCAATGAGAAAACAAAAAAATATCCCAGACTAGCAAAATCTTTGGTTTCTATACCTCCAAAACAGTTAAAAATGTAAACCGGGCAGTGCCAGCTGCATCAGTTTATTGATTATACTTTATTCTGTTAGCACCTAATTTGAACCTCAGGCTGAAAAAAGGCAAATCAGGGTAACCTCAAACCACGCTCAGCCTTGTAACTAACCCTACAAGGTCAGGAGAGGGTTCTCTCCGTAAAAAGATATTCAATGAAGTGTAATTACAAACTGATTTTAGGCTAGGTATAATAATGGGAAATGTTTTTATAGAAATTTTAGGGTTGTATGGAACAAATGGGGCAGTTTGAGTCGGGGGAATTAAATCAGAGATACATGGTATTTCATGGGGCAAGGTAGGCAGGAAATTTAGCAATTAAGTTTAAATAATGATGGGATGGTAAGACTGATGAGGAGCTGAAAAGGGCATAGGAGATGGATCATTTTCAAACAGAAGAAAGCATAAAGTATTGAATGATTTCCCAAGGCAGAGCATTAAAAATGGATTCTACCTATCTATCTTGAAAGCATTCAACCAGAAAATGTGAGTGAATGAATGGTAAACATAACAATTTACAGATGAACACAAAGGAAAGAACAAATGCTAAAATTCATACCACAGGGATCCCACAAATCAGAGCTGCATATCTTTATTAATTCCCTGTCAAACTGTTACAATGGAGCGCAGAGCGTCCTCAAAATATTTTCCAAATTATTCCACCAATTTCCCCTACTGATTGCTTACAAATGATTCAAAATTACATTAAATAGACAGAAATTGAGGGAGATTGATCCACAGAAAAAGGGAGCTGTTTTACTAGCTCATAACTGAAATCCGAACATAGGAAAGAGACCAACAATTTGCCCCTGAAAAGAAGGAACAACAATACATTTTTGAACATCTGAGGATTCGCTGTTATATTTGCTTTAAACAGAGGAGAAGACAAACTGAAATGATTCTCTATGCTTCATAATTAGCTCTCGGTCGTTGATTGTTTCCTTGTATTTTTGTCCTTTGAAGAAAACCAACTTTGAAGAAAATTCCTTTGAAAACCATTGAAAAGTAAAATTATTCCTTTAATGAAGAAAGACCTCTTTTGAATAGAAAGAGCAAAGGGAAAGGGATGTGGGCCCGAATCGCAATCGGAAGATCGAAAGAGAGGGAAGATATTTGGAATAGAGCGATTGAAAAATATGCGATGTGATGGAAACATCACGATTGCTATTAGTGTAAAGGGAAAGGGGATATCGCAATCGCAATCGGAGTGGGAGAGGAGTGGGCATTTTGAAATGTTAACTTACGACAAAACTTGCGATGCGATTAAAAAAATGCGATGGGGTGAAGTCTTTATAAAACAAAATAAAATGATTTTGGGCTTTACAAAGGGAAAGGCCCTTTTATTTTGAATGGGTGGAAAAGTTCAATCGCAATCACAAATCAGAGTGGGAGCGGGACATCATATAATGGAGTGATCGAAATCTGCGATGCGATAGTGTAATAGGGAAAACGCAATCGCAATCGGAGCGAAAAGGGAAGCGGGTGAAATGGAGTAATGCGATGCGACGCAAAACTTAACAAATATTTTAAAATTTGATTTCTCGCATTTACAAAGGGAAAAGCCTTTTTGAATGAAGCGGGGCGGAAGCTTTATGGTGGGGCCTGGCCGATCGCAATTGGAAGATCGGAAGGGGTAGTGGGGCGGAGGCAAAGGGCTTTGGGAGCGCCGATTGCGATTGGCGATTGATCGCATCGGAGAAATGCAATAAGGGAAGGGTCAATCGGAGGTAGGTAATCGGAGTGGCGACTGATTGCCGTGATTGGATTGGAGGTGCGATCGGGACGGAAGAGAAGTGGATTATCCAATCGCATTGGAGTTTTATGGTTTTAAAATGGCCTTTGCAATGCAATTCATGCAATCGGATAGGGAAAAAAGGGGGGGGGGTTTATAAAGAAAACTTTAAACTTTTATGAAATAAAGTGTAAGGGAGAAATGGGAAAAGGGGAAAGATTAGGCTATAGGGGACCTTCTTTCACTTAAGCATAATTTTTGATCCAAAAGTCAGTTTTGATAGTATAATATACCATTGGAAAGCTCTTTCCGGGCCATTTTTGATGGACATACTTAGAACATGATTTTACACTGAGAATGCTGTAGAAAACACCGCTGAAAGGCAGGGAGATGACTCTGTGGAGATAGCAGCTTTTGAAGTGCGACTTATTACATATGAAGACATAAAATTACATAATAAATGATAATAAAAGCAAAGTACCATGTTTTCACCTCAAAACATGGGTTTTGAGATGAAAATTACATCAAGCTTAATAAAGCATTTCTTTGATTTGTGCTTCTGAGTTTATTTAACCTCCTCATGTCCTTGCTGATATTTATTGACACTTAACTTATTAATTTGACCATGATGAGGCCTTAGAACCTAATGAGACCAACCCTATGACCTAATAATATGGATTGGGAGTGAAAGTTAAACCATGACTGAAGACCATAAAGAGGAGAATTAGTAGGTTTCACATGAGGGAGAATTGATGAACGACTAATACCATTAATGAATCCATGAACTAACGGAATGATGAAAATTTATGGTATGAGACTCCTAATATGCAAATGCAAAAGAGCAATTTTGATGACTGATGGCAGTATGACTAGACTGACACTAACATTGGCTCCAATGGGGATGGTAGCTCCTTGGAGGTGCCAAGAACACCGTAGACCAAGTAGCCTTATCCATTGGGCATGGAGTCACAATACTGAAAAATGACACAATGCAGACTGACTCTGACTCAAGACTAAGACTGAAAACTGAAATAAAACCAAACTATACACATATCATTCAAGTTTTATAGCCTTCACCTCGGGCCCCAAACTTCAATGACCGTGTACTTGAAATCTGACAAAAAATAACATGATATATACAATGATTGTGACATAGTTTTTGATCTATTTTCTTCAACAGTGGTAGTGCTTCAAAAGCCTACCCTTCACTGGTTCTCCAGGGCAATCTTGGCCATCCATCTCTGAAAGCAAGAAAGCATTTTGTCCCCTGTACGCTGAAATCCTGTATGGTTCTTTCCACAGGTTGTCGAACTTACCATGCTTCCCTTTGTCCTCATTTCGTGCATCCCATCTCAACACAACATCATCCAACTGAAACTTTTCTGCTTTGGTCTTACGGTCATAGATCTTCTTAATCTTCTCCTGCAATTGAATAGCATTCTGAGACACTTCCTCTCTTGTTTGCTGAAGGTGGATCATTTGATTGATCCTTCGCTGATTATCATCTTCTTCACTGCCAACCTCTTGCAATAATCTCATGACCGGAACTGTAAGCGAAGTAGGAAAAACCGCATCAATACCATAAACCAATTCAAACGGTGACATACCTATGGATTTCTTACTGCTGACTTTGTCAGCCCATAACGCGTTAATGAGCTTTCGATGCTAGTTTCTTTTGTTTGCCTCCAGCATCTTCTTGATTATGTTTATTAGAGACTTATTCGATGATTCTATCAGGCCGTTGCCTTGTGGGTAGTACGCTGTTGAAAGGCCCAACACAATGTTGTATTTGTTGCAGAAATCCATCATCTTCTTAAATTTGAACGCTGCTGCGTTATCTGTTATAATTTTGTGAGGGCAACCAAAATGAGACAAGATATTTGACTCTAGAAATTGAATAATTACCGTGTTAGTAGCCTGCCTTGCTGGAACGGCCTCGTTCCATTTGGTGAAGTAATCTGTACCTGTCAAGATCCATCGATGTTGTGCTGATGATGCGGGATGGATTTCTCCTATGAAATCAAGTCCCCACTGCTGAAAGGGAGCGTTTACTGCAACTGGTTTCAAAGGAAGAGGAAGCAGTTTCCTTTTCCCTTGGAAAATTTGACATTCATGACAACTCATCACTGTTTTATACAAATCTGAAAATAAAGTTGGCCAATAATACTTTATTAGCTGTAGTTTTCCAAAACAAATGACCACCACAATCACCTTTGTGGAAATCGTGCATCACTTGCTACGCCTCATCTTCAACCAAACAATTGAGCAGAATACCTCTTGGAGCTTTCCAATAAAGAGCACTGTTTAAAATACAATATTTAGCAGACTTAAGTTTCAGTGATCTACGTTTGCTTTTAGACATCCCTGGAGGTGGTGAAAGATGCTGAAGAACGTAAACAATATTTGAATACCATGGGGATTGTAGAAAAATTTCTGAAACTGGAACAAGCAAACCTTCATCCTCATCCTCTGACATTGCTGTTATGAGATTTATATCCAAAGCACGCAGGTTTGATTGGGCCATTAGCTTTGCCAAGCCTTGTCCTTTGATCAACTTTGTGGGTTTGATCTCCAAATCATACTCTAACATAGCTGCTATCCATTTACCTCTTCGACCTTCTGGATCAGTTTGCATCAACACATCCTTTACTGCGACATTAGGAACATATGCTATAGTATGTGAATGCAGAATGTATACTCTAAAATCTTTCAATGCCTTTATAAGAGCCTTGTTTCTCAATGATATTATACCGCAAGGCAACATCTCTAATAGTCCTACTGAAAAAGACAATTGGCTTTTCAATCTGATCTCTCTTTTGCATCAAAACCACAGCCATAGTATGCTCCGATGCAAACGAAAATATGATGAAGTCTTGAGTGTAATCAGGACTAATCAAGATTGGGGCATTGGACAGAGCAAACTTTACCAGATTAAATAACTTGATAGCATCCTCACTCCATTTGACAGTGCTATCTTTCTTCAACATGTTAGTCATTTCTCTTAAATATTCAGCCAAATTGGGTGTAAATCTGCACAAGAAGTTCATCTTACCATTGAATGCTTGAATCTCCTTTTTGATACGTGGAAGGTCTATGTGCTGAATTGCCTCCACTCTTGAAGGATCAATGCAGATACCATCTTTAGAGATGATATGCCCCAACAACTTGCCTTCATCCATAGCAAACATACTTTTCTTTGGGTTGAGAGAAATCTCAAACTTCCTACATCGCTGAAAAATAACCCTCAAGTGGTGCAAGTGTTCATCATTAGAACCAGAAAACACTGTCAGATCATCCAAATAAAAAACAAGAAAAACATCCTTTTCATTGGCAAAAGCAATGTCCATTGCTCGCTGGAAAGTGGCTCCAGCGTTCTTCAGTCCAAATGGCATTTTGGCATACTGGAAGGTTCCCTAGGGTGTTGTGAAAGCAATTTTGTCTTGGTCTTTCTCGTGCACCAAGATCTGGTTGTAGCCTGAGTAGCCATTGAGTAGTGACATCCTTGATGCTCCAACTACTCTCTGCAGAATATGGTCCATCTTCGGAAGTGGATAGTTATCCTTTAAGGATGCTTTATTCAGATTCCGAAAATCTATGCACAACCTTATCTCTCCTGTCTTCTTACGTACCGAGACCAAATTTGAAATCTAGTTAGAAAATCTAATTGGAACAATGATACCAGCTTTATACAATCTGTTTACCTTTTTTTCAATGGATGGTAGTAGCTTCGGGTTTATTCTTCTTAGCTTCTGTCTAAATGGATTTTGATCCGACTTGATGGGAATAGTATGCTGAATTATATCTTTGTCATACACCTTCAAATCCGAATAATCCCACGCAAACACATCAGAAAATTTAGAAAGTAATTTAACATACTTCTCCTTTACCTTAGGGGATAATGCTTTTGTAACTTCACAAGCTTGGGCTTGTCAGCTGTTCCGAGATTCACATCTTCAACTCCTTTCTCAGTAGGCACCAAGCTTGGTTTCTTTGCAACATCATCCTGATCAAAAAGCTCCTCTAAAGGTATGAGACCTCTAGGAATTACATTATCTTTCAGTTGCAATATGTCCATCTGATTTGCTTCAATTTCTTGATCATCAACATCATGCTCACCTTCTATGGGAGTATCCTTGAATTTTCCTTCACTCTGTAAAAAAGCATTGATTTCTTTGTCATCCCAAAACACTTGCCAATACCTTAAATTGTCAGGAACAACAGGCTTATGTTTGACATAAATCTCAAACTTGTTGCTGGAATTCATTGGAGTCTTCAAATTGCTTGCTGTAGTGGCAAGAGAATCTGCAATTAGATTTTGCATCCGGGGTACTGCTATCAAAGTGTATCAAGAAATGTCTTCAAGATGTCTAGGACTGCATTTCAGTAGCCCCTCAATCGCGAATGCTTTGCTTGATACTCTCCTTTGACTTGTTTGATTATCAGCTCTGAATCTCCATAGACAGAAATCCTCTTTGCATTTAACTTCTTCAAAATTTTCAGACCTGCAATCAAAGTTTCGTACTCTGCTTCATTATTAGAGAAATCAAAAGCCAACTTGTAAGCACATACTCTAACATTACTAGGAACTTTTTCAGGTTGGAAAACAAGGCTCCGAATCCATATTCCTATACCAGCACCGTCCTTACCAACAGCTCCATCAAAGTCCATGCTCCAAAGGCCTTCTTCTTCTTCCTGTAGATGCTGAAATTTTGCTTCTTTCTCTACTTACTTTATCCTGACTGATTTCTGCATCTTTCCGCTGTTCATTGTCCTTTTGCTGTTGGTAGGCAGGAAGCTCAGAAGTGCTAGCTGCTTTATCTTTTTCCTGTTTGAGGACTTCCCTAAAATTTTCTGAAATTTCAGGTATCTCATCCACTTCTACCAACTGAACATTTTTGTCATTCAAACCACCATCTGAATATAATACAAATGAATCTAAATATGTGTGGACTGCATTAATGGGATGATTAACTGGCTTCTCTTTGCTAGTGATCATATATTTCATTTTCTTCTCCCTATATAGTTTTCTCAACTGACCAAACACGGGAATGGTGGCATAAGAGAAGTCAAGCTGCATGGTTCCTTTAAGTTTTGCACCCCAAGACCTGGATAGAAGCATTCCAAATCGCGGTGGAACGTCGGCAACAACTACATCCATCAAAGCATTCTTGGCTGGGATTTGATCCAAAGATACTACCAAGTCTTTGATTAGACCAATACAATGGACCCTACCAGAGTCAAAGGAATACAAATCATGGTATTTGCGGGTAATATCAAGTCCTAACTTCTCCATAATGGCTTTGGGCATCAAATTATGCGAGGCTCCGGAGTCCAACATAGCATTATGTAAGATGAATTCATGTAATCGAAGACTCATGTAAAAGGGAGGGACTTCACTTTCTTCAGATTGATCTTCTGTGGCTGGACCAAAGATGAGTTCAGGGTAGTCATCTTCAACATTAACCATATCTGATACAGAGTCTATTTGCAAAATTCTGAACACCTGATTTTTATAAGCACTATTTTTCACCAACTTAGTCAAGGGCATATACACATTCAGCTTAGAAATTTCGTTTTCTAAATTAAAAGAAGGCACTTTTTCTACCTCTTTGATGGGAGGATCTTTCTTCTCTACTTGCTCCTTTGCTGGGCTATGCTAGTTCTTTTCATTTGCAGTGTTGATGGCTGAAGATGTTTTGTTGGTGGAAGGATCGACAGGCTCTTTCCCTTTCTTCTGAGTATTTGAAGAATCGTTCTTCAATTGCAGGTCCTTTCTTTTATGAATGGGATTGATTGGCCCATCTCTGCTCCTTAAAGAGTACTGCCTCTGTTGCGCTGATAAAGCGTTCATGTATCCTCTTTGATAGTCATCAGACTCTTCTTCTAACACTGTATCATTAGCCAATATGAAATCTTCGTCCCTTTGAATGTCTGCCATCACTGTGTATTCTTCATCTTCTGTGAGAAAGATTGGCGCACCATCGGCGGTGAAGAAATGGTTGGCTTCAATCACAGGATCATCATCATCGTCTGTCTCTGTTCCCTGAACATAATTTTGCTACAATGGAGTTCTAATCTGCTGTTGTGGCATTGCTTGGTCCTGCGCTCTCTGTTCTCTTTGTTTAATTCTGAATTGCGGCTGCTGAGGTCCTCTGAAATTCGGATTCCTGATTTGTGCTTCAGGTCTGTCTGAAATTGTCAGCCAATCAACCATCTTTTCCACTGTTCGGATCAAAGTATCCATCTTGATGTCTGAAGGAGACGCTTCTTCTTTCATAGTTACTCTCTTTTCAGCCTTTGCCCGAGCTCTTCTGGCCAGTAGATTTGCTTCTACGCTCACAACTATCTTCTGCATGTCTTCAAGCGTGGTGGGATCTCTTTCTCGTAGCTGATATGCCATATCAGCATCGAAACCATCCGGAAACTTGAGCAAGGCTAATCCCACAGGGGGTTTAAGATTAGCTTGAATAGCATTATATACAACATTAAATCTTACACAATAATCCTGTACAATTTCGCCCACATTTCTTTTAATATTTTCATATTCAGACAAAATTTGGAGTGGGTTTTTCGTTACCTCCCATCGGTCTAAGAACTGTGTATGTAACTCTTGCAAAGTGCGAATAGAGCCTGCTGGTAAGGCTCTGAACCACTTTTTAACTTCACCTCCAAAGCTTTGGACAAAGAACCTTGTGGTTACATTCTCTGCCTCTACCTCATGAAGATCAAAAAAGTCATTCATCTTATCAACATGTTGCTGAGCTGTGATGCTTTGAGTGGCATCAAAGATAGGTATTTTACTTTGGTAATCAGCAGGCATATCATTCAGGTTCTGAGGTAAAACCAGGGGTGCATACCGGGCAGCCATGACTCGAGGTGGATTTACAACGGTGTTGGTGCTACTAGGATTTAAAGGAGGTGTTGATGGAGGAGATGAAAGCTGAGAATTGACTGATGGGAATGCTGATGAATTAAGGGGAGGAAAAGCTGCTTCTGATAACTCTGAAGGCTCAGGGATATTAGTTACAGTGATAGAAGTCTGAGGGGAATTCAGAATATAATCATCAATTGATATATTTGCCCTTTGAACTTCAAGATCTACAAGAAATTCTGGATCTAAAACTGTGTCATCAAGTGCAGTTTCAAACTTGCTTCTAAACAAAGAAAGCTCAAAACACTCATCAAAAGAAAGATCTCTATAAACAACCACTCACTGGGCCAAGTGTGGGATCTGAAATAGGTCTAGGACCTAGTGATCCTTGTTGTCTTCTGACTATTCTTGGAATGAGATTAGGATTTTCAAACACAGGGGGAGGATTTGGATCAGGATTGGCCCTTGTGTATCTTCTTGAAGCCAGTGTGGTTAAATTTCTATTGTACAATATTTATTTCAGCCTAGCAAACTCTGAATATCATCATCCAGAGTCTAGGAATTTATTTTGAAGATATTACTGGGGTGATGAATCTTTTGTCTTAAATACGTCCCCAGTATGGTCGCCAGAAATGTTAGCACCTAATTTGAACCTCAGGCTGAAAAAAGGCAAATCAGGGTAACCTCAAGCCACGCTCAACCTTGTAGCTAGCCCTACAAGGTCAGGAGATGGCTCTCTCCGTAAAAAGATATTCAATGAAGTGGAATTACAAACTGATTTTAGGCTAGGTATAATAATGGGAAATGTTTTTATAGAAAATTCAGGGTTGTATGGAACAAATGGGGCAGTTTGAGTCGGGGGAATTAAATCAGAGATACATGGTATTTCATGGGGCAAGGTAGGCAGGAAATTTAGCAATTAAGTTTAAATAATGATGGGATGATAAGACTGGTGAGGAGCTGAAAAGGGCATAGGAGATGGATCATTTTCAAACAGAAGAAAACATAGAGTATTGAATGATTTCCCAAGGCAAAGCATTAAAAATGGATTCTACCTATCTATCTTGAAAGCATTCAACTAGAAAATGTGAGTGAATGAATGGTAAACATAACAATTTACAGATGAACACAAAGGAAAGAACAAATGCTAAAATTCATACCACAGGGATCCCACAAATCAGAGCTGCATATCTTTATTAATTCCTGTCAAACTGTTACAATGGAGCGCAGAGCATCCTCAAAATATTTTCCAAATTATTCCACCTATTTCCCCTACTGATTGCTTACAAATGATTCAAAATTACATTCAATAGACAAAAATTGAGGGAGATTGATCCACAGAAAAAGAGAGATGTTTTACCAGCTCAGAACTGAAATCCGAACATAGGAAAGAGACCAACAATCTGCCCCTGAAAAGAAGGAACAGAGATACATTTTTGAACATCTGAGGATTCGTTGTTATATTTGCTTTAAACAGAGGAGAAGACAAACTGAAATGATTCTCTATGCTTCATAATTAGCTCTCGACCGTTGATTGTTTCCTTGTATTTTTGTCCTTCGAAGAAAACCAACTTTGAAGAAAATTCCTTTGAAAACCATTGAAAAGTAAAATTATGCCTTTAATGAAGAAAGACCTCTTTTGAATAGAAAGAGCAAAGGGAAAGGGATGTGGGACCGAATCGCAATCGGAAGATCGAAAGGGAGGGAAGATATTTGGAATAGAGCGATTGAAAAATATGCGATGCGATGGAAACATCACAATTGCTATTAGTGTAAAGGGAAAGGGGAAATTGCAATCGCAATCGGAGCGGGAGAGGAGTGGGCATTTTGAAATGTTAACTTACGACAAAACTTGCGATGCGATTAAAAAAATGCGATGGGGTGAAGTCCTTATAAAACAAAATAAAATGATTTTGGGCTTTACAAAGGGAAAGGCCCTTTTATTTTGAATGGGCGGAAAAGTTCAATCACAATCGCAAATCAGAGTGGGAGCGGGACATCATATAATGGAGCGATCGAAAACTGCGATGCGATAGTGTAATAGGGAAAACACAATCGCAATCGGAGCAGAAAGGGAAGTGGGTGAAATGGAGTAATGCGATGCGATGCAAAACTCAACAAATATTTTAAAATTTGATTTCTCGCATTTACAAAGGGAAAAGCCTTTTTGAATGAAGCGGGGTGGAAGCTTTATGGTGGGGCCCGACCGATCGCAATCAGAAGATCGGAAGGGGTAGTGGGGCGGAGGCAAAGGGCTTTGGGATCGCCGATTGTGATTGGCGATTGATCGCATCGAAGAAATGCAATAAGGGAAGGGTCAGTCGGAGGTGGGTAATCGGAGCGGCGACTGATCGCTGCGATTGGATTGGAGGTGCGATCGGGACGGAAGAGAAGGGGATTATCCAATCGCATCGGAGTTTTATGGTTTTAAAAAGGCCTTTGCAATGCGATTCATGCAATCGGATAGGGAAAAAGGGGGGGGGTTATAAAGAAAACTTTAAACTTTTATGAAATAAAGTGTAAGGGAGAAATGGGAAAAGGGGAAAGATTAGGCTATAGGGGACCTTTTTTCACTTAGGCATAATTTTCGATCCAAAAGTCAGTTTTGAGAGTATAATATACCATTGGAAAGCTCTTTCCGGGCTCTTTCTGATGGACATACTTAGAACATGATTTTACACTGAAAATGCTGTAGAAAACACCGCTGAAAGGCAGGGAGGTGACTCTGTGGAGATAGCAACTTCTGAAGTGTGACTTATTACATATGAAGACATAAAATTACATAATAAATGATAATAAAAGCAAAGTAACATGTTTTCACCTCAAAACATGGGTTTTGAGATTAAAATTACATCAAGCTCAATAAAGCATTTCTTTGATTTGTGCTTCTGAGTTTATTTAACCTCCTCATGTCCTTGTTGATATTTATTGACACTTAACTTATTAATTTGACCATGATGAGGACCTAGAACCTAATGAGACCAATCCTATGACCTAATAATATGGATTGGGAGTGAAAGTTAAACCATGACTGAAGACCATAAAGAGGAGAATCAGCAAGTTTCACATGAGGGAGAACTGATGAACGACTACTACCATCAATGAATCCATGACCTAACGGAATGATGAAAATTTATGTTATGAGACTCCTAATATGCAAATGCAAAAGAGCATTTTTGATCACTGATGGCATTATGACTAGACTGACACTAACATATTCTATGTTCAGATTCAAAGTAATTACAAATTTACAAGAGTGTTGCGTTTATTTATATTACATAATATTGATGCCCATATTGACATTGGACAGAACTTTAAACTTCAAACCATTAAGAAAATCATGTAACATTGACGCGCATACAAAATTTGGACAAGAGTTACCAGATATTGTAGTTAAATTATTATAGGTTAAGAACATTTCTTTCCTTCGACGTCACAAATTCGAAGTTTGAGGGGATAGGGTATGTCTACCTCTCTAGATTAGGTAGTGAAATCCCTGCCTGGAGGTGGGCCCTTATCTCACAAACTATGAGGTCTCATCATCACTTTGGTGTTTGTCTAGGCCGTGACCTTAAAATTATATTATTATTATAATTTTATTATAATGGTCATATGCTAATTATAGTTAAGTTGTAATTTAAGTTAATAAAGTTTCATTTCAAATTTAGCTTTAGCTTAAACAATTAATTAATTTACAATTATAGGAATACAAACAGTCACTTCATGTGTTGGAATATGAAGCATGCATTCCAATGGCTCTATCTCTTATTTGCTGCAGGAACTGGGTTTGGAGCTCCTTTCATCCAATAATTCTTTCCGGTTATTCCAAACCATAATTCTCTTAGGGATAAATTGTAGAATAGAAAAAATCCCATTCCGTAGTAAATGTGGTTTCGGGCCTGTCCCCTCCAGCTATTCTGACTTGATGGTAGCCTGAGAAGCCATCTGTAAAGGAGTACACCTCCGAACGCCCCAAAGTAAAATAAAAGAAGCATAGATGGTTTTACTGGATATGTCTGAGTGAAAATGAATCAACCCTCCCGATAATAATGACTCATCCTCCGATGATAATAGTGATAGCTCTATGCCATCTTAATTGCTTCTGATCCTGTGTTTGGGCCCAACGTCTCTACTTATACGGGAGGATAACTTGCTCTTGTTATACCTTTTTTCTGTTATTGTTGTGTGCATTCACTAACATGTTATCAGAACAAGATATAGAGTGGCATATAGAACATGGAGGGTGGAGAAATGAGACTGAAGGACTGTGGTAGAAGTTGGAAAAGCATAGTTTTAATCATTCAAGTAAATCATTGGGACCTTGAAAGAGATGAAAATATAATTGTCAATGATTGTGTTGCCTCTGGTTTGCTATAAGTTTCATTACCTTGCTATAAATATTTTGTAGCTCCTCTTCTTCTTTCTATGCACCTTTGTATTCTCAATTTGTAAGTTAATCCTATGCAGATGAGAATGACCATTTAATTACAGTATTCGTAGCTTCTGTACGATATGTCTTGCATAGTTAAGAACTTAGAAGCTATGCATTTGCAATAGCTTGAGCCTATACGTAGATCCGTGAAGTCAGAATTGCCTATTTGCATGTGAAGAAAATCCTCTCATTGAGTAGTCAACTAATGCTCATAAATTTTTAGTTATGATTCATAATGGGAGCTTGGAGGATATATTAGCATAGGGTGCCTAGATTATAATAGGAATGCTTTTAGAGATCCCTGTATATATATTTACTCGATCATTGATTCTTGTTACTTATGTTGGTGAAACTTTTTGAAACTTCCTTTACCAGAGCTGGAGGCTTGGTTGACAAGGAAGGTGGCCAGAGGCAATTACTGGTAGGGAAAGATGATGAACTTCTTGCCACTGAGACCAAATCAGTACCCAGAGCTGATGTGGCAGAGGTCTGTGTTCAGGTATGGAATCTATCTTTCTTCTAATCATAGAAAGAAATAAATGGCTTTATAATAGAATTTCTCAGGTAAGAATTGAAACATTTTATAAGATGCAATTTTCTCTGTTACTGTAGGCATTACTTATTGAAGAGGCAAAGAACAAGGCATTTGATCTTGCATCAAAACCAGAAGAAGCAGGATCGCCAACAACAGATTTCAAGGCCCTTTTCAGTCAAGTGTCCACTAAATTTTGATTCTTGCAGAGTTGGCTTTTTTGACATTGTGGTTTAGCCATATTATGTGGATGCTTATTTCAATGCTCTACTTTGTTAGTATAAACATTTCAAACCACACAAACATACGTTCTGTCTTATGTTTTTCTAAATGGTTCAATTTCTGGTATGAGTTTCTATTTCATAATGCAAGTCTTATGGCCGAGCAAGTAGACCCACTATTTATTGTGTACTATTCTGAAGATAATATCAGACCTTTACCTTGAGAATAAGATATTAACATGAGAAAGATAGTATTGTATTTTTTTGAATGTAGAAGTATATTCATTTGCACTGGCCTAGGCATTTACATATTCTGTTGAGTTGCAATAATTATTTTTTGCCTCCTAATGAGGAATTCTCTGTTCTTTCATATTTTGAGAATTCTCTAAACAAATAGCAACTCTCCACACCATTAACGAGTGCCATTCTTTCTTCTTCTTGTTAAATATTATTTGGTTTGACGCTTGTTTGCATGCTTTTACTCGTACTGTTTCAAGCACTATTGGCGAAAAGAGGTTAGAGGTTACTGTTTCAAGCATTATTGGCGAAAAGAGGTTTTGAACCTGCTAATAATGGATGGCTAGTCTTTGAAGGAGTGATTGGGGATCGCTACGTCCCATCCATTAAAAATATAAACCTATAGATTGATAGTTCATGGTATAAATTATGATATAAAAGTTATTAGGGAATGATAAATAGAATAAATGATGATGCAAAAGTGTTTAAGGTATGTGACCCTTATATATATATATATATATATATATATATATATATAGTATCATTTATATCATTAGACCCTTTTATCCATGGCCATGTCTTTACCTCAGGTAACATTTGTTGTCATCCAAACACATCCTTTCATTATGACCCTTAAAATTTTTATTACAGTTATGGCCATGATATCTTATGTTCTATGTTGAAATTGTTCCCTTACCATTTTATTTAACCATTTCAACATAGCAAGTTAGTGGGAATTACATCTTTAAGCGCTTGAAGACTTAGGAGAGTGGCTAAGATTAGGAGGTGCATGCGGTGAATGAGGAGCACGTGCCTTCTATTTTCGTCATCATAAGAGACAAAAATATAAAAGGATTCCAGCTCTCCAAGATCCTAGTGGCAATCATGACGCGGATATTTGACATTTTTTTTTTGAGAACACTCCAATGGATTTTCACTTGTTTATGATCCCTTGCATGATGTCTCTATGGATCTTTTTTTTTTTAAGACAGGGAACAACAACCTCCCTGGGTATATGTAGCAGCCGTAAGCCACATATACCAAAAACTCATGACTTTTGCAAGGACCAAGGCGTCCAACATTGGGGGCGTCTCTCCCTCTAGCTTGGTCATGACGGGCAATAGACAACCCTACTCCCCACCAGTTTTGAACCTCTGACCTCCCAAGAGAAATCACAAGTTCTTAACCATTGAGCCCACTCAGGTTGTCTTTAAAAGGTCGTGGGCTTGGCCTGGATCGGTTAATCTCTCGCGGCGAGCCACGCCCTTGCTCAGGATTGAGCACAGGCATGTCTGTCTTTACGAGAGTGACCTTACTACTATGCCGCCTCCACAGACCTTGTCTCCATGGATCTTTTTAACTAGGCTTCCCCTTGGAAGTTACGAATTTTTGAGAGGGTGTTACCTTTTCAGGGAATTAGAGTTGGAAAAGTTGGAGGCAACATTGAAAGAATTCAAGAATGAAAAAATTTATAGACTTGAATGAGCAGAAAATATGAAAAATCTTTAGGTTTGAATGAGCTTTAATGGAGTTTTACAAGCAAATTTGTCATGAGGTTGCCTTTTCTTTTTTGAAAATGCCCCATGAATTTATATGTGACGCGGGGGAACTTGTAAATATAGATCTTATCAATGTTATTCCTAAGGTGTTAGGATTTGGTTAGAGGTTGGCATTGTACGACTCTCCTCGATGTCTCTTACAAAATCATAGCCAAAACATTGACATTGGGATTTGATTGGTGGCTTCCCAGATACTTTGAAATTAACAAATTGAACTTATTAAAGTTAGATTTTATTCTTGAACCCTTATAAGCTTTAACTCCCCATGAAGGTTGGCTAAAGAGTCCATACAAAAGGTTATAGTTTTAAAGATTGATTTTGATGAGGCATATGTTATGAATGAATGGGATTTCATGCTTAAGACACTAGATTGGTTGACTTTTGTCTCCTTTTATCACAAATCAATGAAGACTTTTCACGAGCTTTGGCAAGGTTAGCGTCTATGTTTTAATTTCAAATCCTATTCTTATTTAGTGTTAATATTCAACAAGGATGCCTTCTAGCTTACTATCTCTACATGATTGTTGCAGGTGCTTTGGTTTATTTGTTGGAGGCAATGAGAAGTTGAAGGGAAAATTAGAAGGGTTTTTTTACCAAGTGATAAGCAACTTTTCAATGTCCACTTCACGTATGACTTGGCGTCAACCTTGAATTCACTTGACTTTGTGTGGAGGGTAATATTATTTGCTTGGAATCTTTTGTGGATGCTATAAGAGCACTTGTGAGTGAGGAAAAACAAAGGTTTTTCTTATTATCTAGGATGAGTCCCCTAATTTCGCTTATCATAAATGGAACCTTATACAACTTTGGGGTGATCATTTGTTATTTGGGCATTCCCTTTGGTACATAGATTTTAGTAATTGATCAATGGATGCATATAAATTATGACTAATTTTGTAAAAAAATCAAGCTTGGAGTACTGTAGATAATTTCTATGGCATGAAAGTTACAATTGTTGATAGAGTTCTAATAAGAATTCTCATTTATTACTCTTCTTGTCTCTTTCCTTCTCACCATGGCATATAAAATGCTGAAACAAGTAATAAAAAGCTTCCTATGGGACAATCAATGTGTTGAAAAGTGTAACTAGGTTCGGTCTTCATAATGACTTGTAATTATGAATTTATGTAATGAAGAAGACAAAGATAATAAAATGTATTTTGTAATGCTTGTCTCATGGGTTTCATGCAGAAGGAGTTTTTATTACAGGTCAAAAACAACTTCTTGATGTCTTTAGGAGTTTGTCGTCTTGTCATAAATATAATTTAGAGTCATGTATATGAAGTAATGTTACACATGTAAAAGGAAAAATATTGATGTAAAAGTATACTCCAAGACCTTGTCAAAGTGCTCCTTGAAGTCGTCTCAGATTATGGTTAAAGGATGCTTCATGAAGTCTCCCTACTGGCTAGAGGTCATGTTGGCCTAAAGAGTGAAAGACCGACCCTATAAATAAGACAGGTTTGTAGCGTCATTGTACACAACCAAGGATTCAGATAAGGTCTGCAACTAGAAGTGCAAGATAGGATCTGCAGTTGGTGCAAATGAAGGAAGGCAATCAACGAAGAAGACTATGATATATCTGATTTAGTTTTGGGTCTAATATGTCTCGCATATACAAGGAGGCCGTGTTGAAATTTGCAACAAGAAATAGTGAAATTGGCATCCAGAAACAACATGACAGCACACACACTAGTGTGGGACCACAGGTCACATAGTGATGGGTCCTAGCGATACATTAGTGTGCAAGCCAATTTATTAAATAAATTGGAAATGTGTCTAATTTATTTTTCCCTTAATTAAATTGGACAATAAATTTTAATCTTATCTCATAAACACTTGTAATAGTTCACTGAGTGTGATAGACTCAGTTAGCTCATTAATTTCGAGTTGAGGGTGGTTTGTGAGGCATGCAGAGTGATTCTATTAGTTTTTGAGTCCAAGTTGCAGTTAGTGCATTAGTTTAATGCTTGAGAAATCAGCTAACTCAATTAAGTGAGTTAAAGTCAGTCTAACTAGTTGTAATTGATTGTTGCCCTAGTGAGAGGTCAAGTGAATTAAATCAGATTTAATTCACATGCAATGATCTGTCAAGTGACTGATGATTTACTATTAATAGTTGCATGCATGTCAGTTCTGATGAAGACCTAGTTGAGACAGAGGCTAAAGGGAAGTTGACTATCAGTTTTATTTTTAGCAAACTGCCCAGATGCACTTAAAACACCATAGGATTTCCCATGATGTTTGTGCAGTCAAGGAAGGCTGAAATTCCTAAAGAATAGGGATTGCATTCCACATGAATTGCGCAAGCAAGGCAGGCTGAGAATTGGCTAAGTACTAGCCCAATTTTGTCCAGATCAGTGTGAGACAGTCAGGATAGTGCAACAAAATCTTGTGAGAAGAGTGCATTGTATTGTTTCATGATTCCTTGGTTCATTATACAATAGAGATAGAGGGGTTTTGAGCAGCAAGCTTTCCCTAGGAAAAATATCTGTGTTGTGGATTGATTTGCTTTCTTTTACTTGGTGTGATTGTGCGATCATGTTTAATTTCCGCAGAATTAATTGTAGAAGGATTCAATATCTTGCTCGAGTATATTGCATGATCAGATTGAATCCATTGGAATACATATTGTTTGTATAATTTTTACATGGTATCAGAGTGCCATAAATCACAATAGTGGATAAGAAATTGAGTTTGTGTTTAACAACATTCAAACTTGCAGATACTTTTGCTGGTGCGACAAGCTGATCAAGATGGCTTTTAGTGGATTAAGATTGGAATGTGCACTTGAGGGTAGTTCTAATTATATCGCATGGAAAGACATAATGGAGGCAGTTTTAGAGGACAACGGGTTGAAAGAATTCATTGATAATGATATTCTCAAGTCCGCAGCAGCATATGCTACTCTTCTTGATGCTTGGCAAAATAAGGTAGCAAGGGCGAGGAGGATCTTATTAGAGGGAGTTCGAGATCACATTGTCTCGAGTCTCCATGGCAAGGAAACTCCATATGCAATGTGGAAGGCCTTGACAGATCTGTTTCAGAACAATAGCGACCAAAGGAAGTTGGCGCTAAAGGACAAACTCAGGAAAATCAAGGAGGAGGACGAGACTGTACCAACATACTTGGCGAAGTTCACTCAATGTCGAGATGAGCTTGGAAGTGTTGGTGTGACCGTAACTAATGATGACTTGGTGAGCCTAACACTTCTAGGCCTTCCCAAGAGTTGGCATAGTTATCAGGACTTTGTCAATGGGAGGGAGAAGTTACCAGATTGAGAGTGACTTTGGTTGGATTTGGTACAAGAAGAATTCAGGTGGAATACCAGGGATGGATCCTCATCCAAGACTAATGACGAGGAAGATTGTGCCTTGGCCAGCAACGCAAAGAAGGCCAAGGGAATGAAATCCCAAGGTGAAGCGGGCAAGAAAGACTTGTCGAAGATCAGATGCTTTCACTGTCACGAGCATGGGCACTATGCTTCAAATTTTCCATAGAAGAAGGCAAGCAAGAAGGAGCCTGCAGTTGTAGCAGGTGAAGCATTGGCTTCACAGTTCGAGCTTGATTTTACTCTCATTGCATACATGGCCAACACTGTAATGGGATGCATGTGGTATCTAGATAGCGGTGCCTCGTTCCATATGATGGGGAATAGAGATCTCTTCAGTGACTTGGAGGATATGGACCTCCAACAGAGCATAGAGTTTGGAGATGATGAGAGGTATAACGTTACCGGCATAGGTACAGTTACCTTTCAGAGGGAGAATGATTCCCATATCAGACTAACAGATGTTTTGCATGTTCCAGGCCCAAGGAAGAATCTTGTCTCCGTAGACGTATTGGAAGAACGTGGTTATGAACTAATGTTTATAAAATTAAAAGTTTTCCTTAAACACATAGCCACAGGACAAGTGAAGCAGATTAGTGTAAGAGTCAAGAACCTGTATGCTCTTGAGGTTGAGAATGCATGCAAGGCTTTGAGGAGCAAAGCAATGGTTAATGACTTCGTGGTTAAGAGGGATCAATTATCTCTCAACATGCAGCCTCAGAAGAAGTCTCAGAAGTTTGTGGAGCAGCCACAATTGGAGAAGCAGAGAGGAGACCGAGTGGAAGAGTCCACTCAAGCAGAGACCTCTAGGAGGGGGAAATTTTGAGCCAGAAGGGCAGAGGGAGTACATGCAACTATACCTCCAAGTGTGAGGTGGGGCGATGTGCAGAATTAATCCCAAGAAGAATTTGGGCAGGATTCATTAAGATGGTGTGTCTCATGGATCGAACCTGGCTACGAGGAGCCCAAAGTACAACAGTAGCAGGAAGGATCGTTTAGATTGATGCAGACAAATGTCAGGAAGACAAAAATCAGAGTGACAGGTGTCGGATATTGGAGCGTAGATCAGAGTTGGCAGCAGTGCAAAGTGCATGGATGCAGATGTTAGCAGCGCAGAGAGTCCAGCAGACATGTGCAGTAGCTAGCAGCAGTCAGAAGACTCTGATGACAAATGCATTATACTGATTGAGTTGTTTGGAGGCTATTCAGTTTTAGAAGTGTTGAATGCAAGAGTTGCATGTGCGAACAACATTAGGGAAGTGTTGCATGTGCACATGCAAGAACATTCCAAAGATACCGGATTGGGACATATTGATTCCTTTCTTGTTGAGAGGGAGTGTGGAAATTTGCAACAAGAAACAGTGAAATTGGCATCCAAAAACAACATGACAACATACACACTAATGTCGGACCACAGGTCACACAGTGATGGGTCCTAACGATACATTAGTGTGCAAGCCAATTTATTAAATAAATTGGAAATGTGTCTAATTTAATTTCTCCTTAATTAAATTGGACAATAAATTGTAATCTTATCTCATAAACACTTATAATAGTTAACCGAGTGTGATAAACTTAGTTAGCTCATGAATTTCAAGTTGAGAGTGGTTGGTGAGGCATGCAGAGTGATTCTATTAGATTTTGAGTCCAATTTGTAGTTAGTGCATTAGTTTAATGCATGAGAAATCAGTTAACTCAATTAAGTGAATCAAAGTCAGTCTAACTAGTTGTAATTGATTGTTGCACTAATGAGAGGTCAAGTGAATTAAATCAGATTTAATTCACATGCAGTGATCTGTCAAGTGGCTGATGATTTACTATTAATAGTTGCATGCATGTTAGTTATGATGAAGACCCTGTTGAGACAGAGGTTAAAGGGAAGTTGACTATCAATTGTATTTTTAGAAAACTACCCAGATGCAGTTAAAACACCATAGGATTGCCCATGATGTTTGCAGAGTCAAGGAAGGTTGAAATTCCTAAAGAATAGGGATTGCATTCCACATGAATTGTGTGAGCAAGGCAGGTTGAGCAGAGGCTGAGAATTGGCTTAGTACTAGCCCAATTTTGTCCAGATCAGTGGGAGACAGTCAATATAGTGTAGCAGACTCTTGTGAGAAGAGTGCATTGTATTGTTTCATGATTCCTTGGTTCATTATACAATAGAGATAGAGGGGTTTTGAGCAACAAGCTTTCCCCAGGAAAAATATCTGTGTTGTGGATTGATTTTCTTTCTCTTACTTGCTATGATTGTGCGATCGTGCTTAATTTCCGCAGAATTAATTGTAGAAGGATTCAGTATCTTGCTCTAGTATATTGCATGATCAGATTGAATCCGTTGGAATACATATTGTTTGTATAATTTATATAGGTCAAGACCTATTACAACATGGATAACTCTGTTCCAGTGCGTAATACAGTGTTGCATGGAGAAGAGATATATCGAAGAAGGGATCTGTTGTTAGATCAAGAAGAGAGATATACTATCTTTGTTTTGGAACAACATCTATATCTAGTATATCTCGGAGAGTAGTCAAAGTTAACTACAGTACAAAGAAGGGTCAATACAATGTTGAAGAGATCTCGAACCTAGACATAAAGAGGTGCAGAAAGAAGGCCTAGGAAGAGTCTCTTAGAGGCTGAGGTCAGATCAAGGGAGGACAGAAAGGAAGCATACTGTTTAGGGCTAGGGACTGAGATTCCCTAGTGTTGGTGCAGTGCAATGCAGAAAGGAAGAATCAACTGGAGAATCCGAGAAGAGTAATAAGAATAGTGACAAGGGTCTTGAAGGCATACTGGTTTGTGTCATCATCATGATACTTGTCAATTAAAGATTATAAGAAGAATTACTTACGGGTTTTCCTCTCCAAGAGGGAGAGGTTTTGGCCCTGGCTTGAAAAGCCTAAATTTTGTGTCTCTTGTGTTTTGATAATTGACTTGATGAAAGACATAATAAGCTAATGAAGAGAAGATCTTTGTAATAGAAGTATAACAAGTTCACAAGTAATTATCAAGAGGATAAATTTGAATTAAACATTTCCCTATCAAATTCTCAACATGGTTTCAATGCTAAGGTGCTAGAAAGGGATATTTGGCAAGAATACACACAAGGATCAAAAGATCAAGGATCAATTTTAAAAAAGGATCTACTTTATAAATTTCTAGATCTAAGAAGATCTTCATTCATTCAAGAAGGAGCAGTTTGCCGAAATTGAAGAAGTTCTCAAAACCATCTGAAGAAGACAAAATATCTTACTTTAAGAACATATACATCAAGGTTCTTTCAAGAGGTGATCTTTATTTTCAAGAAATCTAAAGCTATCTTGTGATTGAAGCCAAGTCAATACTATTGGAGACATCATCAAGTCATCCTTGATCATCATAATCATCAAGGATCCAAGGTGATCTACCGCTTTACACCACTCTTAAAGAAGTCTATCTAAGAGGGAGCTCATGGTTCTATCTACATCATCATCAACAAGGAAGTTGATAGAAGAAGAAAATCATCTACTCAAGTAAGTATCTTTATGACTTCATATGAATTTATCAAAATGTCTTTTTGTAAAGAAAGCAACAAACTGGTTAGGGTTTCAAACTTTCTTGCATGGAAGAAAAAGGCAATGAAGTCATACATGAAGGAGACATAAGATCCCAGATGATTCTTATAGAATCCATAAATGACTCTCTCATCCCCTGTGTATCAAAATTAAAATATTCAAAAGAAATATATGAAAAAATTGGTGGAGCTACTCTCAATGAGTATTGCAAGAGAAGTAATATCTCCGAGATAAGAACTATACAAGTTGAAAACATCAAGAGAAGGAATAACTTCATACCTTAATTACGAGATCAACTGTAGGAATTGGGAGAAGTAATGTCTGATAAAGAAATGACTACAATGATGTTGAGTGCTATACCAGAGGGATTGGGAAACTTCACTTCAAGTATCTATAGGAAGAAAGAAGCAACACCATTCCATGATCTATGGTCTCTATGAGAATTAAAAGAGACAAGGTTAAAAGCTAAAGTGGATATAGGATCAAATGAAGAGAATCAAGCCTAAATCAAGGAGAAAGGAAAGATTCTGTAAGTTCGGTCCTCAAGAAGAAAAGAAGAAACATGGATAAGATACGATGATATGGGTGTAATGAAAAATTGTCCCAAATCTAACGAGGACAAAAGGGAAAAGGAAGAAGCCCATATCATTGGAAAAATGGAAGAACCAGATTCAAAGAAGCCTAAGAAAGAAGAAATGAAATATCTCTATTATGATTGAGATCATCTTTCTCTTTAAGAGGTATCTATAAGATTGTAAAATAGTATGTTAGGAAGCATGGTATATTAGATAAATGCATCACTCTAGGATTGGCATCATGATGGAAGCATTGAAGGAGGAACACTCACTGTAGGGAGATGTCTATAACACATATGTGACATCTATGCTATAAGAGGCTCCTGGGAACCTCATTGAAAAACAAAATTTATAGAAGGCAGTCATCAAGATCAAAGGTCATCATTCAATAATCAATAAGGAAAAAAACTCCGACACTTTCTAATGGAGTCCTCTTTGGACTCACTGGTTATAAAGAAAGCAATATGTTTCCTTGACAAATTCTAACTTGCAAAATTCTGGGATTAGAAATGATGACATATTGATGAAGCAGGCCAAGGGAATAAAACTATTCACTCTAAGGAAATACGTTGCAGGATGACTCAAAGAAAAGAAATGAGGTACATATATATATATTTATGCTAACACTGGATGCTATGTAGACATGTCATATGGTTGCAGGTAGAAGAAGTATGATCAAAGAAAGCAGGATCTCTTCCGATGCACAGGTTGTCAATAGACATGTTTCACACGAGATGAAATCAACATAATATGTCCTCATATGGAATATGAGGTGATTATATACTATCAAGAGGCCGCACCTTGGAAGTTCCTGGTAATGAAATAGAAATTGTGTGGACGAGAAAGGAAGAGATTGAGAAAAAGTGCAATCATGAAAAGAGGCAGTCAACATCCAACGAAGCTAAGAAGACTTGACTAGAAAATCTCCTGGGAAGATATGTAGACTTTGATAAAAGGCTGGAAAGGATGGAGACCCTTGGCACTGCATATATTTAAGAGATGTTTCAATATGTAAAGAAAGGATGTCAATGCCTACAAGACGATGTCATGGTGAAAGATCATCACTAAGGCAACTTTTTATTTAAATTATTCATATTTATAATTGAATAACATCTGATGAGCTTTGCAGGGCTACCAAATGGAAGTAGATGACTTTCACAAATTGATAACCATATGGCAGGATGAAAGATCCTTGGAAGATATATGGTTCGAAAGAAAGCAACATAACATGAAGCTAGACTAGATGAGAATATTTATGGATCATTTTATGATAGAAAAGATGGCTCTTGGATGAAAGTGATGGATGATCTGTACCCTAAGAAGAGATCCCAAAATTGAAGGCTCCTCAATTCATGACATCAACAGAAGTATTAATTCATGAGCAGCTGGATGTTTTTCATCATTGTTGTTGTAGGTCCCTGGTTAAGAGGGAGTGACAATTGTGTTTTTCTATCTCATGTGTCATGCACTAGATCAGGACTAACAACCGTAAGTCTTAGTGAAGGCCATGAATAGGAATGTAAACACATGGTGAATGGATTCTCCCTAGTTGAGAGGGAGAGATAGACACATCATTCTAGAAGATATAATGTGGGATTGGGTGATTATCTGGCATCCAATACTTTGTGAGATGTATTAAGGCATCCATGAAAAGAGTAGTCGTGAAAGTATGGATATTATTTTAGAATTAAGAATAGTCCTATGAGGTCATACTTGGTGAACACTCAGGTGGAGTATGTACCTTGGAGACAATGACAATGGTGTCTATAGTCATTAGTCTCACCAACATTGTAGCCCAAGATCTCGTGGAGAGATGGAGCTATTAGTCAATGCCTTGTTATGTGACAATGTTGGATAGTATGATGCTATAACATATAGATTACCAGTCAAATTCTTCTTATGAGATTATTCAGATTGAAAGTGACCATGTACCATTATGAATACCTCCCTAGTTAAGAGGGAGTGTTGAAAAGTGTAAGTAGGTTCAATCTTCATAATGACTTGTAATTATGAATTTATGTAATGAAGAAGACAAAGATAATAAAATGTATTTTGTAATGCTTCTCTCATGGGTTTCATGGGCAAGGAGTTTTATTATAGGTCAATGACTTCTTCTTGATGTCTTTAAGAGTTCTTCTTCTTGTCATAAATATAATTTAGAGTCATGTATATGAAGTAATGTTGCACATGTAAAAGGAAAAATATTGATGTAAAATTATACTCCAAGACCTTGTCAAAGTGCTCCTTGAAGTCGGCTCAGATTATGGTTAAAGGATGCTCCATGAAGTCGACCTACTAGCTAGAGGTCAAATACTTATTCTTGATGTCTTTAGGAGTTTGTCGTCTTGTCATAAAAATAATTGAGAGTCATGTATATGAAGTGATGTTACATATGTAAAAGGACATGTATTGATGTAAAAGTATACTCCAAGACCTTGTCAAAGTGCTCCTTGAAGTCGGCTCAAATTGTGGTTAAAAGATGCTCCATGAAGTCGACCTACTAGCTAGAGTTCATGTCGGCCTAAAGAGTGAAAGACTGTCCCTATAAATAAGACATGTCTGCTGCCTCATTGTACACAACCAAGGTTTCGGATAATGTTTTCAACTAGAAGTGTGAGATATGATCTACAGTTGGTGCGAAGGAAGGAAGGAAATCAACGAAGAAGACTATGACATATCTGATTTAGTTTTGGGTCTAATATATATTGCATATACAAGGAGGTTGAGACCTATTACAACATGGATAAGTCTGTTCCAGTGCATAAAACAATGTTGCATAGAGAGGAGATATAGTGAAGAATGATCCGTTGTTAGATCAAGAAGAGAGATATACTATCTCTGTTTTGAAACAACATCTATATCTAGTATATCTCAGAGAGGAGCCGAAGTTAACTATAGTATAAAGAACGATCAATACAGTGTGGAAGAGATCTCGAACCTAGACATAAAGAGGTGCAGAAAGAAGGCCGAGGAAGAGTCACTTGGAGGCCGAGGTCAGATCAAGGGAGGACAAAAAGGAAGCATACTTTTTAGGGCTAGGGACCGAGCTTCCCTAGTGTTGGTGCAGTGCAGTGCAGAAAGGAAGAATCAACTAGAGAAGCCAAGAAGAGTAATAAGAATACTGACAAGGGTCTTGAAGGCGTATTGGTGTCAAGGGTGTGTATCATGGTCACGATACTTGTAAATTGAAGATTATAAGAAGAATTACTTGCAGGTTTTCCTCTCCAAGAGGGAGAGGTTTTGGCCCTGGCTTGAAAAGCCTAAATTTCATGTCTCTTGTGTTTTGATAATTGACTTGATGAAAGACATAATAAGCTAATGAAGATAAGATCTACGTAATAGAAGCATAACAAGTTCACAAGTAATTATCAAGAGGAGAAATTTGAATTAAACACCGCCCTATCAAATTCTCAACACAACGTGGGATGAAAAGGACTCCTCTTGCAACTTGGTGTATTTACATTTTTCCAATGGATTAAGGGGATCAAGCATCCTTGACATAAAAGTTGAAGGAGTGGGCATACTTGACATAAAAGCTAAAGGAGTGGCTTTTGTTGATAAATGGGTAATATGAGTAGTGTAATAGGTGTTCCTTGGAAAAATTTATTTTGTTACTAAATTCAATATGCTCAATGCATTTAGGGCATTAAATGCCACTTTTTTCCATGTGATATAATTGAAATGTGAAAATCTCAGTGCTTTCAAGTTCAACTCCATCAAAAGAGTGTGGGTTGAATAGAAGATGGTATTCAACTTTCTTGCATGGTGGTTTGAGGGGCCATGAGATGCTTGGAATCTTGCACCAATACTTATTTGGACACTTTAATAGGTTAGCTTTGTCTCTTGACTATGCTTGTAGGCAAAAAAATGATTAGGAATGGGTTATTCTATTAGATGGATTTTTGGAATTAGGGGCATCATTAATGGCATGGTTGGTGGGGTTGTAATCAAGCTTAGATGTTAAATCACTTAGAGAAATTTGTTAGAGAATCAAAAAGGCAGAAAGATTCTCTTGTTCTTGATTATTTACTTGTGATGTTATTTAATTCTTATTATATTCTTCTTGTCTTCTTTCTTCTTATTTCATCAAGAAAACATCAAAGCAAAAACACATTGATGAAGAACACCAGATGTAGGCTAATAGCCAGGGAAAAACCCCACTCTAGGGGAAAACCCAGTCAGTAATTCTTCCTTCAATAGTATTCTTGAGACTTTAGACCTTGACTCAGAACTGCTCCACACCAAGTCAACCTTCCTTTTGATCTTACCTCAATTTCACAGCAACATCAACAATAACAACACTATGAAACACTTCCTTCGACTTTGCTTCTAGAAATTTGATCTTGGAGGAAAGACTTAGATCTTGCTTCTAGGAGTTTAATTTTGACCCAATACAACTTCTCAAGGCACCAACACCCAACAAAATCAACTTCGACCTATTCTTCTCTTGGCAACAACAACATGCAGCAACTGGCAGTAGCAAAACAAAGAGGAACTTCGATCTTCCAATATAGGGCATGTGTGAGAGAGAGAGAAACACCACAATTTCGATATTCCTTCAATCCCTTAGCTTGTCCAAACTCACACTCCTTTTGACCCCTTCCTTGACTTCACACTTTTTCCCTTGCAGTAATAGATGTCGAATTTCTGTTTGAGCGGGTGAGGTCTCCAAATGAATTCGATCTCCCTGTAGTTATAGGCTTGTGATGAGCTTGAATTCCTGGGCTTGAGGCTGACTTGATCACTTGAAGGTCGACTTGATGTGGAGGCTCCATAAATCATATTTGACTCAATATTTGACCTAATTACATGATTCAAAAGCCCACTATGGGTCAATTTAATTCACCCAATTACATGATTCAAAAGCCTAGTATGGGTCAATTTAATTTTGTAATAACTCTAAACTCAGAATAAATCTTAGAAGTCCACAATGGGGATTTTGACCTAAAATAATGTGACCCAAGCATGAAACCCATGTTTTAATAAGTCATTTAATAATAATATGAAATTCTTTTCTTTATTCTTTTGAAAAGTACATTAAATATTGATTCAAATATAATTTATGAAGACCGAACCTAATTACAATCTTCAACACTCCCTCTTAACTAGGGAGGTATTCATAATACACCAGTATAAGGAAGATCTCAACTATGTGAACTATAAATTTTTTTTTAGGCACCTCAATCCCATGGACTAGATTCCTGACCAAGGCAATCTATCCAAGTGGGACTAACATGGACTAAAGCTTTCAGCCTCTATAGGTACCATTAGGCAGGCTTACTAACCATCAACCCAGGGAACTACGTGCACATCCACCCGATGTCATCCTCCCTACCATACATCAAAACAAAGTTTCGACCCGATGTCTTTCTAGGCAATGATTCACTCACAAAACCTCAACACCCCTTGATCCAACAGATCAAGTATAACCAATCTCTCCGAATCAAACTGATTGGTAACCAACATACTATCAAAACCTTCGAGAGATTGACCTGTACAAACAAAACCCCAATTAACAATACACTTTAAAATACATAATCAAAGCAAATCTTCGGGGTTTCAATGTTTCCCTTCAACTAATCTTAGTAAGACTATCAATTGAATATTTGAGAGAATATTCCTCTTCCTACTTCACATGTAGCAACATATCTTCGATAATGTATTCTCTAATAAAAAATTACATTGACGTGCCCTCCCTCTTAACCAAGCCGAGTTTTTGTATCTAGGCTCCCTCTTAATGTAGGGAGATTAGCTTCTTCCTTCGGTGTTGGAGAATATTTCATGCCTTCCCTCCTTCACTGCACAAACTTATATAACAAGTACAACCAATTTTATAGAAGCATGAAGTTAGTCATAACAAAATTTTATAGTAGCGGAAGCATTTAGACTTTACATAACCAACAAGAGAATTTACTTCAATACTTCAACTTCTAGCCCAGGTTTGATGCAAAGCCTAAATCATATTAGTAATTTAATTAAGATGACAGAAGATTAGTTCTGTGATATAGCGATCCCTAGAAATAAGTCAAAAGAAAAATAAAAGTATCTAATAACTTTCGGAAGCCATATGATAGACTATCCACTAAGGTTTTATGTAAACCCTATATTTCACTCAATCAAAACACAACATGAATAACTTCTACTAAGGTTCAATGTAAACCCTATATTTTCCATTTATAAATTCTCAACAAACATTATATAGATTCAGATGAATACACATACTAGAGAATTTTAATCATTACTAGGGCTTATATGTAAAACCCTAGATTTTTCAACATCATCCTAGAACTTTAACTAGGTGGCTTGTTTCCAAACCCTAGGACTTATGATTGTTTAGAAATTTGGTCAACACATATCTCTAGGAGATTACACTCATGCATAAACATATCATATGTTAGACAATATTAATATATTAGACATATATCGCCCTAGACTAAGCTAGGGATTTAATCAAAGGAACATATACGTAGGGTTCCATTCCTAAGAATTTTCAAAACAAGGATTTTGCTTGTAGACTAACCAAAACCTAAGGTTTCAGTTCATGTCAAAGCAAACCCTTATTATATCAAAACTTCAAAGATTCGAGATTTCGAACAACATAATTTCAACCCTAATAATTTAGAGCTTTCATGATCATATCAAAATCCCAAACATGACATCATCAATATAGCAATTTCTTCATTAATGACCTTAAGTAGGTTTAGGGTTTCACACAATATCAACATACCCTTAGGTTAGGGTTTTCCAAAGAACATTTCAGGGTTCTTGTTATGCAAACAATCAGAGATATATGAGGTGGGTAGATTCATCAGATGATGAATCATCCCAAACAAGAATCTTTTAAGATTCATGAGAGCTAGACACAACAATACTTAGTAATATAGAATGGATATACCCAAGAGAATAGCAATAATTTATAATCTAAGACATACCTTTGATACTTTAACAAACCTTTTTGATTCCAATGCTTTGTCTAGTGAGGCCTTCTTTCTTAATCCTTGAGGCCACCTCCCATGATGCTTGAGCATTCAATAGGTTAATTCCTAGACAAGTAAATAGAGGTAGAAAGGTGATTAATATTTAATATAATCAAAACTTTAAATAAATATATGAAACCAAATAGAGAGGGAATGAGATACTTATCTTGAGGAGTTGTTGTGGTCTCCCTCCAAAGCTTTGAGGGATACCTACAAACTTATAGACCAAGAAAATGTATTTCCAAAAAGATGTTAAACCTATAACTAAATATAAAATATACAAATGAAATATATAAAGTTAGGAACAAGGGGCTTAGTAGTGTAAGTCCCTTATGTCATTCCCTTCGGGCTTCACTCTCTTGGGAGATGATACTTCTTCAACCACATTTGCATGATCTCTATCTCTTTTCTTGTTTCTAGGATTGTCAGGACACTCACTTCTATAGTGACCCATTTTATGGAAATGATAAAATTCAATATTTGACAAATCAACCTTCTCCTTGGCCCTTTCTTCTTGAAGTTTCCTTTGTGATGAACAACATATGCATTTGAGACTTCTTCATTGTTGGTTACTAATGAGATTCTTAACTCTTCTTGACTGCAAGTTTTCCATCGTTCCTCAAAGGTGGGAGCTTCTTTCCAGCTGTTGAGACCTGAAGCAAATTCTCTCCAAGTAGTTGGAAACCCTAGTAGGGTTGTGATCACAAGTTCTTTGTCGGTCACCATTTCATCAATGGCAAGAACGTCATCTCTTATTCCTGCTATTTTCAGAAAGAAAATGGCTACAATATCCTCCTTGGTCATCTTAGTAGTCCTTAGTTCATTTTTCAAGCTTTCCACTTTTCCAATGTTGTTGGTGGTAATAGTTTTGACAAGGCTTCATACATTTCCTAGGCATGATCAATGTTTTCTATGAAGGGGGCAAGGTTGTCCTTTATGCCTTCAACCATTAGAGTCATAGCCACCAATTCCAATTCTTTGAATTTCACCTTGTCCGCATCATTGGAGTCCTCTGTGGGCTTCTTCACTTTTCCTTTTACCAAATGTAAGACCTTGTTCCTTTCAAGGATGAGGTCAATCGTCTTTTTCCAATATCTATAGTTTGAAGTTCCTTCAAGCTTGTTCTCTCCCTTGATAGTGTTAGACATATTTCTTGAAGGTAATGACAAATATTTTCTTAAAGAGCTACCTCTTCTGAACTTCTTATGTTTCCTTGATCAATTCCCTGAGACTACCTTTTTCCTTCTTTCTTCACCAAAGCTCTGATACCATGTTAGAGACTTAGAAAGGAAAAAATATTCTCTTGTTCTTGATTATTTATTTGTGATGTTCTTTAATTCTTATTATATTCTTCTTGTATTCTTTCTTCTTAGTTCATCAAGAAAATATCAAAGAAAAATCACATAGATCAAGGGCACCAGATATAGGCCATCAGCCATAGCAAAAACCCACTCTAGGGGAAAACCCAGTCAGTAATTGTTCCTTCAATAATATTCTTGAGACTCTAGACCTTGACTTAGACCTCCTCCACACCAAATGAACCTTCCTTTCGGTCCTACCTCAACCTGGTAGAAACAACAATAATAACAACACTATGCAACACTTCCTTCGACCTTGCTTCTAGAACTTCGATCTTGTAGGAATGACTTTGATATTGCTTCTAGGAGTTCGATTTTGATCCAATACAACTTCCCAAGGCACCAACACCCAAAAAAATCAATTTCGTCCTATTCTTCTCTTGGAAACAACATGTAGCAACTGGAAGTAGCAAAACAAAGAGGAACTTCGATCTCCCAATCTAAGGCACATGAGAGAGAGAGAGAAACACCAAATTTCGATTTTCCTTCAATCCTTTAGCTTGTCCAAACTCTCACTCCTTTTGACACCTTCCTTGATTTCACACTTTTTCCCTTTCAACAACATATATCGAATTTCTGTGTGAGTGAGTGAGGTCTCCAAATGAATTCGATCTCCCTGTATTTATAGGCTTGTGAGGAGCTCGAATTCCTAGGCTTGAGGCCGACTTGATCATTTGAAGGCCGACTTGATGTGGAGGCTCCATAAATCATATTTGACTCAATAATTGACCTAATTACATGATTCAAAAGGCTAGTGTGGGTTAATTTAAATCTTTAATGACTGTATAAACTTAGAATAAATACTTGAAGTCCACAATGGGTACTTTGATCTAAAATAATATGACCTAAGCATGAAACCCATGCTTTAATAAGTTATTTAATAATAATATAAAATTATTTTCTTTATTCTTTTGACAAGTACAGTAAATATTGATTCAAATATAACTTATGAAGACCAAACCTATTTACAATCTTCAATAAATTTTCCTTAAGAGAAAATTTGTAGAACTTCGAAAAAATGTCCTTTTAAAAATTGCAACTTCATATATTTGGGGCTTTCTATAATAATTCAAGTAAATTAGCTAGAAAGCCTCCTACAATGATTTGGAAAAGGACTTTTACGACCATATTTTTTGTCATTTCCCCTTTTTGATCCTTTGATTAATTGAAATTAATTATATCTAACGTTGTTTTATTTCAACATGAATATTTCATTACCATGCCAAGTTGAATCAAATAAGTCAAATATTGTATTTATCGTAATTTTAAATTAATGATAAATATAAACATATGACTAAGGCACGAGCGTCTGTAGGGGCCATGAAACGACAAACAAGGAATAGCGAGGGGGCCTATGGGGGTTAATCCTATTAGTAATTGCAAGCCACCCTTGCCAATTGTTTTTTGTTGTTGATACTTGAATTTTGAAAATCTTACTCGTTGTTTCCTCCTTATTTGTCCAAGCCACAATCATTGAATAATTGTGAGGCTCGTGGAAATTGTCACCTCCCAAGTTATGAGAGTATGGGATGGTAGTTGAGAGAGTCCTTTCAACAAAAAATGTGAGGAATGGGTTAGAATACCCATTTAGGAAATTGTAGAAGACCCTAGCTACATGGAAAAAATAAAATCACATGGGGGTGGGTGGGAGGAAGGAGAATGAGCTTTAATGGGTAGGGAGGATTTTTTTCTTGCAGCTATATGAAAGAATCCAACCAACCACAAGATGATTCAATGCTTGTGTAAAACCAACCCAAAATGCTTGAATTGTTACTCTACAATCCCATGGAAACTTCTTTGGAAACGCTTAAGTACAGGGCAATGAAATTAGGGCCTTGTTGGGCGCACAAGAAGGAACTGGAAAGAGGAGTTGCTCGAGGGAATACACAATAGCAAATAGAGCTCACTGTTATGCTATGTAGAGCCAACAGAGGGGGAATCTAGAATTCGTGGGGGTATTGAGAGCCCATCAAGGAGTTTTCCCATTGACATTATCCCTTGAAAGGTTGTCATTGTTGAGAATTACCTAGATTTTGCCCTTATAGTATCATGGCATGGCTAGGGGGTTACAAGTTGTAGAAAGACAAAGTACAACTATGCCTATGACTGGGTGGAAAATCGCTCACCCTTAGCTAGACTACTTATTCATAGATAAGTTTCTAATTCATGTGTTTTTATATTTTTATGTTCATGTGTCTTATTTGAAGTGAGCATGGATGGTTTGGGTATAATATCTCATTCCTTGAGTTATGCTATAACATCCCTTGAATTGAGTCTTGGTTGATTGATATAAGTATGTTTGTTGTGGTATATATATAGTCCTATAAGTGATAAATCTTAAGCTACAACCAAGGCTAGTTTTGGTTCATGAATGCCTATAAGGTATTGTTGTTATGGTGTGGATGTATTTATTTTTATTTTTATTTTTTATAATTTGAGCAATGAAACATTGCAGGCCAAAATTAGATTTGAGAGAATGAATTTATGTTTAAAAAGCCAAAAAAATTTACTTGTCATGATAAAACCTTATGCAAACTATGCGCCTTTATTATGAGCCTTGCTTATGATTATTATGTAGCTATGAGATTGTTGCTAGACATTTTACTAGTAAATTTCTAAGGAATAGTAGACACAACTTCTTTATGCATGCGTATGTAACCTTGAGAGAAGTGTTCACATATTGCGATTATAACCACACCCTTCTCTCTCTCTCCCTCTGTGTGTGTGTGTGTGTGTAAATGTGTGTACATTATTTAAGCATGTATATATAATTCTATTCCCTTAAAAAGTGGTGAATTTCTATGCTAGAAATGATTACAACTTGTTTAAAGGTTGGAAAAGTTATTGTAACCAATCTATTTGATATTTGTGGTCTAAGAAAGAAAGGGTGCCATATTTGTAAAAAATATCATACAACATGTATTACAACAATCCCTGCAAAGGGGGGCCCGATCTCAGGGGCCAAGGAGGAGGGACAATCAATAGATTTCATTGATATTTTCTATCAGACAGTGCCTGTGGAGGAGAGGATATGGAGGATTTTTGAGGATCTAGAACATGCTTTGGAAGGGCAGGAAATATCAGCTCTAGATGTGGGAAGGAATGTGCAGACTACTGGGTCGAAACGAAAAAAGGGAAAAGTCATAAAGAAGAAGGTAGAATGCCCAAATATTGTCTTGGGAGTTGATATTCAATTTGATCAAGATATGGAGGCATCAAAGTTAATTTTGGTTGGGAGAGCCAAAGGAAGGCACTACTCGGCAAAATACATTATGGAATGGATTGAAAAAACTTAGAAAGGGGCTCCAGAAAATCAGGTGGAGGTAATCACTCTGGCAAGGGGATGGTTCATGGTAAGGTTCAACAAAGGGGAGACTCTAGAATGGGTCCTCGAGAGGAACTGGTGCTTCGACATATCCCCCATTTTCTTCAAAAAATGGACTCCAATTTTTTATTTGTAGAGGGATAAATTGGAGGAGATTTCGATTTGGGTTAGGATACCGACCCTTCCGCCACAACTGTGGATGAAGGATGTTTTCAGGGAAATAGGCAATGAACTGGGAATCTTCCTTGAAGACGATATGACTTTTCTGGAATAAAAAAGCAGAATTTTGGCTCGAATTTTGGTCAAGTTTGCCCCAAGGGAGGGCTTGGCAGAAAAAATAAATCTGTAGATTCAAGGTTATATGCATTCACAGATGAAATATTATGAAGAGTTTCCCTTCCAATGCCACCAGTGCCATAAGCATGGAAATTTTGTGTGTGACTATCCTTTGGGTTTCAGTAGGCGAAGGAGACAGAGGGGAGAGCCTAGGAACGAAGAACATGGGTTTGTTAAAGAGTCTGTTTAGGCTCAGGCAATGGGGAATGGGGATCAATGGGAAGAGGAGCTGGTTCCGATGGAGGTTGAAGCATATCAAGCCCAACCTCAAGGAGTACAAGGAAATTATGATAAAGGTCAATTTCGGGAGGCTCAAGGTGAAGTGGAAGTTATCGGCCCAAAACCTCGGTCTACAGGTACTATTTTTACTCCCCTATCCTCTTTATCTGATTCTCTCCTTGTTTAGATTCTAGTCAGAATCCTTGGTCCTTCCAGGCCTCAGGTGTCTGTTGTATCACCTAGTTATAATCTTTCTGTAGCATTGGACAATTGGCATTACCTCAATTCCGGTTCTTAATCTGGCATTGTCATCCTTGCCTGGGCCTGACTGTTCTCGTGTCACTCCCCCTTCCTCTCTAAATCCCCATTGCAATATTTGACTGAGGGCTAAACTAGCCCTTCCTTTATCACCTATCCGAGGTTTGGGGTGCATACATGATCCTCCACAACCTTGTAAAACTAGGGGAAGGAAGTCAAATATTTCAAAAGCCCAACTGAAAGCTAGGTTGGACATAACTGATAGGAGGCAACTCTCCTTGAAAGGTGCGGTTAAAGAATCAAAATCCCCTGAGGTGGTTTCCAAATGTTAGCCCTCTCCTTCAATTGCAAAGGGTTCGCTAGCACCCGCAAGAAGCTAACTCTAAAACACTTGATCAAAAAATGTGGTCCTGATGTAATCATGTTACAAGAAACCCTGGAAAATGGAGAGATTGTGTTGGAGTCTCTGAGTAAATTGCTACAGGGTTGGTATTTTGTGTCTTCTGATGCTAAGGGCTAGTCTAGTGGGCTTTCTCTAGGGTTCAATAATTGCAACATCAACATTCTTAACTCCTGGGGCTCAGAGTTGGTGTTGGGGGCTGAGATCTACTCTTCTAAACTATGCAGGATTATGCCCTTCCTCAACATTTATGGACCGTTCCATGATAGGGTTACTTTTTGGAACCCCTTATTTGCAAAATATTTTATGAAGGCACCCAATTTGGTGGTGGGAGGAGACTTAATTTTTTTCTTTGGGCATGACGGAGACAAGGGGGTTATCGACTCAAGTCGACTCCCTGATTGATTATTTCTTGAACAAATTGATGTTGGGAAAATTGAATGAAGTTAATTTGATAAAATCCAACCCAAATTGGAGGAATATGTGAACGGGTGAAGCTAGGGTAACAAAGAGATTGGATTGATTCTTGATGATGGAAGACCTCGTAAACCAAATTTCCTCCTTAGGACAATGGGTCGGAACATGAGGGGTTTTTGACCATTTTCCGATTCTTCTTGAATTGAAAGGGAGTAGTAGGAAGCCTAGTTCTCCTTTTATATTCAGTCCCGGGTGGCTCAAAGAACACAATTATAATGATTTGGTTAAAACCAACTGGAGGCCCTTGAACTCTGAACAAGATATGTCACCAGCCAAGGCTTTTATGGATAATCTCAAAAGGTTGAAGCAGATAACAATATCATGGGCAAAGGAAAAAATATATAGGGAGGAAGTAAAGCTAAAACAAATTGAGGAGTCCTGAGTCTTCTTGGAGAGCCCAGAGAAGTATGGGCATAAGACGGAGGAGAAAAAGGAAAGGATAAAACAACTAGAACTATAAAAGAGAAATATCTGAAATGACTTAGAAGAGCAGTGAAGACTTAAAAGTAGAGCTATTTGTTAGCAACTAGGGACGAAAATTCAAAATTTATCCAGAATTTTGTTGAAGGAAGGAAGAACATTAACACCATATGGGAAATGAAACAAACTGATGGGGGAACTACCAAATATTTTGAGGAGATTGCATACTTGGGGAGAGAGCACTTTAAGGGTCTATAAAAGCTGCAGAGGAAACAACTATATCCGAAGTTATACAGGTGGCCCAAATGTTCCCCATATATGTAGATGAGGAGGAAAATGAAATGTTCATGAGTCTAGTCTAGAAAGGAGAAGTTGATGGAGTACTAAAAAAAAAATCAGAAGGAAAAGAGTCCAAGACCGGATGGGTGGACTATTGAGTTCTTTCAACACTTCTTTGAGCTTGTTAGGGATGAACTAACTGGGGTGGTGGAGGAATCCAGGGTTAGGGGCCATGTCTACGAGCCTTTCAACTCGACCTTCTTAGCTATTATCCCTAAAATTGATGACCCTAAATCTTTGAGGATTTCAAACACATTTCTCTCTGTAATTGTCTCTATAAAATCATAGCAAAGATCATTTCCATCCACTTGAAGCCAATCCTCTCGACGAATATTTCCAGAGAACAATTTGGATTTCTAGATGTCAGACAGATTCATGAGGCCATTGGGGTTGCTCAGGAGGCTATGCATAACATCAAAAGGAGCAAAAAAAGGGGCTTATTGTTAAAATTGATCTATCGAAGGCCTATGATAGAATAAGCTTGTTATACCTCTGTCTACTGTTAACTCAACTAGGCTGTGGTATTGACTTCATTAGGTGGGTAATGGGATGTATCACAAATGTCAGAACTACATCAGAGATTTGCAAAGATCTAATGTCAGATTAAGGGACTGACCCGATGCCCTTTGATGGGTTCACACACCCTCTGGCCAGTATGCCCCTAAATATGGTTACAAACATTAGATTGAACAACAGATTCATCGGAGGAAGGATTGGTGGTGGAAACCACTTTGGAAACTGGAATGCCCAGCAAAGCAGAGATTGTTCTTTTGGTGTTTTCTCAAGTACAAAGTGCCCACATAGGACAACCTTTAGAAAAGGAATAAGAGTGGTCCAAGTTGGTGTATATGCAAAATCTCTGAAGAATCAACGTGCCATGTTTTCTTACTTTTTCCCTTCAGTAAAAAATTTGGGAGACTACACTGAGAATGTTGGGGATAAGGCAGGTTTGGCATGGTCTGTATATAATGAAAGGTTGACAAAACTGGTGGAACGCTGATTTGGATGAAATGTTGAGAAATATCACTCCTATTATCACTTGGGGGATCTATTTGGCTAGGAACAAGGGCATTTTCCAGGACACTTCCTCGACACCCTCTGTTGTAGCGGTGGAGTGTGCTTCTATTTACTCTTTACTACCTATCCCATCTACATATAAGACACCTCGGATCATTAGAAAGGAACAGATAAATTATCTCATCCCATGGGCCTATTTTGATGGTGCATCAGATGCACGTAACATATGTGGGGTAGGATTGGTTATACATCTAAATGGTCAATTTTCTATAAAAGCTTCAGTAGGCCTCGGTGCGGGAACAAACAACTTTACAAAACTACAATCTTTGAAACTTTTACTTTGCTGGATTCGGGAAATGGGGATTGGTTCAGTGCAAATTTTTGGTGATTCCTTAAATGATGTTAACTAGTTTAATGAAGTAAAAAGATGTCAAAGTCACATTCTGATTCCACTTATTGAAGAAATTTTACATATAAAAATGTTTTTTGATAACATATATGTTTGCCACATATACAGGGAGCAGAATACTAAGGCATATCACCTTTCTCAAGAGGGTCTGCAACATGATTTAAGCACATGGAAAATAATTGAGACAAAAGAGGGGAGGATCCATATGTCAGATCAACCACCATATTTCAGATGATATATGTTTTGTCTCTCATTTTGCGCATGGGTCTGGAGGCTTCAATCTGCTTTTATATTTACATTATTTAGATCTATCAGCTGGTCGATTTTTACATTCATGATATCATTGAACCCTTGGTTATGGGTTTTTTTTTATTTGAACACTATGGTTATTTTAATGTATAAACAATATATATATTTTGGGTTGTTTTCTCCAACTGTGGGGAGGCTCAACGATGTTATTTTGTTTATTTTGGAACCTTTTTGGACACGTTTTCTGAGAAACACATATGTTGGTTTTACTCAAGTCTTTGAACTGTGCCTCTTTTCATTTATGAAAACCACAATTTATACATGAATGCTATAAACATATTTGGATGTAACTTTTTATTATCTTAATAAAAGGTTCGAATTTTCTCCTGAAAAAACAATCCCCGTGTAATGATAAGTGAAAGATAAAAGACAAGTAAATCTTAGGGTTTTCAGACCCTTCGCCTCTAGGTCTGGGTGTGAAAACAATAAAAGTTTGGACACTAAAAATACAACCTTTATTCATTAAAGGAACCAATTAATAACCTTAAGTAAGATATTGATAATTTTCCCTCATGCTTGAGCAAGTATAATTATAAGGCTTAGAACCCTTTTTCATGCCTTATAGAAGCAAAATGAGGGTCTCAAAGATGAGTTCCCCCCCCCCCTTAGAGGAAACACTCAACCTTTGTAGCATTTTTTTTTTTTTGGAAATTGTCTTCTATGGAAACATAAGTAGTTTGTATATTGCACAAAGAAAAACTTTGTGTGATATAGGGAAGGCTAGGAAAGGTTAAGGGAAGGACTTAGCAAGCCTTTTGTCTTTGGGCCTAAGGAAAGTGGGACATGGTGCAATGTATTGTATCAAAATAGTTTTACAATACACCCACCTAAATTTTTTGAAAGGCACAACATGTTCAAAAAATAAACTTTGGAGGCATATAGAAAAGGAAGGAAGAGAAAAAGAAGGGAGGAGGAGAAGGAAATGAAAAAGGGATTCCAAGGCCACACATGTATTGTGGTGAATAAATTTTTTGAAGGAGTGACCCGCAAAAATCTTCAACATGATATGTCGCAGAACTAGAAATTTTTGGAAGTGTGTCAAGCCTTTGTTGTGGTGGAAATTTGTTTTGAAGGCATGATATATCATGCCATAAATATATCCGGTGGGATACATTGTAGAAGTGAAAATTTTGGGAAACACGCTAAGCCTTTGTCATAATGAAGGATACTTTTGAAGGTTCAACATATTGTACTACAAAAATATTCGGTGTGATATGTCATAGAAGTGAAAGTTTATGTGGCACGATAACCATGTCGTGGGAAGATAAAATTGGTGCCATACGTCAAAGAGGGGAGCATTTTCTTGAGAAACATGAAACTTAATGAAAGACCATATAATCGATGATGTGGTATGTATGATATATGATGTATCCCTTGTACAGATGATGATGTGGCATACCCATGTGGTAGGAAATAGGAATCCCTTGAGAAAATTTAAGAGGCCATAGCTTCACATTTAGAGGTTGGAATTGAACAAGAGTATAGTTGTTGGAAAATCATCAATGAGTAGAATCCTTCCATTAATTATCTCATGAATGACCTTAAAAGTTGTGTTAGGGAAAATTATTTAGTGATAAATTTTATTAACTCACCTTCCTAATAGAGTTTAGGGGGTTGGGTATGGGACAAGTGGTATTAAAGCTATGGTTCAAACATTGGATTGTTATAGGTCAGAAAAATAGAACTATGTTGGAATATATTAGTTGTATGAGCTCAATAAAGGGGCTTAAAAATAAATTAAATGCTATGTCTAAACAAGATTAACAAGTTAATTTTCTAGTTCTTGCATAAACAAAGAAGTGAAAACTCAAAGTGAATAATGCATAATGTATTGTTCATCATGGAAGGTTCATCGCACTTCCACGAAGTTGAATGTGATGAATGAAGAAATGTTGAGATTCCATAAGATATGGTAGACACCATATGAATTATAAAATCAAGACTTCAAATTTGTAAAGGAAAAAATGAAATTGAAGCTCAAGAAATATAGAATGAGATAGATGCTATTCTATTGCAGAGTTTATCTAAAATTCATAAACTAATATATAATGGATCAATGATGATCAATGTAAGAAAGAGTGCTTCCAAAGAGAGGTTCCATAATGCTAGAGTTTAACCATCAAGTGAAAAGATGCCGAAAGTTCATCTAATAATAATGCAACTGCTTTCAATGAATCATATAGTAATGGAAAGAAACCTATATCTCATCAACATAAAAGAAACATTATAGTAACTATTTCCATACTGGATTAAAAAATGCTAAGCCACCTACCTTTAATGATGATGTGAAGATAGGCGAAGAAGTTGAAGCATGACTTCTTGGACTAAAGAAATACTTTCAGGTGCATGAATATTTTAGGAATATGAAGGCAAGAATGGCCATTTTGAATAGGAATGGTTGGCATTATCTTTGGGGGGAATATCTTAAAAATGTGAAGAGGACCAGTGAGAATAAAATAACCTAGAAGCAATTTGAAAAGTGCTTCAGGTAAAAATACCTCTCCAAAAGATACTCAGATGGTAAGGTCACAAAATTTCACGAGCTAAAATTGATATAGTACAAAATGGATAATTGTGCAAAAGGATTTATAGAACTACTAAGGTATGTCCCAAATATTAGAGATGAGAAAGTGAAAATCCAATTTTTTCTTAGTGGATTTCCTCATTCCTATCAATATAGGATTGAATTTGATGAACTTGAGACTCTTGAAGAAACAATCTCGAAGGAAAAGTACTAGTATGGACAAGCCAAGTGTAAATTGAAATGAAACAAGGCTTGGAAGGATAATAATGATCAGGGAAATAAAAAATTTAGGCCTAAACAATATAAGAATCATGCAAAAGGTTATAAGCCAAGTTCCCTACTACAAAGTAACTACCAACATAACTATACAATACAGAGTGAAAACAAAATAGTGGAGGTAGAGGAAGAGAGGCAAGGGAACTATGGAAAGCATCTCTAAAATTTTGGGATTGTAGAGAGGATCATATTCTTGAGGATTATCCCCATAGATAGAATAATAACAGAATGATTTACAACATTCAAGAAGTTGCAAAAATCAATGATATAGCAAGAACCATTCCTCAAGTTCATGTTGTTGTAGAATATTGGAAAGAAGACCACCAAGCCTTTGTGGTGGAGGTAGAAATTAAGATTGTTAAGTGATCAGTTTTCATTTTGATTTATTTTGGATCTAACTTTAGTTATGTTGCACCTCAGGTTGTTGATTATTGTGCCCTCTAAAAGCGTAAGCACACGAAATCGTGGTTACGACAATTGATTACATAAAAATATGAAGGTAGGTGATTTAGTGGAAGAAATCCCATTGGAAATAAATGGATTGATTATGATGGAATCCTTGAATATATTTCCCTTGGGATCATATGATGGTTTGATCATCATGGACTAGCTGGAAACACATTGAGTCAAGTTGGATTTCCACAACAAAACTCTTAAATGTATGGATGATCAGGGAAATTTCAATCTAGTGAAGGGCATATGAAATCCTATTTACATAAGGAAAGTGTCAAGGCTTACAATTGAAGAAGTGTTTAGGAAAAGTTGTTAATGTATTGAGACATCAGTGAAAAATGATTCAAATATTGAGGACTATAGGATACTTCAGGAATTTAGGGATCTATTTCCATGTGAGATATTTATACTACCTCTTAAGTCAAATGTATATTTTCTCCATCAACTTAGTACAAGGAGCTCCATTTGTGTCCAACACCCCTTAGTATGGAGTATCCCTAAATTAATAAAATTGAAAATGTAATTGGAAGAGATGTTGTAAAAGGGATATATTTGGGCAATTGCGTTTCACTAGGGAGCATTTGTGTTGTTCATGAAAAAGAAGGATGGAATACATACTATGTATCAACTACAAACAATTAAAGAAGGTCACAATACAAAACAAGTATCCATTACACTGGATTGTTGATTTTCTCAATCAGTTAAGAGGGGTTACTCTATTTTCAAAAAATGGCTTAAGGTTTTGTTACCACCAAATTAGGATTAAATATGAAGACATCCAGAATAAGGTATGGACATTACAAGTTAGTGGTCATTCCATTTGGACTCATTAATGCACCAACAACATTCATGTGTCTTATGAATAACATCCTTAAAAAACATCTAGATAGAATGGTATTTATTGATGGCATTCTCTTCTACTCCAAGGCCAATGAGGAGCATGAAGATCATCTGAGAATAATGTTGCAATATCTAAGAGAGTATCGATTGTATGCCAAATTCAAAAAATGTGATTTCTCTGAAAAGTAGATCCGTTATTTGAGTCATGTTATTTTAGATCAAAGGATTGTGGTTGACTTGGAAAAGATAAAGGTTATCATGGGTTGGCCCACTTCGAAAATGTATTGAATGTGGTATCATTTATGGGATTAGCAAGATTTATCAATGAATTTTCCGAGGTTGACTACCCAATAAATTCATTACAGGGGAAAGGAGTCAAATTTATGTGAATTGAAGAATGTGAAGAAATATTTCAATACCTAAAATACTTACTCCTTAGTGCAACCATTTTAAAATTTTTAGACCTAGACAAGCATTTTGTGGTGTGAAAAAACACCTATAACTAAGGGCATACTGAATTTATTAAGAAAGATAGTCATTAAATAAGTCAAGAGTCCAAGAAGTTTAAGGAGCATGGAAGGAATTATGTCATCCATGATCTAGAACTAGTTGCCATAATCAATGCATTGAATATGTGGCCACATTACTTAATTAGTCGAAGATTTGTGTTGATGATGGGTCATAATGGGATGAAGTATTTGTTTGATCAACCATACTTGAATGCTATATAGGATAGCTGGCTAGCCCTCGTTAGAAAATGCGATTTTAGGATAAAACATATAAAGGGAGGGGCAAATATAGTGGTAGATATGCTCAACAAAATCATGAAAGTGATTCACTCGACATTCATTAGTACTTGCAAATGCAAGTTGAAGACTAGGGTGAAATAATCCCTGCATACAAATGAGCACTTCCTCCAAATAAAATATTGGTTGTAGCAATAGGCATTAGGACATAAATGTGACAATTATCATATAACAAATGTTGGACTGTTGATTTGTAGCAATATGCTATACATCCCCAATTTCACAGAGTTCTTTGACTTGGTTACCCACCAAAAGTGGGTGGCCCCATAGGAGGAAAATTTCCCCCATCATCTCTTCTAGTCGGCCAACTATCAACCACTACTAACTGGTGATGATGTGCCATTCATAACTCTGCCACTTACATCAGTCATATGTTTCCTCGCCCATTTGACAAGAGCACATGTTGGAAGGCGGGCTTCTAATCAAAAGGTACTTTATTCATTTTTCAATCAAGTGCTTATGCCTTTTTGTATTTAGGCATTTGACATGGATTATGGGGAAACCTAGAAGGAAGAGGGGTTTTGACTATGATATTGTTCCCTCACCCTAAATGGGGGGTTAATCTTTCATCCTAATTTAATGGGACCTCCCATAATGGCCCAATGGGTATAAGAGGGGCACTACTTAGGAAACCCTGATTGAGATAACATAGTCCCATCTATCCATATTCCATGCTTACCACTTTCCATCTTACATTATAAGTCATCTATTCCACCTCCTCTCTTCAGGTTCAACTGACCATTGGTTCTATAGGATTTGGAACCATGCATCCTCATACCCAGGTAGGGCTTGAAACTTCACCTTGGGAGGTTGATGCAAATAAAATAAAAATAAAAATCATATGATGGCCATAAGCAAAAGAAAAAGAAGATAAAAATGAAAAGTTTGGCTAGGACATTCACATTAACACATGGGAAAAATCATAACATGAGCTCTACCTCACTCACCATGGACAACACCCAGTTCTTAAGCACATGTTTCTCATCATATTATGAGAAGGAATACTTGCATTCCCAAACCCCTGATGGGAAATGATCTACCTCATCAATAAGGGGGTAATACCTACTATACTCTATACAAAGCAAGCTCTAACCCTTTGAGCTACGAGTAATAATAAAAAGAAAAAATAAGAAGTAAAAAGTGCACAAGAGGGGTGGAAAATAAAAGTCTGAGTTGGTAATACATGCATCCATGATTGCTTCCTCCCCACATCTATATTCTCTGGATGAGGAGCCCATCATTGCTAGTCCCTTTGACCATGGAACTTCGCCATGAAGTCTTCTCCCCTCTGTTCCATCATTATTCACATGACACCTATCAATTTAAGGGTGGAACAAGGACATGCCACTTCCCCATGGGGGATGGAAACACCTAATAGGGTGTTTTATTAACCACTCCTACCTAGGGAGGTAACACCATTGCAAGTTCAAAGCCTTAATTTTGGAAGGGGGGCCTTATTTGAAATGACAAATTGCCTATTACTTTGAATATTGGTTCACTTAGATGAAAAAATGATTAATGTAGATTTAGTTTCTAGCACTGGATATTGTGTGTGATTATCAAGTGGTTCCACAAACATGGATTGCACAACTTAACTGGGGCTCAAGTCTTCCAGAGGAGAATATTGACACCCATAGGTGAGGAATTGAGATCCATGTGACTCTAAGCATCAACAAAGCATCATAAATACCCATGGGCACCTCCGACACCACAACATTCCAAAACTTTGCTCTATATTGATGAATTTTATGGGATGATGCACTTGGACCCAACATGCCCCCAACTGACTTAGAACTATTAAAGGGACGGTAGTTGATCCAGGGCCCATAAAAGGATGTTTTCACATCTTCAAACATGGGAGGGATAGCACCACCTTGAAATCCTCCAATGTTGGAGCAGATATAAGGATTTTGGCCACACAGCTACCCATGAGACGACTTTGGTGCTCCAAGATGAAATTTGGGGTCCATAGAGGAGAATTGATAGAGACCTAAGGGTCAACTCTTAAGAGGTGATTTTAGAAGTATTTTATTCACATCTTGGCACCACGAAGCCTTAATACTATCCCTAGAAGGGCTCACATGCATGGCGTCATCATTTTTTGGGCAAGAGTTGATTTTTATCCATGGCTATTAGGTCTACTTGTGACCTCACTTACGATTGGCACAATATTTTATTGTTTTAGGGGCCATAGTGATAAATTAGGCGTTTGAAATCCTCATATAAGTAAAGGAGAGATACATTGAAGCAAATCATCATCACAACTTGTGTATCTCGATCTCTTAAGCTAATTAAACCTTCTTTTCTTGTGGAGAATTCAAATCTATGAATGAATTTTGGCATTTGGAGCTTATTTGTTTATCTTTGGAGATATTCTTTGGATCAAATGTATGGATTCTCTTTGCATGCTATCTTGTAAGTGTACCTATTGTTGAATATCTATTTTCTCAATGTCTAATGTATGGAATATGTTGAATCTAGGGTTTATTATTTGTTTCCTAATTTATTGAATGTTATCTAGATGTCACTATTGCATGCATTAGTCATGAATAACACTTGACCACATATCATTTTGGTGATCTTTTACTAGATCTCCCATGAAAATTTCATTATCTATTGCATATATAATTGCTTGAGTTTTGGTGCTAGGGCATCGAGATTTCGGCCTCAAAAACTTTTTAGCTTTCTTATCAAATCATAGAATCCATACTCTCAAGGAACAAGAAACTAGTCTATTTTGTTGATGGTCAAACACATCTCTTATCTATAAACTTTTATGTCTTTAATATGACCCTTTTAAGGCGAAGCTTATTAACTAAGGCTTTGTGTGAATCACTAGGCAAGGTATATTTTTGGCATTAAAGAGCCTAAAAATCAAGAGGAATATATTTTCCACAAAATATCTTCTTTTGGTGGGCATCCACTTCAATCTTGACCATAATTTTTTTTTCCCTAGAATATGTTGAGAAATCTAGGGGCAACAAGTGTAGGTGATTTCTCTTCTTGATAATTGTTTGTGATGTATTTTTACTTCTTTATATTAGCTTATGCTTTTACTTGATTATTATTAGAGTTCTCATTCATCAAACAACTACCAAACCATAAATAAAAATAAGATAAAGGACGAGATGTAGGAGATCATTCAAGGTCAAAATCTCTCCAATCTGAGAGGAAAACCCACAAGAATTCTTCTTCTTATAAAATATTCAATTGATGAATACCAAGACCTAGATCCTTGACCAAATGACCCCTCCAATACCAATGCACAATTCTTCTTAACTTCTAGAAAATTCAACCCAAGTCTCTTTGCTTCAAACCCGTCTTCTCATCTTAAACTCAGACCTACACCTTGACTGAGATTCTCGTCTCTTCCTGCAGTAACCCTAGCTTGCACGTGTGGCAAAATCATGGTGAAGACAACTCTTATTCTCCTTCGCTTGGGAAGTAGTTCCTTCTTCAATAACTCAACTTGCATATAAGAGCTTCTTCCACCCTTCGTTTGGTTCCTTGACTTATTGTAGTCCTGATTTTCTATAGGTGATGAAATTCCCTAACTACAACTCGCACATGTGAGATATTACCGAAGAACTAACTTTATAAAATACTCCTTTTTCCCTACTTTGTCTTCTCCTTTCTTCGCTATGTTCTGCACTTTAGAACTAGCTTCTTGTGATGAGATCGATGTTTGATTGATGCCCTTTGAGATGAGGTCAAATGCATCTATATATAGGCTTCCTTGTTAGTCCTAATAGGCTGACATCATCTTCTAGAGAGGTCGACTTGCTCCTTTGTAGGACAACTTGATAATTTGATCTTGGAAAGGTCTTGGAGCATCATTCAGACACTATTATGACTCAAATAATTTTCTTTACAATATGTAACATGACCAAGAAGGGTCATTCATACATGATAAAGACTCCCTAGACTTGTAGACTCAATGACAAGCCCTAGAAGCTCTCAATGGGAGCTTAATCTAAAAAATAAATTTTCCTTGAGCATGAAACCCATGCCTCAAAATCAATAACAATAAATTTACTTTTATCATTACATTAAATACATAAAATTGTGATTACACATGTCATTATGAAGACCAAACCTAGTTAAATATTTCAACACTCCCTCTTAACTAGGAAGGTATTCATAATCCATACAAGGTACTTGGACATTCTCAATTTGAAGAATTCTCATAAGAAGAGTCAGATTGGTAACCCATCTGTATAACATCATATCATCCATCATTGTCACATAGCAAGGCCTTGACTAACAAATCTATCTCTCCACAAGATCATAGCACAATGCTGATGAGACCAATGATTTATAGACACCTTCATCATGATTTATAGAAAAATTTAATAGTTCTAGGTATGTTAAATTTTCTAGGGAATTAGGAAGTGTTTACAAATCCTTGCATCTATACAAGTCCAAATACAAGAAGTTTGCTAGGTTCCAAAGGAATCCAATAATGCCATCATTCTTGTTCATAATTTCCAGTGTTTTAGGTAGGATGAGGTAACAAGGTTCATCCAACAATTCTTCTCTAGTGCCTTTCATGTGAGTAAGAACTTTTTATTTTAAAAAATAAAAGGATTTTTAAGATAAATAAGACGATGATGATTTACCTAATGTAATTGAATGTGTAATTATAAAGATCCAAAAGAGGATTTTAAAAGAGTAACATAAAAATTTAAAAATGCATAATTTCTTCTTTGACAATGATAATCATTTTGATGGTTCACACTAATGATGTATTTTTTTTCCAAACATGGTTATTTGTAAAATATGCATACATATTATATAAAATTTATGTAATTTGTTAACCTACCTTTACCTTAATTTTGAATCTATTTGGTGGTAAGAGAGATTTTCTTTATGGTTTTGGATTCTCCAATACCAATACTATATGGTGAGTATTTCATACTTTATATTTTAAATATTTTGATGTTTTTTAAAGTTATTAGAGGTTTAAGGTTAAGTTACATCTATGTGACTTCATTCTTAATGTTGCAAAAGTTAGCATTGGAGAAAAATTTAGCCACAAAGACCACATTTGTGATGATTTATCGTGCACTTTTCCTTGTTAATTATAGTTAATTCATTATCAACTTCTTTCATCATTTGTATTCAATGCCATAAATTATGTTCATGTAATCAACATTAATTTAGAATTAAGAACAAACTTAGATAAGAGTGTGCTTTTGAATAGTTTATTAATGTTCATAAATAACATTCATGAATGAAAATTATACGAGTGTGTCTTCATGAATAATATTTATGGATGAAAAAAACAAGAATAATACTTAAGGATTTTTGTCTCTTTGTTGTTTATCCACATAAAAAAAGGACCAAAATCTCAACCTAATCCTTTATAACTCATTTTTAATCATTTATTATTATAGCAAGTTTATGTCAGTATCAACCCTTCTTATCTTTTTGATTCAATTTGTTCTTCAAGGTCTTCCAAATTCAACCTTGTTGCAATCCCACAAGCTTAGCCTTTATTTTATGTTGCTACATTTATCCACTTTCCTCACTTCTCCCTATGTTATGATCTTAGTTTGAATTTTCTCATTTCCCAATCACTTACAAAGTTGAATCAATTTAGACATCAAATTGGCAACCTCAAGGGCCATAATCTCAATAATCATCTTTTCAAATTGATCTCATTCATACTCTTTTGAACATTGAAGCTATCCTTATTTATATTCATTGTGAAGGTTTTGTTTATAGAATTTTCCAAACAATTGAAACATGCTTATAACACATGTGCAAATGGGTTCAAGGAATAAAACTAATTTCTAAGGAAACAAGTGTAACAAAGGAAAATCATTAGAAAAATATCATCTATTTATTATTAGAAAAATAATAAGCTTGTTGAGAAATAGAAAGCCATAAAACAACAAAAATCTTAATTTCAATCCAAATCTTATATAGAGAACAACTTTATCTCAATCTAATTCATAATTTTTTCATTTAAAAATTTGATGTTTTAATAGTTTTTCCTCAATTTTTGATTTTATTAAATTTACAAATATAAAATCCAAACAATTTGAAGGAAATTAGAAACATAAAAAAAAAAACCATCCTTAATAATGCCCATTTGGTCAACCTTTCATTCTTTGGCTTCATTGATATATGTTTAATTAGTTAAAGTTATGAATATATGTTTAATCCTTTTCATAATTGCTATATTCTAATGTTTTAATATCTATGTGTTTTAAGAATAACCAATCATATTTTGAGAGATAAAATGACTGTGGCCTAAGAGTAACATTTATAAGAGTGTTCTAGGTTTTTTAAGAGTAACATATTGTATTGGTATGATTTTGGACATTCAAGAATCAATTGTCAATAATTGTATTTTTTATACAGTGGTAAATGACATATAATTTCTTTATAATTTGAAATGATGAATATTAAATAATAGTCCATTAATAAATATAAAAAAATATAATTTTATTAAGATTGAAAATATCCATAAAATTTTAATAATAAAAAGTACAATGTGAAATAAAAAAACATGAAACTCATAAGTTCAATTATCTCAAAACAATAACCAAAATATTAATTTAATATTTATGATACATATATTTTTAAAATCATTATGATTTAACAATTCTCTTTATTTTAAAAAGTACTTAAAAATGATATTGAAACTCTTCCTATACCATGTGATTTGATATGATGATGTGTCTGTATATCTCTCATAATATATTTTTGTCAAATTTATATATTATGTTTTTTAAAGAAAGAAGTTTAGCCTTAAAAATGTTCAGAACATATATATAATAACATTCCAACTAAAACTTGTAAAATAATTACTATTTATTAGAACTTGTTATCAACTCAAAAGTGAATAAATCTAATAAACTCAAAAACTATTCAAAATACTTGTATCATAATCATTGCTAGATAATCGTTTGCTAGATAATCGTTCACTCTGTAAAATAAAAAAGAAAAACTCCAAAGTTAACATTTTTATCCCCCTAGAAAAAAAATAAAACATTAAAACTAAACAATTATAAAATGCATTATTCATTTAAATTTAAAAATCAAAATAATAAAAAAAATCTTATCAATTTAAACTTCAAAAATTGACTTCTTAGCATTTATTTATTTATTTTAAAATAATCATTCATTTGTAAATATATCTACTTTTGGCTCTCCGTGATTTGTAAGATTGACAAGAACAACTCTGCAGGGAATCACATCAAAACACTTTGGAGTCCAAGGACCTAGCCTTCCTAAACTTAGAGAGGGCTCTGTCTATGTGTGTGTTTGTAAATAATATATTTTTATGTTTTTGTTTTCTTATTTTAGACTAGTTATGAAGTTCTAGGGCTGTTTGTTTTGTTTGGTTGATTAATTGATCGTGTGATTAAGTGATTGAGTGTTTCAGTTGAATAGATAAACTGTGGGCAACATTAATCCATTGGGCTATGGAGTCATAAAATGATTTAATTTTTCATCAACTCTACAAAGTTTTCATAGGGCAAGCTAACTATATCAAGTGGATCTCTTAGATTAGATGAAATATGAAATGACAGTAAGTTGTGAAATCAACAAAAATAAAGGTCAGTTAAGAATCCTTTAACTCTACTTCAACAAGAAAAGCCTTTTAGGTAACTGTTTAAGACAAACCAAAGGACAGGGAAAACCATAGACTTCTTTGGCCAGACTCTAGTAAGAAAACCTTAAGACAACAATCCAACAATCCTAAAATTACTTTCAAACAAAGAAAAAATTCATGATAACAATGAGAGAAACTAAAGAGCAAGATACACATGTCTTCTTTAGTCAAACTTCTAAAAGACCTTCAAAGAAACAGTTTAAGACAAACCAAAGGACAGGGAAAACCATAGACTTATTTGGCTGGACTCTACTAAGTAAACTTCGAAGGTGGCCTTAAAAATAACATTTCAAGCAAGACCAAAGGACAAGGTATACCATAGACTTCTTTAGCTGGACTCTACTGAATCATTTCCAAGGAAACAAGCTAGGTGGAACTAGAGAGAAATTAAGAATTCTCTAATCAGGCCTTGCAGAAAAAAACATTAAGATGAAAGAAGCAGACAGAATTAAGGTGCCAAGACAACATATCTTAATCTAAATTTTCTGTTCTTTTATCATAGAAATAATGAACAAAATGGAAAACAGAAGGAAAACTTTGACAAAGAAGGATAACTTCACCATTAACATAGCTCAAGGATCCTGTCAACATGCTTGTATTACCGATGTCCAAAATAGTTACAATACTCCAGTATAATAATCTCTGCAACTCATAGTCTGATCTAATCCAACCTAGCAACTCAGTCCAGCAATCAGACATCCAATCAACTAACCAACCAAAACTAAAAATGAATAATACATGCAGTATTTATCTGCAAAATGAGGAGTTTTCCCTAAGCTAGGGTTTCAAATTTGTATTTATTACAGATTTAATGTATTTTGACCTTTGAGACCATGCAAGGCCCAAGGAAAAATATTTGTGACTGACTCACTGTAATAGTAACTCTTAACTTAACTGCTGAGCTAACTTCTGGGATATTTTTGGCTTTTAAGGCTTTTCATTAAATTTACAATAACTGTTGAGCTGTTTAAAATATCTCTGACTGCTGCAATAACTGTGATTGACTTTATTTGAGTGAAAAAGATGTAGGTGGCAAAATGTGTCTTTGATGAAGTAATTGTTGTTTTGTTTTATCATTCAGATTTTTCTTTTGTGTTAATCTGCCTTTGATTTGTCTTTAAACTCTGTTTAGCCTTTTGAACTTGGATTTATCTCTTGTTGTCTATCTAATTAATTAGTCTGCCTTTTCTCCTTTAATTCCTTCAATATTTCTACATTTGCTTTTAATTCGTGATTAACCCTTTAATCCTTCCTTTGACTATGTTTCATTATTTTCCTGTATCTTTGTTTGCAATTTGTTGCGCATTGAAGCATCTTTTGTTGCTTTGGTGCATTTGAATGACCATCAATGGTCATGATCCGTTGATGTTCACGCTTTGATCTAGTATTCTTGGTCCCTTCGATGGACAAACTTGCTGGATCGTCACCCAGGGAGTTTGTTTGAATAATTTTGGGACCTCGGAAATGCAATTTATGCATTGATACCTTGGCCACCTGCACATTTAAAAAAAAATCATTAATAAAACCTACGTTTCTTCGGTTTTCTACGTTTGATTATGGCTTTGCGGGCTTTTGGACGCCTTGCAGGGGTTTTAACAGGCGGACGAGGTTCATCGCAAAGACGTAGGCCTTTTGGAATGTTTGAATGGAGCAGTGGTTTTAGTGGTAGGCGGGAAGGCGGTTTGGTGGTTTTCGCGTGGGATGGAGGCAGTGAATGGTTTTGGCAAAGATCATGTGATACCATTAAGGAGATTCTGCGTGGCGGATGGGACAGTAACAAAACCACCCTTATCGCAAGGTTTAGAGTTGCTAACCCTCGGGTATGTGGGGGTGCGATAGAGATCGTAGACTGTTGGATGGGAGGGGCGAGATCCGATGGTGGTCGAGGATAGATGAAGTGGTGGGTAAGTCATACGGTGGGACCCGAGGTTTATATAATAAAGCAGAGGTATTTTTTTATACACGGGGTTTGGGTTTTAAACATAACCATGGTTTTATGAAGTGGGTCTCGGGTCAAGAAGGCGGGGTTAAGGGCTTTTAAAGTGAGGATTAAAGTATATAATGGGTGGGGTTTATTTAATTAAAAAAGGAATGGGTCCCGAATGATCTAATTTTTATTTTAAAACAATGTAAAATTGACTTTTTACATTGTTTTAATAGAATGAGGGAAAGTGATGAAGGTGAAGGGGTTTGGTGAGGAAAATTGGGTGTCAGGTGGGGACAAAGGTGAGAATGAGAGTCTTAGGAAAACACATGTAATTTCAGGATCATGAGGGTGCTTTGAGAGAAGCAAAATGAGAGATACTAGATATGTAAAACAAAGATAATGAAGGCAGTGAGATTTCTGAGAGATGATATCCAGGGAATGTCATTTTTAGCAGTGGATAAAAAAACCGTAGTCATCTAGTGATAGTGTAGAATACAGATGACTAACAGTGGCTCCAGCTGGGGAGGGCATCTCCTTTAGGAGGTGTCAAGAACCTCAGATTTCAGATCTCTGGAATTTGTAGATCAGTGGCTTGTTTGTACTTGCCAGATTTTTCATTTTGCAATCGCTGATCTTTTGTTGTTCCTTGTAACTATAACCTTCAAAACTTGAAAATAATGCTTGTTGTAACTCAATTCTACCTACCTTTCATTATATTCCAACATTTTTTCTTCATTTGGGTGCATTTATACTGGAAAACCCTTGACATCATTTGTCTTTTGAAAGCAAAAAACTATCTATTTCTACCCTTATGTCATCAAAGGCTCAAATTAGATTGATAAGCTCTTTTTATTTTCTACCTAATCTACTTATCTGTCAAGTTTAAACAGTTTTATAGATTTTCATTCTCTATTCTATCAAAAGGAAATTTAAAGCATGACTAAATCAAGATTAAGCAGTTTGATTGTCATGAATTGTGGCATTTTGTACAAGCTGCACACAGATTTTATTTTTGCAAAAAGTAAAACTAAACACTGAGGGCCATAATCTGGAATTTTTCATTCATCCCTTTCTTTTCTATTTGGTTCAAATTTTAACTTTGGAACCAATATCTTTTTCCTATCTATCTACTGATAAGCCAAGTTTTAAACAGTTTGGAAAATCTTCATATTCTAACTTATCAGCAAAATTCAAAATGTGTTCAATCGTGATTAGGTTGTATGATTTGAACAAGACTTCTTTTTCAAAAGTAGTGGCATTTGGACTTGCACACTTTCAGAAACATTCTTTTTTGGTATGGGGCTTTACCTTTTCTTTTGTCTGCCATTTTTTCTTCTTTTCTTTCTTTTTGTGTTTGTTTTTCTGAGATTTTGTTTCAGCAATGTTATATACAATGAACAAAGCTTTAAACTGAGATTTTAAATTGAAATAATTCTTGAGCATCCTGTCATTGAAAGGACCTTCAAATAATTATGTTCCATCCATTTCTTGAAGGAAAAATGAATTGTTACCTCTTTCAGAATGGATGATGTATGGACCTTTCCATAGATTGTCAAATTTTTCATGCTTGTCTTTGTCCTCTCTTCTTGAATCCTAATTTATCACTTTGTCTCCAATGCTGAAATCATTTGCCTTGGTCTGTTGAGATTCAACAAGATGATGAGCTTAGTGAAAAGAGTCGCCTTCACTAAGTGGGCCCGCAGGATATTTTTAGCGCAAGTCTATTTTTAGACATGATGATCATATTTCAGAAGTTGCAGGATGTTATTTGTGGATGGTTGATCAAGTTGGAAAATAGATGAAATTCTATTTTTAGAATATTGGGCGAAGTCTATTTGTAGATCGTTGATCTAAAAATAGATGCGTGTCGATTATTATTAGCTCTTAATAATAATGAGACTCTAAACAACAACTTATTCTCTTGGAGCACTTCAGTTCAGTGCACAGATGTGACACATCAGCTGACTGAGGGAATTACGCAATTCCCAAGGGTTTACTAGAGCTAATGCATGGAGGACTCAGTTAGAACTCAAGTGGCAGAGTAATGACACAGTTGGAAGAAGTAGTTATGGAGTTGTATTTAGTTTAACTCAGTTAGACTCAATTGAGCTAGTTGTATCTAGTCTAACTGATTGATACACTAGTGAGAGTGGAGTGAATTAATTAGTTAATTAATTCACAAATAATAAATCATTAATCAACTGAACAATACAGCAGTTAACTATAGTGCATGGCAGTTTCAATGGAGACCCAGTGGAGAGATAGGTGAAAGGGTAAGATAGAATATCTGTTGTGACTATAGTGATGCATTGATTGCATCACACACACATTGGAGTTGCCAATTAGGATTGCGTAGTTAAGGATGGAGTAATTCGAATTCATTCAGAGCTATTCTTCAGCAGAGATTGCGCAGTGGAGGCAGGCCAGCAAGAAGGCAAAGATCGGTGCATGGATTTGCAAGATTGGTCCTGATTAGTGTATGACGATTGTACTGTACTGAAAGCTTGTGATAAGCTTTGTATGAATTGTATGAGATTGTCATATGATATCCATGTTACATAATATATAGTTGGGGTTTTCATCTTCAAGCTTTCCGATTAAAAACTGTGTTATGTGCGATTGATTATTTTTGTTTATGCTTCACATGTGTGTGCAATTAATTTTTCCGCAAAATATTAACAAGTGGAATTGATTCAGTATTTTGCATAAAGTTAAATAGTGTGAGATAAGATGAATCAAGGACATATGCATGCTTAGTGCATATAATTTCTACATGATATCAGAGCATTGTTGATTGAATATTGCAATTGTGAAGTGAGTTTGTGCTAGTGGACAATTGGAATTTGCTACAGAAGATTCTTGGTGCAAAAATCGAGTATACATTGAAATGTATTTCAACGGGTTGAGATTGGAGTATGCCCTTGATGGGAGCTTGAATTACATAGCCTGGAAGGACAGGATGGAGGCAGTGTTGGAGGATAATGGGCTGAAGGAGTTCATCGATAGCGATGTTCCTAAGCCGGGATCTAGCGATGCTGCATTACTTGATGCATGGAAAAAGAAGACAGCAAAGACGAGAAGAGTTCTGTTGGAAGGTGTGAAGGACCATATTTTGTCCAGCCTTCATAGGAAAACCACTCCATTCTTAATGTGGAAGGCTTTGATAGACTTGTTCCAAAGCAGAAGTGACCAGAGGAAGTTGGCGCTTAAAGACAAGCTCAGAAAAATAAAAATGGAGAAAGGCAATAGTATTCCAAAATACCTCACGAAGTTTGTCCACTGCAAGGATGAACTGGGAACTGTGGGGGTTACTGTTGATGAAGAAGACTTGGTGAGCTTGGTTCTCCTTGGGCTTCCAAAGAGTTGGCATAGCTACGAAGACTCTGTCAATGGACGGGAGAAACTGCCGGGATGGGAGCGACTTTGGTCGGATCTTGTGCAGGAGGAGATAAGGCGGGGTAACAGGGATGGATCTTCATCGAAGAATAAATATGAAGAGAATTGCGCTTTGGCTGCCAAAGCAAGGAAAGTGAAGGGAAAGAAATCTTCTTCAAAATCCGGTGCTAAAGGCAAGAAGCAGGATTTGTCTAAAGTGAAGTGTTTTCACTGTCACGAGCATGGACATTTCGCCACTAACTGTCCACAGAAAAAGAAGAATAAGCAGTCTGCTGGATCTGCAACTGGAGAGGCCTTAGCCTCACAATTTGAGTTTGATTTCTCCTTGATTGCTTTCTTGGTTTCAAACTGCATGGGATCGGTGTGGTATCTTGATAGTGATGCGTCTTTCCATATGATGGGAGACAAATATTTGTTTAGTGACTTGGAGGAGAAGGACCTCCAGATGCATATAGAGATGGGCGACGATGGTTGGTACAGTGTGACTGGCATTGGGACTATTACCTTTGAGAGGGAGTCTAGTAATCCATTCTTGTTGAAGAATGTCATGCATGTTCCAGGTCTGAAGAACTTGGTCTCAGTCGCAATGCTGGAAGACAGAGGTTATGATGTTGTTTTCAGTGAGGGAAAAGTCTTCCTTCGACATAAAACAACAGGTCAAACCAAGAAGACAGGGGTTCGAATTAAGAATCTCTACAAGATGGAGGTAGATGGTTGCGCTGCAATGGTGGGAAAAGCAGAAGAAGTGGTGAGCCGGGATGAGGGCGAATTATGGGACAGGAGATTGGGCCATCTTTACCGTGGCGCTTTGAAAATTTTGCAGCAAATTTCTGCTGGACTTCCCAAGGGTACTCTTGCGCAGTCAGATCAGTGCAAGGGATGTACTATGGGTAAGTTTGTGAAGACCACCTTTCATGAGAAGGAGAACCATGCTTCGGTGATCTTGGAGAGAATCCACACAGACGTGTGTGGACCATTCTCGGTTGCTTCAACATCAAAACACAGGTATTATGTGATATTTGTTGATGACTATTCTCGTAGATGCTGGATCTTCTTCATGCAGAAGAAGAGTGAAACGTTCTCAAAGTTCTGTGAGTTCAAGGCATTGGTGGAGAAGGAGTCAGGGAAGCAAGTGAAAGCTCTACGGAGAGATAATGGTGGTGAATACATCTCGGGCGAATTCAAAGACTTCTGTAGCAAAGAATGAATTCAAAGAGAATTCATAGTGCCTCATAACCCACAACAGAATGGGGTCGCGGAGAGAAAGAACAGAACGATCGTGGGTGCTGCATGAGCGATGTTTCATGAACAGGGCCTACCGATGCACTTGTGGGCAGAAGCATGCAACATTGCGGTTTATGTGCAAAACCATTGTCCTCATAGAGTACTTGGGATGAGTACACCCGAAGAAGCTTTTACTGGTAAGAAGCCTGATATTTCTCATTTGAAGATTTTTGGCTCACTTGTTTACATTCATGTGACGAAGGATGCCAGGAAGAAGCTGGAGCCGACTGCAGAAGTTGGGATATTTGTGGGGTACACAGAAACACCCCATAATTATCGTGTGTATTTTCCAGACAGTCGGATGACTGTTGTGCGACGGGATATAAAATTCAATGAGGTGAAAGCCATGAAGTTGTCTCTTGAGAGGGAGCTACACTTGCATGCGGAGGAGGAACTTTTTGTTCCCAAAGATGAGCCTCTGGATTTGGATCAGCCACAGGAGGAGATTCATGGAGTGGAGGAGTCCACTCATGCAGAACCAAACATCAGACAAGGCATAAAGCGTACCACAGAAGCTGAGAGACTAAAGCTTGATGCGGCACAGAATGTAGGATTTCCTACATCACAGTGCAGACAGAGACAATCATCTGACTGATATACTTGATACATGGCTCTTATGAGCAAGTGTATCGTGACAGTGCCATCTTCTTTTGAAGAAGTAGTGCAGGAGCCCACATGGGTATATGCCATGGTGGAGGAGTATGACTCCATTATCAGAAACAGTGCTTGGGAGATTGTTCCAAGGCCGGTAGGGAAATTAGTTGTAGGATCAAGATGGATCTACAAGGTAAAGCAATTTGCTGATGGGAGCATCGAGAAGTATAAGAAAATCTTTGTTGCTTGGGGCTTCTCATAGATTGAGGGGATTGACTATGAAGAAACCTTTGCACCTGTCGCTTGGTATTCTTCCATACGGACCATCATTGCTCTCTCAGCGCAGATGGGTTGGCACATTCATCAGATGGATGTGAAGATTGCGTTCCTTAATGGGATCATTGAGAAAGAGGAGTACATTGAGCAGCCTGAAGGATTTGAGATCTTCAACAGCAAGTCACATGTGTTCAGGCTCAAAAGAGCGTTATATGGGTTGAAACAAGCACCCCGTGCTTGGTACACTCTGATCGACAGCTATTTCACTGGACTTGGCTTCACCAAGAGTGAGGCAGATGCAAACCTGTACCAGATTGTGGTGGAGGGTAAGCTTTTAATAATTGTACTTTATGTTGATGATTTAATATTAACAGGTGATGAGCAGTTGATACACTCATGCAAGGCAGATCTTGCAAAAGAGTTTGAGATGAAGGATTTGGGCCTCCTTCATTATTTCCTTGGATTGGAAATATGGCAGCGAGAAGGTGAACTATTTGTGTCTCAAGGAAAGTATGCCTGGGAGATACTGGAGAAGTTTCACATGCAAGGTCGCAAGCTTATCGACACTCCTCTTCCAGGAAATTGGAAGAAAGAGGATGCTACATTGGCAGAGGTAGTGGATGCCACTGTTTATCGACAATTGGTGGGTTCTCTCATGTATTTAGTCAATACAAGACTAGACATATGCTATGCGGTGAACCAGCTTTCACAAGCGATGGTTAAGCCTACCAAGCTCTTGGTTAAGGCAAGCATGTTTTGAGATATCTCAGGGGCACATTTGAGTATGGTTTATGGTACAGAGAGACGGATGAGGTGAAGTTGCATGGCTTCACAGATGCAGATTGGGTAGGAAGCCCAACAGACAGAAAGAGCACATCAGGGGGGATTTTCAGTATCGGACATACGACAGTTTCTTGGTACAGCAGGAAACAAATATATGTGGCACTCAGTTCAGCGGAAGCAGAATACATGGTAGCGAGTCAAGCTGCATGTGAGGCTATCTGGATGAGGAAGATCCTGGTTGGTTTTTTCGGTTCACATTTAGATCCCACGGTGATACATTGTGATAATCAGAGTTGCATTAAACTCTGCTAATCTCGTTGTGATTTATAGATCTAAACATATTGATATCTCGGTATCATCATATCAAAGATTGTGTGCAATTAAGACTATTTGCTTTAGTAGTCTTAATGAGGATCTGGATGCAGACATTCTCGACAAAGGCGCTCACCAGGAGAAAATTCGAATACCATAGAGGCAGGATCGGGTGAAGGATAATCCCTATCTTGTTGAGAGGGAGTGTTGAGATTCAACAAGATGATGAGCTTAGTGAAAAGAGTCGCCTTCACTAAGTGGGCCCGCAGGCTATTTTTGGCGCAAGTCTATTTTTAGACTATGTCTATTTTTAGACATGATGATCATATTTCAGAAGTTGTAGGATGCTATTTGTGGATAGTTGATCAAGTTGGAAAAGTAGATGAAATTCTATTTCTAGAATATTGGGCGAAGTCTATTTATAGATTGTTGATCTAAAAATAGATGCATGTTGATTATTATTAGCTCTTAATAATAATCAGACTCTAAACAACAACTTATTCTCTCAGAGCACTTCAGTTCAGTGCACAAATGTGACACATCAGCTGACTGAGGGAATTACGCAATTCCCAAGGGTTTACTAGAGCTAATGCATGGAGGACCTTGGGCTCAAATCTCAAGTAAGGTAGTTATGACATACTTGGAAGAAGTAGTTATGAATTTGTATTCAGTTTAACTCAGTTAGACTCAGTTGAGCTAGTTGTATCTAGTCTAACTGATTGATACACTAGTGAGAGTGGAGTGAATTAATTAGTTAATTAATTCACAAATAATAACTCATTAATCAACTAAACAATACAACAGTTAACTATAGTGCATGACCGTTTCAGTGGAGACCCAGTGGAGAGATAGGTGAAAGGGAAAGATAGACTATTTGTTGTGACTATAGTGATGCATTGATTGCATCACACACACATTGGAGTTGCCAATGAGGATTGCATAGTCAAGGATGGAGTAATTTGAATTAATTAAGAGCTATTCTTCAGCAGAGATTGCGCAGTGGAGGCATGCTAGCAGGAGGGCAAAGATCGATGCATGGATTTGCAAGATTGGTCCTGATTAATGTATGACGATTGTACTATACTGAAAGCTTGTGATAAGATTTGTATGCTTTGTATGAGATTGTCATATGATCTCCATGTTACATAATATATAGTTGGGGTTTTCAGCTTCAGGCTTTCCCGGTTAAAAATTGTGTTATGTGTGATTGATTATATTTGTTTATGCTTCACATGTTTGTGCAATTAATTTTTCCGCAAAAGATTAACAAGTGGAATTGATTCAGTATTTTGCATAAAGTTAAATAGTGTGAGATCAGGTGAATCAAGGACATATGTATTCTTAGTGCATATAATTTCTACATGGTCCTCTTATCAAAAAGCTTCTTGATATTTTCTTGTATTTGTTGAGTTTTGTTGTATACTTCTTCTCTGGTTTGTTGCCGCTATACAGTCTGGTTTATTCTTCTTTGCATATCATTTTCTTCAGACTGTACTTCTTGAATGAGCTTCATCACTAGCACTCCCAAGCTTTTTGGAAAAACTGCATCTTCTCCATACACTAGCTGATAGGGTGACATACCAATCGTTTTTTTATTTGTTAATCTGTCTGCCCATAGTGCATGTACTAGTTTGTTGTGCCGTGACTTCTTATTCTCTTCCAGCAACTTTTTAATGATGTTCACCAAGCTTTTGTTTGAGGATTCATCCAACCCATTACCTTGAGGGTAATAAGATGTAGAATTTCCCAATGTAATCTAATATTTGTGGCAAAAGTACACCATTTTCTTGGATCTAAAGGCAACAACATTATCAGTAATGATCTTTCTAAGACAACCAAATCTAGATAAAATGTGGTTTTCAAGGAATCTGATAATTACTGAGTCTGTGGCAGTTTTGGAAGGGATGGCCTCTATCCATTTTGTAAAGTAGATAGTTACAGAGGATCCATTTATGCTAGGCAGAGGAGGCAGAGTGGATTTCTCCAATAAAATCAAGGCCCCATTGTTGAAAATGAGCTTCAACAGAAATTGCATGTAAAGGCAATGGCAACAGTTTTCTTTTTCCCTCACAGATTTGGCATTTATGACAGGCAACTACCATTTTATGGATGTCTTGAAAGAGGGTGGGCCAATAGTAACCAGCTCTAAGATTTTTATTGATAGTGGTTTTCCAATAAAGGTGACCTCCACATTCTCTTTCATGAAACTCATGCGTAATCCTATCTGCATCTTCCTCAGGCAAACATTTAAGCAATATATCATCAACATTTTTCTAATATAAAACTTTGTCTAAAATGCAAAAATTCACAACTTTTAATTTCAAGAATATAGCCTTTGTTTTTGAAAAACCAGGAGGAATATTCAGATTAAAAAGCACATATAATATATCAGCATACCAATATGAGTTTAGAAATGCTTCCTCAGTAGGTGGAGTTGACAGCTCCTCTTGTTCATCTAATGCATTAATCACATTGATGTCTAGTGCTTGAAAGTTTGTTTCAGCCATGAGTTTAGCCAGTCCTTACCCTTTAATTAGCTTGGTGGGCTTGATTTCCAGATCATATTCTAAAATTATAGCAATCCACTTACCTCTTTTTCCATCAGGGTCTTGTGTCAATATGTCTTTTATTACTGTGTGAGACCAAATGCAATTATGTGTGAGTGCAGAATGTATACTATGAAATCTTTCAATGCTTTGATTAAGGCAAAAGTCTGTTTTTCCATTATGTTATATTTCAGAGGTGCATCTCTTAAGGCCTTGCTGAAAAAGGCTATGGATTTCTCTTTTCCTTTTATATTCTTTTGTAGTAAGACAATAACAACTGTGTTCTAATGCAAAAGAAAATATGAAGAAATGCTTGGTGAAATCAGGGCTGATCAGAACTGGTGTTTGTATAAGTGCTTGCTTCACCAAGTCAAATGATTGTTTTTCTTCTATGGTCCATTTAACTCATGTTTCTCTTTTGAGCATGTTAGTAATGTTTCTTAGGAGTTCTACAAGGTTTGGTATGAACCTTCTTAAGAAATTTATCTTTCCAATGAAATTTTGTGGAGCCTCTTTAATGTTTCTTGGGTAACTGGTTTGCAATATTCCCTCAATCCTTTTTGGGTCAATCTTAATCCCTTCTTCAGATATGATGTGGCCTAAAAGCTTACTTTCTTGAAGGCCAAACAAGGTTTTCTTGGGATTTAAAGACAAACCATATTTTTTGCATTTTTCAAAGACTTTTCTTAAGTGAGTTAGGTGTTTTTCATTAGTTTTTGAGTAGACTGTGATGTCATCAAGTTATATCATAATGAAGTAACCTATTTCTTCTGAGAAAGCAATATTCATTTCTCTTTGGAAAGTGGTCCTAGCGTTCATTAACCCAAATGGCATTTTAACATACATGAAGATGCCCCAAGGTGTAGTGAAAGCTGCCTTGTGTCGATCATCTGGGTGTACCAGCACCTGATTGTACCCTGAAAATCCATCAAACAAAGATATTCTTTTGGAGCCCACTACCCTTTGTAAAATGTAATTCATTTTTGGTAAAGGGTAGTTGTCTTTTAAGGAGGCTTTGTTTAAATTTCTGAAGTCTATGCATAGTCTAATTTCTCTTGTTTTCTTCCTCACTAATACCAGGTTTGAAACCCATTCTGAATATCGCAGAGAGACTATTATTCCAACATCATACATTTTCTTAATTTCTTTCTCAATCAGTAGCAATTGTACAGGGTTTATTCTGCGCAATTTTTGTTTAAAGGGATTCTAGCTTTCTTTGAGAGGGATCTTACGCTGGATGATCTCAGTATCATAGTACTTCAAGTCCTCATAGCTCCAAGAAAACACATCACTAAATTCTATGAAAATCTCAAGGTATTTCTGTTTTACATGAGTTGGCAGTGTTTTGGACAGTTTTACATTTTGGGTTTTTTCACTGCTTATATTGCATTCTTTTACTTCAGCTTCAGTAGATTCTATCTTTGGTTTTTTAGCCACATCATTAAAGTCAAAAATTTCTTCTAGAGGAACCAGTCCTTTTGGCAAAGTATCATTTCTGGACTGCAGTACTTCAAAATCTTCTTTTTCTAAATCTGTGCATAGCTCTGTTTCATGTGGGTGTTCTTTTTCTAACATATTTTTATCAGCATTATTAGGAGGTTCTTCTTTGTAAGTTTGTTCATCAGCGGAGCAGTCTTTTTTATGATCTGAGTCTGAATTTATCATTTCAAAATCATTTCTGGACTGTAGGAAATCTTCAATCTATTTATGTCCTTCAAAAACTTGCCAATATTTTATATTATTAGGGATTGTTGGTCTATGTTTGACTTTCACTGTGTATTGTTTGTTATGATAAGGTTTTTGATAAGTATTGACTGCAAAGGCTAGACCATTAGCAAGGATGTTTTGATTTCTGGGTACAAAGGCAAGATCATATTCTTGGAAGGTTTTCAGGAGGTCAAGGACATCATTCCTATATGCTCTTAGTCTAGGATGTTTGGCTGTGTATTCTCCCTTACTATCTAATGACTAACTCATAATCCCCATGGACAACTATCCTTTTGGCTCCTAATTTCTTGAGTAATTGTAGCCCTAGGAGTAGTGCCTCATATTCTGCTATGTTATTTGTACATTGAAAAATTAGCTTATATGAATGGCCTTCTGCATGATTATTTTCAGTGTTATGTACCCAAACACTTGCTCCTGAACCAATTTTTCCACAAGACCCATCAAAGCTCATGCTCCAAAGAGGTTCAATTTCAGATTTGTCATTATGGTGGTCATTGTGGCTGCCACTATGTTGTATATTATGCTGCTCATTTTCTGCTTGGCCTAACTGTTCTGACTGTTCCTCCTCTTTTTCTTCCTCTACAACTGTTTTCTCATTTTCTGCTATCTGTTCATTGATGTTTTCATCATTATAAAGGATAAATTAATCAAGGTCTATGTGAATAGAATAAAAAGGGGAGTTATTTGGATTTTCTTGACTGCTAACCATGTATTTCATATGAGTCTCCCTATATAATCTTCTTGGTTGACCAAAGACAGGTATGGTAGCATAGGTCATGCTAATTTGGAGGGTACCTTGTAGTTTAGCTCCCCATGAGCGTGAAAGGAGCATGCCATATTTAAGAGGAATGTCAGCCACTACAATATCCATTACTAGACTCTTGGTTAGTATTTGTGCTAGATTAACACATAGATATTTGATTAGGCCTAGACATCTGAATCTACTGGCATCAAAAGAGTATAAATATTTGTATGGTTTAGTTATTTCAAGGCCTAGTCTTTCCATTACAACCTTTGGCATGAGGTTATGTGAAGCTCTTGAGTCTAACATGGCATTGTGAAGGATTTTGTCATGGATATTCAAGATGACATAAAATGGAGGGACACCTCCTTATTGAAATTTTCCTTCTACCTTTGGTACAAACAAAAGTTCAGGTTTGTCATCATTTAAATTTACATAATCAACATTTTCTCCTATGTTTAAAGCTTTCAAAATTTGGAATCTACATATATCTTGAGTAACTAGTTCAGTAAGAGGTATGGAGATTTTTATCTTAGCAATTTCATTCTCAACACTGAAAGGTGTTTGTGTTTTGAAAGGTTTAAATCAGTTTTGTTAGACACTGTTTTTACAACAATTTCAGCTTGCTGATTTTTATTTGGAGTCTCAGTTAAAACAATGTTGTTAGGGCCACTAGCTGGATTGCTAGAGTTGCTTTGGTCACCACTATATTGGCTGTTTTTTTTTTTTACTTTTATCAGAACTTTCGACCACTGTTTGGATTTTCTGCTGTCTTTTTAAGAATATTTTCAGGGACCTTCCTAGTAGAAATTTCAGAGTTCTTTGTCTTGGGAGTATCTTGGTTTTCTTGCTTCTGAGGTCATATTGTTTATGTAGATCCATAATGGCATTCTAAAAACCTTGTTTATAGTCTTCAGATTTTAGGGTTTCTTCTTCAAATTGAGTTGGGGAAAACATGCCTTGTTCTTCCTCAGTGAGGAGAACAATATCTTCATTATTTACTCCCATTAGATTGATTTGATTATGTTCTGGTTCTTCAATTACCCCTTCTTCTTCATTACCATAGTTTTCTTAGAAAGGAGGTCTGATTTGTTGGTCAGAACCTCTCTATTCTCTTTGTCTTATTTGAGGGGGATTTCTTCTAAAGTTTTGGTTTTGGTTCTAATTTTGATTTCTGTTTTGAGGAGCTGCTTGGTTTTCTCTAGGGTAAGCTCTCTCATTCATATTTATTCTCTCCATCATCCTTTCCATGGTTCTAACAAGGTTATCAATCTTAGTATCAGATGATGAAGGTGCAACTTCTTCCCTATATGTGACTCTTCTCATTTTTCATTCTAAATCTTTTGGCAATCAGATTTGCCTCTACACTTACTACACCCCTCTGCATATCTTATAATGTAAGAGGGCCCCTTTCTCTTAGTTGGTAAGCCATTTCTGGGTCAAACCCATCTGGAAATTTCATTAGAGCTAGACCTTGTGGAGGTTTCATGTGGATAGGGAGGACATTATATACACTATTAAGCCTAGTGCAGTACTCTTGGACACCTTCTCCAACGTTTCTCTTAATGTTTTCATACTCTGATAATATTTGGAGAGAGTTCTTCTTGACTTCCCATTTGTTTAAGAATAATTGAAGAAAAGCAGTGAGGCCATGTATACTATTAGGAGTTAAGTCTTTAAACCAATTTCTTGCTTCTCCCCCTAAGCTTTGAGTAAACGTTCTTAGTTTAACAGTTTCATCATCTATTTCTTGTCTGTCAAAATAGTCATTCATTCTATCCACATGTTTTTGAGCAGTAATAGAACTACTGGCATCATATAAAGGAATCTTGCACTGATAGTCCTGTGGTAGAACAACTAAAGGCAATGGTAGAACTAATGGGGCATACAATGCTGTCATGGCTAAGATGGGGAAACACAAGGGGGTTAACAAGAGGAGGGTTTACAAAAGGAGGTGGAGGGTTAAATGGAGGAAGGCGAACAGTGGGGGATGAGGTTAGTACAATAGGATTCTACTGTAAGGTGGATGGGTCTAAAACTATCTGGGTTATCCAATTCTGAAAACTAGTCCTAGACAAGCTTTGTTCTAGGGGTGAGTCAGAGAGGATATTCTGCAAGTCTTTAAGGTTTTGAGGTAGGGAACTTGTTTGTGGATAGGTCTGCTAACAGTTGGATTTTTAGATCTAGGAGACTTCCTAAGGATTCTTTCAGGATTATCAACTAATGTAGGAGGGTTTGAGTCAGGATGGGATCTGGTACATATTCTTCTAGAAGCCAAAATTTGGACCCAAAAAGTAAAGAGGTTAAAAATCTTATAATAGTTTTTGAAAAACAAACCAATTTGTGAAAGAAATACTTAATCCAAAAAGTATTCTTTACTGGGTTCTTTTGAGGTTTTAATGATATAAGGATTTCTTAATGATTTTCCCAGTGGAGTCTATAGAAAACCAGTGGAGTTAGCAAGCCTATTGAAAACCAGTGGAGTCACGAGGTGGAGGATTTTTAATTGTTTTGAGGCTGGTTGTTGTCCACCATCAGCAACCAGGTATCATTCTTGGCTAACATTTTATTCATCTGAGGTTAAATGAGGTTTTCTGAGTTCTTGAGGTGATATTAAGCTGTTTTAATAACTCAGTCCCCAGTATGGTCGTCACTATGTTGGCTCCTTGTGATTTGCAAGATTGGCAAGAAAAAATCTGCAGGGAACCACATCAAACCACTTTGGACTCAAAGGACCTAGCCTTTTTGGACTCAGAGAGGGCTCTCTCTATGTATGTGTCTATAAATGATACATGTTTATGCTTTTGTTTTTTATTTTAAGCTAGTTGTGAAGTTCTAGGGTTGTTTGTTTTGTTTGGTTGATTAATTGATTCTGTGATTAAGTGATTGAGTGTTTTAGTTGAATAGATAGACTATGGGCAACATTAATCCATTGGGCTATGGAGTCATAAAAGGATTTAATTGTTTATCAACTCTACAAGGGTTTTCATAGGGCAAGCTAACTATATCAGGTGGATCTCTTAGATTAGATGAAATATGAAATGACAGTAAGTTGTGAAATCAACAAAAATAAATGTCAGTTAAGAATCATTTAACTCTACTTCAAAAAGAAAATCCTTTTAGGTAATTGTTTAAGACAAACCAAAGGACATGGAAAACCATAGACTTCTTTGGCTAGACTCTAGTAAGCAAACCTTAAGACAACAATCCAATAATCCTAGAATTACTTTCAGACAAAGAAAACATTCAAGATAACAATGAGGGAAACTAAAGAGAAAGATACACCTGTCTTCTTTAGTCAAAATTATAAAATATCTTCAAAGCAACAATTTAAGATAAACCAAAGGACAGGGCAAACCATAGACTTCTTTAGCTGGACTCTACTAAGTAAACTTCGAAGAAGGCCTTAAAAATAACATTTCAAGCAAGACCAAAGGATAGGGCATACCATAGACTTATTTGGTTGGACTATACTGAATCATTTCCAAGGCAACAAGCTAAGTGGAACTAGAGAGAAATTAAGAATTCTCTAATCAGACCTTGTACAATAAAACATTAAGATGAAAGAAGCAGACAGAATTAGGGTGCCAAGACAACATATCTTAATCTAAATTTTATGTTATGTTATCAGAGAAATAATGAACAAAATGGAAAACAGAAGGAAAACATTAACAAAGAAGGATAACTTCACCATTAACATAGCTCAAGAATCCAGTGAACATGCTTGTATTACTGATGTCCAAAACAATGAGAATACTTCAGTACAATAATCTCTGCAACTCAGAGTCTGATCTAATCCAGCCTAGCAACTCAGTCCAACAATCAAACATCCAATCAGCTAACTAACCAACACTAAAAATGAATAATACATGCAATATTTATCTGCAAAATGAGGTTGCCCTAAGCTAGGGTTTCAGATTTGTATTTATTACAGAGTTAATGTATTTTGGCCTTTGAGACCATGCAAGGCCCAAGGAAAAATATCTGACTGACTCACTGTAATAATAACTCCTAACTTAACTGTTGAGCTAACTTCTGGGATATTTTTGAATTTTAAAGATTTTCATTAACTTTACAATAACTGTTGCGCTGTTTAAAATATCTCTGACTGCTGCAATAACTGTGATTGCCTTTATTTGAGTGAAAAACGTTGTAAGTGGCAAAATGTGTCTTTGAAGAAGTAATTGTTGTTTTGCTTTATCATTCGGATCTGTCTTTTGTGTTAATGTGCCTTTGATATGTCTTTAAACTCTGTTTAGCCTTTTGAACTTGGATTTATCTCTTGTTTTCTGTCTAATTACTTTAGTCTGCTTTTTCTCCTTTAATTCATTTAATCTTTCTGCATTTGCTTTTAATTCATGATTAACCCTTTAATCCTTCCTTTGATTGTGTTTCATCATTTGCATGTATCTCTGTTTGCAATTTACTGCGCATTGAAGCATTTTTTGTTGCTTTGGTGCGTTTGAATGACCGTTAATGGTCATGATCCATTGATGTTCACGATTTGATCTAGTGATCCTGGTCCCTTCGATGGACAAACTTGCCGAATCGTCACCCAGGGAGTTTGTTTGAACAATTTTGGGACCTCATAAATGTAATTTATGAATTGATACCTCGACCACCTGCACATTTAAAAACAATTCAGTAATAAAACCTGTGTTTGTTCGGCTTTCTACGTTTGATTATGGCTTTTCGGGCTTTTGGACGCGTTGCAGGGGTTTTAACAGGCGGACGGGGCTTATTGCAAAGACACAGGCCTTTGGAATGTTTGAATGGAGCAGTGGTTTTAGTGGTAGGTGGGAAGGTGGTGTGGTGGTTTTCGCGTGGGATGGAGGCGGTGAATGGTTTTGGTGGAGATCATGCGATACCATTAAGGAGATGTCGCGTGGCAGATGGGACAGTAACAAAACTGTCCTTATCACAAGGTTTAGAGTTGCTTACCCTCGGTATGTGGGGGTGCGATAGAGATCGTAAACCGTTGGATGGGAGGGGCGAGATCCGACGGTGGTTAGGGATAGATGAAGCGGTGGGTAAGTCAGACGGTGAGGCCCGGGGTTTATATAAAAAAGCGGGGGTATTTGTTTATACGCGGGGTTTGGGTTTTAAACATAACCGAGGTTTTATGAAGTGGGGCCTGGGTCAAGAAGGCGAGGTTAAGGGCTTTTAAAGCGAGGATTAAAGTATATACGGGGCGAGGTTTATTTAATTAAAACAGAGTTTTAATTAAAAAAAGAATGGGTCCCGAATGATCTAATTTTTATTTTAAAACAATGTAAAAGGGACATTTTACATTGTTATAATAGACGAGGGAAAGTGATGAAGGTGAAGGGGTTTGGTGAGGAAAATGGGGTGTTAGGTGGGGAAAAAGGTGAGAATGAGAGTCTTAGGAAAACACATAAAATTTCAATATCATGAAGGTGCTTTGAGAAAAACAAATTGAAATATAGTTGATAGGTAAAACAAAGATAATAAAAGTAGTGAGATTTATGAGAAATGATATTCAATAAATACCATTCTTAACGATGGATAAAAAAACCATAATCATCCAATAATAATTTAGAATACAAATAACTAACATCCGCTCTAAAATTTAAACTTTTAAATCTTTATATACCAAACACAATATAATTTAAATTATTAAACTGCTGATCATAAACCTATTTTAAATTTGCCATTTTAACAACTCTAACGTCTTGTCATAAACATATATTAAATTTAACGTTTTAACAACTCTCTTCTCTTTTGAAATCTCTAACACTCGAGACAATATATTATACACTCTTCACCTCCAAGTCTTTGGGCTCTCGAACAACACCATAAAGTAAAGTTCTGTTAAGGAGTTGGACAAATCAACTACTTACAAATATTTTAGATTCATTGCCATCACTTCAATCAAGAAAAGTACCTCTAAATTATGATTAGATTTTTACGTTAAAGGCATCTAGGAAGACAAACTCGACGATACAATTTCCATGTGCCGCTCGATTTAAAATATTTATTTCAATATTTTCAACGCCTGTTAATCGTGGTTTTATTTCAATATTCTCAACGCAGGATGCTAATAATGATTTTTCCCTGAGGACGGCCTATCGGCATCGAATTGATTGGATTATTTTTGGTAACTTTATTTATTTATATTTTGTGGGTATTTTGATTTGTTTTCTTGTTTTTACGATAGCAATGTGTTATTTTGTAAAAAACAAATAAATTTTATAAAATAAAAAATGTAAAAATAATAAAATTTATTTTTTTTGAAAAAATATTGATTATAAAGAAGATGTCGAAGTATTTATAAATAAATGTATATATTTATATATTGGGAAGAAATATAGTGTTTATAAATAGATTTAAATATTTTTTTAATATGGAAAAGATGTAGGGTTTATAAAATGAAGTATTAAATAAAAAAAAATAACAAAACATAATATTAATTTATTTTAAAATAAAAAATAATAAAAATAATAAATAGATTCAATTTAATTTATTATATTGTAATTTTTTTATTATTAATAAAATTATAAACAATATATCATAATATGTATATGACAATAAAATAAATTTAAATAATAAAAATGGATATTTATTTCAATATATATATGTATGCTCTAGAATTGTTTGTGCTTGGATTAGAGTTGTTTTTTCTAAAATGTAAAAAAATAGATTAACGACTTATATAATTTTTGACTATATAAAATAAAATAATGATTCATAATTATTATATTTCAAAATTATATATATATATAATTTTTGACCATATAAATTAAGAAGAATTAAGAAGGGAACTTGTTGGACACCTAATCCTCAATGGGTAGGTGTGGAAGGAGAATGGACAAAAGGAGTTCAAGAAACCACTTGGAAGATGAATCCAAAGGTCACCTAATGTACTATAAAAGCACATCTATAGTTAATAGTAAAATAACTCACACATATCTTTTTCCCTTGTGTGTTTCCTTGCTTATTCACCATGCGTGTGTTTAACATGGTATCAGAGCCATGATGTGTGGCCTGCTTTGTGGTTTCTCAACCATTAGTTGTGTGGTCTTCTTCAAAGTGAGTTCTCTCCCATTTGAGCATTAAATATTCGACCTTTTATGCATTATTTTAGCTGTCATCTCTACGTTCTGCATTGTCCTCTCTGCTGATAAAAAAAAAAACCATGAATTCTATTGTTAGCTATATTGTAGCTGCAATCTCTGCCCAGCCGTTACTGTGGCATTCTCTTTTATCTTTCTGTCTTATTCATTACAGTGGTATTCTCTTTTATCTTTCGGTCGTAGTCAATACAATGGAATAGAAGCAGAAGCAGATCAAACCATGAGGAAACAGTCGATCTGTACGTCTCATAATGTCAAACTGATATGTCAGTTCTGCCATCGCTAGGTTAGAGGAAGAGGTAACGTTGCTGGGCCAATACCCAGTGAAATATTCTTCATCTGCTGGATATCCCTAAGAATTGATGGATATATCGAATGCTTGGTATTATCGTTCGCATTCCCTCAAATTGGATCTTCGGCATCCCTTTAGTTGTTCCAGTAAATCCTCCCTTCGATAGCTCGACTCCTCCCATCACGCTCCTCCCTTCGCACCACCGCCTCTCGGCTCCTCCCTTTATATAGTTGAGTCCTTTCCTTTATCGGCGCTCCTTCCTGTCGGCTCTCCACCCATCATCGCTCGACCTCCATTACCTCTCGTCCGCTCGCACTCTCCTCCACTCTTCCACCACATTTCGACTTTCCAACTCCACCTTCTACACCACTCCACCATTGTGGCATCACTCTTGCACCACTTCATCGATCTCCCCAGTTACAACAAATCCTGACTCCATATATCGATATTAATCCAAAACTCGTATCCACATCTCCTAAATATTAATCCACGTCGAGTTTGCTACGCTCCTCCGACCTATCGAGTCGGCCCCCATTACCACTCTCGGTTACCGTGGTCAGACTTGCCGGATTCAAACCAGCTGCATAAGGATTTTAGCCAGTAATTAATTTCGAACTGCCGTCCTCGGCACTGTGGTCCCTTAGCACCGTGGTTACTCCTGAATTGGCTTTGTTGTGGCAACCACGACTCCCACACATTTTTTGAAGGGAATCTAACAAAATTCGTTAAGGTACTGCAGCTATTGTATGGAAGACTGACATCAACTACCATGATGTGTGGCCTTTGTAAACCATTGCTCCATTCTTTGCGTTAAGTGATCTCCTTGGTTCTGTCAATTTATGACAGTGAGCTGGTGCCTCCACACAAAATCAAATTGGTGCGTCTACCAAGAGATATCTACGTTGAATGGTATGTGTTAATATTACTGAAGACCACAACATTGAATTGTTTAAATGTATATGATTTGAATGACTGGTATACATATGCTCCCTCGATGAATGCATTCAAGCGCTTCAGTTCCCAAAAAATAACTTACTAATCTGAGGTTTCTGCTGAAGAATGGAGTTCGTTGGACAAACACAAGATTCGACTTTGAGCTTTTCCTCTTAATTATGGAGTAAAGATTAATCGAGGTCCGAGGTCTAGAGAAAATTGATTTAAAGATCGCAGAGCGAGCTCAAATGTTGAGTCGTGATTAAGTTTTGAGTTTGTATTAAGCGAATATTATGAATAGCGAGGGAGAAGGGAAACATAGAAAAGTTTATCCACGGAGGAGGAAAGGTTCAGAAATCTGCAATTCTTGCATGTTTTCGACCCTCTCCTTCGATCATCGGTGCCTCAAGAGGGGGAGCGTCGAGATACATGGAATCTGTAAAGGTCTTAGTATTGAATCTTTCAACTGGTACTCATTGAACTATTTCCAATTGCGGAATGTTTAACCGCATAAGTTTCATTTTTTGGGATAAATTCATAGCTGAAATTTCTGAATTATTGTACACCTTGCTGTGGTGCATCTACTTCAACAGCAAGGTTTTTCATAAGAATCCCAAGACTGTGTCTTGTAGTTTAATTTGTCACCGTGGAGGGAAGGTGAGATGTCTGACTGATGTAAGAAATTCCCGGCAACGTCTAGGAGTTAGTTGGAGGAGCTGGAGTCTTCCCCTTTGAGCCAACTGAACAAATCACCTTAAGAGCAACAATGCTCCTCCCTTGCGGCCAACTCTCATTGTGGCATTAAGCCATTGTTGAGTCAATTCAAGGAATCTATTACGCACCTGGCGCAACATAAGAATCATAACATCATTGTATATCCTCCTTGAAGAGCGATATTTTATTTTAACTTGTGAAATTATTACAATATTTTATCCTAGTAACAATGTGTTTTAATGCAAATATCTGCTCAGAAAAGTGGCTATATTGGCTTCAACAGTATTAAAGGGTTCGAGGCAAGAAGTGATTTGCATGAAGGCATTGGGAGAGATACCTACAATGGTGGGGATATTTACATGTATGATAACCAAGCATTGAAAATCCAGAAAAATGCCTCTATATCAATGATTTTTTGTTACTAAAGTTTTATTTCAAATATTTCTACAGTGCATTTAAGATTTATTACTGGTGCCACTATAAAGGTCACTGCGAATGTTTGCATAAGTATAAGTGTTAGTGGACAAAAACTTCCTTGCAAGTCACTTATCAAGTACGTGACAGGGCATATGAGCAGGGTCCTACATTTTCTAGATCTTTTTCTTCTTGTTGTATTATCAAGATCTCTAGTTGGTATTTGTTTTATGATCATCACTCTTTTCCATTTGTAAAGTTGGAATAAATTATTCAAAGTTAAAGTTACAAGAAACTTTGAGATTTTTAAATGAGACCAATAGAGACAATATTAGAGTTATTGAATACTCTTATACTTTGTGGTGCTAATGATACAATCAAAATCAACAAAGATTCTCTCTCAAAAATTCATAACTGTCTACAAAATGCACATGAAAAGATTGAATTTTTGCAGCTTGAATCTTAGCTTCAACAAGAAGAATTACAGCAGTGGAGTCATCATTCTGAACTTGTTTCTGTTCAAAATTTTGAAACGGACTCCTATAAGCAACAAGTCAATAATGTTGTCGTTGATTCACATTCAATGCCCAGTACAAGAGCAGATTTGCATGCAGAAGCAAAAATCTAGCCTGCACTTCCCAAGCCCATCACCAGACCTTGGGAAGAGCTTTTCCATAACAAGCACAGAACATGTCTTGGATATGAAAAGGAGTTGTCCTTTCATATTCTGGACTACTCCAAGCCCATCAAATTTCAAAGTGTCGAATTTCTTCATGACAGTTCACCTTCAGTTGTTCCAGATCCTGCTCCTCTTCCACAACAACAACAACAAATTGTAAAATTCCAACACTGTGATTGCGTTGGCCATATGAAAGATCACGGTTTCGATCTTCACCTATGCAAGCACTGTGGTCGACACACCCACTCTTCACATAGATTCTTCATAAACAAGACTCCTGCAAGAACAAAGATTCATCTTGGATGGATTGCTTCTTGGCAATGGGCATCAACAACCAAGAAGTTGTTTAAATCATATGTCAGAACTTGTTTTAGAATATTGAACAAACTTGCAGTTGAGTTTTCACCATCATCTCACCTTGTACCTAACAGGGGGAAAATGGTGGTCATATACAAGCTTCGAAGCCACATAAAGCGAGCCTGAGCCACAATCTCTCATTCCAGATTCAGAGTTATAGCTAGAGACATTGCAGTTCAAGCAAGCCTGAGCCACAACTTGTCATTCCAGATTCAGAGTTGTAGCCAGAGACACGGATGCCCATGAGCATTCCTTTGGTTGGTGGATAGCCTTAAACCATCTATGTGAGGTTCATATTCTTCCTCTTCAAAGAATTTAGGGCACTTCCTCTAACAGAAGACTTCATCTTCTTGCCAGCTTTGGTAGAGTTCCAGGAAATGCATTAAGCATTCCAGAGTTGGTGGTCATCCTTAAACCATCACAGGTTGTAGACCTCCCTTCTTCTAGGTTGAAGGTCTCCCTCTTCAAATATGAGGGACACTTCCTCTAGCAGAAGCCCTCAACTTTTTTCTAGACTTGGAAGAGTTCTGGGAATTTCACTAAGCGTTCCAGTGTTGGTGGTCATCCTTAAACCACCTCTTTATGCAAACATTTCAGAGAGTTGATTCAGCGTAAGTGTTGCCATGCATACTTTGCAGATTTGTATTACAACTCTCTTCTTGGACTCACACATACCCCTTCGGATTAAAGGGGGGGAGGGGGGGGGATGTTGGACACCTAATCCTCAAGGGGTAGGTGTGGAAGGTGAATGGACAAAATGAGTCGAAGAGACCACTTGGAAGATGAATCCAAGGGTCACCTAATTTACTATAGAAGCACATCCATAGTTAATAGTAAAATAACTCACGCTTATCTTTTCCCCTTGTGTGTTTCCTTGCTCATTCACCATGCGTGTGTTTAACAGAACTGACTCTTAAAGAAGGCCACGACTTTAGAGCTTGACATATGGCTAGTAATCGAGTATAAAGACCAACACAACTTTTATATTTACTATGACGTATATTTTATTTTATTCATAAGTATACATTCGAACACAATAGTGATTTGGAAGATATTCATATTTTACATGTAGAACCTGAGTAGTACTCGGTAATAGACATATGCCCAAAAGACAACTTTTAATTTAGGTAGAAGATATATAAATCTGAAAATACACTTCCAAAGTGGATGTGCAAAATGTAATTTCAAATATGAAATGAAATTACACCTCCACTCAGCAATTTGACTGCTAAGTCTAAGAATGTATACATACTCTACCAGCTTTTGGTTTTGAACGTGCAATCTCTTAAGAGGAAACACATGCTCTTAACCATTAAACCCACTCAAGCTATATATATATATATATATATATATATATATATATATGCTAGTCTAATTTATAGACAAAATGATATTCTTCACTTAAATTTTGTGATACAATTTCAAGCAATATTGTGATTTTTTGTTGTTTAAAATACATTTTTTAATGTATAAATGACCCTAAAAAATTTCCAAAAAACTAAAATTTTATAAAATAAACAACTTAAACTTTAAAAATCTTAAATTCAATCAGAAAAAATATTTTGAAAAAAAATCATTTTATCTATTAATTAAAGTAATAGATTAAATAACTTTTTTTCCATTACAAATAACTATACCATTTCAAAAATATATATATATATATATAATTTAAAATTACTCATCAATCCTATAAACTTAATTCACTCCCCAAAAATGGAATTCAAAATTAACATAAAACATTAGCCCAAAAAACATAAGCTTTTTGGGTGACAGCTTTCGCAACCCCAGCACTCTTTTCCCGTCTCAGTATCGCAGTACGTTACAATAATTGATCCAATCCCATTCACCTACTCTGAACTGTAACGCATTGCTTTTGTTATCATGAAAACCGCAAGATCAAGATTCGTGAAGAATTTCTGAGCATCGATCCGTTTACTTTACTTTTCGCGGGCGATACATATGTTTCAGGACATAAGTCTATTAATGCTCTGTTAATGCGGTTGGGTTGTTCAATATCTTGCGGTAGATATATACAATTCAATACACAATCCTACAGCATTAATGGGCTTATGACACGCTCCAATTTGGTCATTTCTTCTTTACCCCCAGTGAAATACCATGAAAAAGAGCTCATGTAAATGACACGACCCTCTGGAGTGAAGAGAGCTATAAGATGAAAAACAATTTTTTTAACCTCAATTTGTCTGGCTTTTATTCACTTTTTTAACTAATTATTAAGGCGAGCGTTAGAGCATTGAGAGGACCTTTCTCTAGTACGAAAGGACTGAGAAAGACGTTGGTGCTCTGGTTATATTTCAACGCACCGCCAATAACAAATGTTTTTAAATTATGCTTTTATTTGTAAGGTAGTAGTTTAACTTATTTGTAAGGTAGTAGTTTAACTAGAGTGTTTTTTTCTCTAAAAACTGTGGAAATTTTGATAAGGGATTTTTGTAAATTTAGATTATATCTATCAAATTTCAATATTTTTGGTGTTTTAGAGATTTTTGATGGTGTTGAATCCATTTTCACCATAAAAAAACATGATTCAAATACTGTTACTGCAAAATTTCTTAATTTTTTTTTGTCAGAATTCCAGTTACTTTTGGCGCTCTAGATAATTCTTCCCACTCAATAAACAACTCCATTTGCAAACAATTTCCAGAAAAAAAATTGTATAGCCGCAGTGAAATCACTTCTCCTGATTAACTTGGAATAGAAACCAGTGCATGACAGGAATTCTACATTCTTTGTAATAAAAAAATAGATAAATGTAGATTTTGAAAATATTTTGGACAAAAAAAATAAATGAATGTAGATTTTGAAAATATTTTGACCTAAAATATGTATAAGAAAAAGGTTATTTTAAAATATTCTAGGATTTTGCAATCAAGAAAAAATATTCAATAAAAAATCCTAACATGATTATTTCCCGAGAAAATAAGAGAAACATAGCGTAGCATAACCAAACTTCTTCTAATTTCATCATTATTCCCCAGTCAATCAACACCTCTGCTGCTAAATTCTGCGTCCATGGCAGCTAAACTTTGACTAAATTTCCTTAAAAAATTTGCAATATCACCCAGTTTCAAAATTTTAGCATTGCCGAAACATCAATGCAATTTACTTCATTTTGACCTTCAAGATTATAGCATCGCTGAAACATCAATGCTACTTCCTGCACATCTATAAAATAAATTTAAAAGAGTTCATCTATCTGAAATTGCCAGTTGTATGCTATAACAAGGAAGAGCATCTCCGAGTAACTCTCATAACTATGGTTTGTTCTGAGCTTGTATTGATCTTTTTGATGATACTTTGCTGGCAAGGATTGCTGCACAACATATCTGGCTGGGGGCAGGGACTTGCTGCCCCGCAGCCCATCTTGTTAAAATTAAGTTGATATACCTTTCAGGAATTTTTAACCTCCACTCACTGATTTCAATTCCATTTGAAGAAAAATCCATTGAAAAGTATACAAATTTATGCATTCTAGACTTTATGTTCATTTTAATCTTTTAATGGATCCCACAGACACATTTTATTCTTCTCTGAATGATGATCTTTCGAAAGCCTCAGCTCTTTCTTCTAAAAGTGATAGTGATGGATGAGGAAAGAAAAGTCAGTATTCAAATTTTGACTAAGTGGCAAAAATGTAGGTGCTTATGCCGTTGTCCCACCGACTGCGGTATATTTGACTTTGCACCATTTTTAGTGTACGGATGAAAGACACGAAGACATAATGATAAAGTGGCTTCAATCTGAGATTACACCAAACCCAATACAACCATAAAGGCGGTTGGAGCTTCCACCTAGAAAATCAGCTATTAAATTACTGGTACGGATTAGTGTAAGGAGCTATCAAGGATAATGGGAAGATAAAATCAGTGGAGTAACTACATTGGATTGGAACTTTCAGTGTAGGAAAACCATAAAGGCTGTTGAAACTTCCATCAAGAATAGCAGCTTTTGAATTCATGGTACAGCTTAGTAAGGAGGTTTGAAGGATGATGGACAGCTAAAAGTCATGGAGTTGCATTGGATTGAAGCTTTCAGTCTGACAACAGAGTAAGTTTGTAATTAGACTTTTGCCATCTTGAACTTAAAAAATCAATGTTGTTTAAAGATTAAAAAGTGGAGTAAGGCAAACATTTTTCAATTGCTATTCAGTTATTTCCAACAATGTGAACCAGATCAACATTTCATATTTTATTTGTTTGAAATTATGGATTTGTTCTTATAATTTGTAATTAATAATGATAATTCGTTTTGGGATTTCGTATCTTCACCTGCATCATTGATTTTTTCATTTTCTCCCCTGCTCAAAGCTGTGGTTTCACTAGGAACGATATAGAAGTTCTTTCATGGTTGTCTGAGACACAATTCTTTAATTTCACTCCCCTTTCAATTGCCTTTAATTGTAAATACTTGTTCCCGACCACAGGTTTGAGCGACAGTAAGCACTCAAAACCATGAAGGTTTCATTTGCCGAGGTTTCGAGCTACTCGTTATTCACGGTCCTTGGCTTGTTATTGTCAATTAGCCTGGTTGCTTGCCATTCCCATTGCAGAAAGCATGAGAGAAACGCCCTTTTAGCATTCAAAGACAGTTTGAATGATTCCATGAATTCACTGTCTTCATGGGTAGGAGAGGACTGCTGCCAATGGAACGGAGTAGAATGTGATAACCTCACTGGATCAATATCCAAGCTGAATATGAGAGGAATGTATGCTCAAGCTCTGGCAGCTTCCATAAATCCATCCTTGTGGGAACTAAGAAACTTGGATCACCTTGATCTCAGCTTGAACAATTTCTCAGGAGTCATCATACCTGCAGAGCTCGGCTTGTTGGATAAACTAATATATTTGGACTTATCTTATTCTGGATTCGTTGGTCTCGTTCCATGGCAGCTGGGAAATCTGTCAAAGCTGGAATACCTCGGCCTTTCTCGTGATACTTTTACCATCTCTTCTGCAGTGCCACATGTATCAGACATATCATGGATTCAGAACTTGTCTGAATTGAGGTATTTATCTCTCAATGGGGTCGATCTCAGGAGCTCGAGCGATAATTGGGCTGATAGTATTTCACAGCTGCCTGAGCTTCGTTATCTTCAATTGTCAGGCTGTCGACTTAGAGGGCTTATTCCTTCGTCGCTTCTGAATGTTACAGATCTCTCGCGTCTTGATTTGAGTTATAATACATTTTCCTCCCAGCAGATGCCTTCATGGTTATCAAATATGACATCTCTGGTTTCATTGAATCTTAGTGGATGTGCACTCAGAGGCCCTATTATAGAGGTTCCAAATCTGCAAGAACTTGTTCTGGATCGAAACTATTATCTAAATGTAAATACTTCGGCTTTTGGAAGCCAGAACTGGGCACGGCTCTGGCGATTATCCCTTTCATCCTGCAATTTGGGAGGGTTAATTACATGTCATGTTTCAAGATTCACTTTACTAGCCCATCTGGATCTCTCCAACAACCAGATCACAGGTGCCCTCCCCAGTTGTATTTGGAAGCTCCAGAGATTGCAATTTCTAGATCTTTCATTCAATAACTTGACTGGCACGGTCCCAGCTTCTCTTGGCAATCTCTCTAACATCACTCATCTTGATCTGAGGCACAACCAGCTGGAGGGCTTCATCCCCGTCTCACTGTCTAGGCTTACTTCTCTGCAATATCTTGGCATCGGACACAATAGACTAATGGGTAGAATCCCAGAGGGATTTGGACTTCTATCAGATCTCGGCACTTTCGATGTTTCATTCAACAACTTCTCAGACTCCATCTCAAAAAGCTTGTTTCAGGGTTTCCAACATCTGAAGGTTCTGCACTTGTCTAACAGTGGTCTTACTGTGAATATGACGGATGACACTGCACCCTTTAGCCTGGAACAGCTGTCACTGAGCTCCTGTAACATGCAGGGGTCAATTCCACAGTGGCTTTCCACTCAATACAGGATTGTGTATCTGGACCTTTCAAACAATAGGCTGAATGGGAATATACCTAGTTGGCTGTGGAGCCTTCCCAACCTTGCTCAAGTGAACTTGTCCAGCAATAATTTAGAAGGCAGTCTGCCATCTTATATACATCTAAAAGCCCAGACAGGGCCTAGAGTTGCAGACTTGCATAGCAACCAGTTACAGGGTCCTCTGCCTCTCAGTTTTGGATCCATGGAAGTTCTGGATCTGTCCAACAATCACTTCAATGGCACCCTTTCTCCTCAGGTATTTGGAAACCATTGGGACATAAACTTCTTATCTTTATCGAACAACAGTCTTAGTGGAGAATTACCAAAATCCCTTTCAGAAAGCAGATCTCTAGAGATTTTAGACTTGTCAAATAATAACATCTCAGGTGACCTTCATCAGCGCTTTGGTAACTGCTCTTCTCTGGTTGTCTTGAATATGGAAAACAATCTGCTGTCAGGTGAATTGCCACTTGAGTTGGGGAATATGCCGAACTTGCAAACTTTGCACATGAATAATAACAGGCTTATAGGTTTACTTCCTTCATCTCTACAGAATTGCAAGGCATTGGAGATCATAGAGCTGGGAGATAACAGCATTTCGGGGAGTATTCCAAGATGGATTAAGCATCTATCAAGGCTTCGTATTCTTATCTTGAAAAATAATCATTTACAGGGGAGCATTCCTCAAGAAATAGGCCTGGTCAAGAACATCCAAATTCTAGACCTCTCTCACAACAATTTATCAGGGTTTATTCCCCAGGAAATTGGGAATTTTTCTGGTATGGTAGATCAGTTGCAGCCAAAAGGACCATTTATCCTACGATATGTAATTGGTTTTGGAATGACTATGTCTCCCTACAAGGCTGATGCAGAGGATGGCCTTGGCTTATTCTATGGAGCTGATGTCGAAGTAATGAGCAAGGGACAGGACATGCATTTTGATCAAATTCCTTCAATAGTTACCAGCATAGATCTCTCAAATAACAACTTGGTGGGCCACATTCCATCAGAAATAGGTTGCCTGACAGGATTAGTGACTCTGAACCTCTCCAGGAACAATCTTAATGGCTCCATTCCTGAGACATTAGGAAGCATTAGACAGCTGGAGTCCCTGGATCTTTCCTTGAACCGAATCTCTGGAGAAATACCAACACAGCTTGTGAGTATAGACTTCCTTCAGGATTTGAATTTAAGCAATAACAGACTCTCTGGAATGATTCCACTGGGCAGACACTTTGATACCTTTGGTGCAACTTCTTTCTTGGGAAATCCTGATCTTTGTGGGATTCTTATTAATAAAAGTTGTGCCCATTCCGAGCACTATATTTCTCCTGTGCTTGCTACTGAAGGTGGGGCGGATATGGGTGATCTGTGGTGGGCGATAGGAGTAGCATTGAGCTATGGACTGGGATTTTCATGTGTAATAACTCTGTTAGTTGCTTGTCCGGGATGGAGGGATAGAGTCTTCGAAAATTTTGACGAGGTTATCATTGCTTTGGATAAATGGCTAGGGTTTGGTGGGGGAAGATGATGAAGAATCTTTTGATGGCGCACACCATGGAAAACATAGTTTAGGACAGTTCTAAGGAGTTGTTAACAGCAAGCATTCTAAAATAGCCCAGACAGAAGATGACCCACAGAGCCATCATCGATAAAATGATATACCCAGATCAGTTTCCTTTGGCTGCTGCACCCTCGCTGATGGGCACACTGGTGGCATTGATTTCAGCATATAATTGTGAACGCCAATGGAACTACGTCTGAAGTGAGAAAGGGCAAGCAAATGTTTTTCAAGAAGTTTGTAAACTTAATTGCATTGGAGAGAGCGTTAAAATCGGTCCTTTACTTTAGTTAAGGGGCGGTCACATGGTTCGCATAACCATGATCTCAAGGATAATTTATTTTGATATATATCCTTTAGGCTTTAATATAAAATCAAGTGGGTACTTGAGTTGGTAAAATGATTACCGTAGTCCTTCATGATAAGAATGTTTAATTGTCATTGGTTAGGCATTTTTAAACTGAAATTATTATTAGGAGGAGCTGGTTATTATGATCCATGTGTAAATGGTTATTTTAGTTTGTAAAATGATTGGATTATTAGATAGGTGAGTAAGTTTTATTGTTATGGGTATGTTTGGATTATTAAGGATAAGTGAGTAAGTTTCATTGTTATGGGTAGGAGTTAAATTTGAAGGAATGGTTGAATTTCTTTGACTCGTTAATATGATAAGTTAAATAAATTATTTTTTTTATATGAAAATGAAAAATAATTTAATATTTCATATATATTTTACATGTTACATTTTTACTATATGAAGTTTTATTTAGAGACCAAAATTCCAAACATACTACACAGATGGTGTTGATTCACCAATATTATAATCTATATATTGAAGGAATTTGGTGTTGATTCACCAATATTATAATCTATATATTGAAGGAATTTGATAGGATCAGTTACTTACTCTTTATAGAAATTATATGGAGGGAATTCAATTAAACCATTTACTTATAATTTACTTAAGAATCATATGGAGGGAATTTAATGCCACTATTTACTAACTCTTTCATCTTTTGGTCACTATTCCTCATTTACAATGAAATCGTTTTTCTTCCTTCCAAGGTAATTGGTCCAATTGTTTAAACAATTACAAAGGGTTTTTTAAAGGCAATCGAAACATAGTATTATTTTATAGATATCACTACAATGTCCAATTAAAAAAAACACTCCCCCTCACACACACACAACTATTTAAAATATTTAACATGATTTTCCATGAATGGAATATAACTTACAAGAATATTTTGCCATAAGAATTATAGGCCTAATGATTTGTTCACATCTCCATTATGATGCAGAACACAATTAGCAAAAAAAAAACAGATAACATTATTTTTTGTTAACAAAATAATGTTGAAATTGAATACCACTTATCCAACAATAAGTTTTTGACAATAACGACACAAGTTAAATCAATCTTGATTCTTAGTTCCTATTGTTGTATCTTCACATTAAGTTGGTATAAAGAAGACATACAAATAATATTCATAAATCCAAAGGGAGCAACTAGTAAATACAAGCAATTTAAGTAGGAAAAAAATAGAAACAAGTGGAGAAGGTAGTACGAAGATTTACAGGTGGAGCCATGGAATATTAATAGGTACCATTTGTAAATCTTAGCAACTAGAGGATGGAGAAATGATTCAAATTAGAATTGTTTCTAGACTATGAGCAACAAAAGGATTCACTAGAACCAAATATTTTGACCTTCAATTTCCGCCACTAGAATGTAATTTCAATAAATATATGATACCTGCATGCACAAACTACATAACAATAAGATTCTACTATACAAAAAAAATACCATTTTTTTGAACTATTTTGATATGGATAAAAATAATTAACATTATATTTTTTTAATCATCATGGTATATGGAAAAATAACTAATAAAATAATAACAAGTAAAACATACATAACATTGAAATTAGATACTGAAATAGGGTGAAATGGTTTTGGTTTATCTTGAAAAATGGCTTTGAAATCTCGCATAGTTTCAGTCTTGCAACTTTCCCGGTAACTCTTTTCCCTCCATATTCTCCTTCGTTTGAAGCCACGACAACACTTTTGGGGGAGTGGGCGAATCTACCACAGTGTTAGGCATCTGTCGAGTCTCAGACTATAGTTACAGGTCATCAACATCACTTTCGGTTGCTGAGATGGATGAGGAGTTTGTCGACTTCTCAGAGGACCCATACGAATCCAAATCCATTTGGATCGAGCCTCCACATCATATGGCCATTGTGGAATCACCAGTGGAGGAGGATTCACCAGACTCTCTAGTTGCTGCACCTAGGGTTTCCCCGAAATTTTCCGTAGAAAACCTTAACCCTCTTGATTTCGAGTCTTTTTTGGTGGTTGGACAAGTCTCTGTTGGTATCTCGTTCACCAATTCCCTCGATAACCCTTTCTTCCTTTCTCATGCGGATTATCCTACGCCCTCTCCTTCCTCGCTCCACTTCCTAGAATCCTACTTCGACCCTCACCCTCCTGCTATCTCCTTTGACAAACCCCCGCTCCATTTCTGCTCTATAGGTCCTTCCAGACACCTATACACTCCTGGCCCCTCTATGGTTTTATCCTCTACATCTATCGGTCTCTCACTGCCTTCTGTTATCCCTCCCCTTGCCCCATAGGTCATTACCCACCACCCCCCCCCCCTCCTCGGGTTGTTTTGAAGGTGGTCTGATTCTTCAACCCGATAGCCCATTTGATGCTGCCAGGGTCAACATCTCCTCAGACTCTCCATCCACCGAGGCTGTCAACTCTTAAGCTAGCCCTCGGAAGCGAATGTTGAAATTGGCAACAAGAAACATTAAAAATGGCAACCAAAAATGGAATCCAGAAAATGGCACCAAGAAATCACACCCCAAGTGGGGCTTCTGATTTAATTTTCCTTAACTAAATTGGAAGAGAAATTGTAATTTCATCTCATGACATCTTGCATTAGTTAACTAAGTCAAAATGGCTGAGTTAGCTTAGGAAATTTGAGTTGAGGGTCTAAGAGAATGCATGTGGAGTTCTCCCATGATTTAGGGGGGCCAGTTACAGTTATTTGTGAGTCGTAATTAGTTAACTCAAGAAATTGAGTTAAAATCAATTTAACTAGCTCTAACTCAGTGATGAGCTAGTGAGAGGTCAAGTGAATTAAATCTGATTTAATTCATAAGTAGTGATCGATAAGTTAACTGATAATTCAATATAAATAGTTGTTTCATATCAGCTCTAAGGAAGGCCTAGTTCAGACTCAGGTTAAAGGGATGATAACTATCAGTTGTATAATTAGAAAATTGTACAGGTCAGTTATAGAGTCAATTGGATGCCTATGAAGGATTGCATAATCAAGGCAAGGGATTTTCCTATTTAATAGGGATTAAATTCCTCAAGGAATGTGTGAGCAAGAAAGATCTGAGCAGGATCAAAGTGAGACAGTCAGCAGAGTGCAGGAAGTTTCTCAGTGGAGAAAGAGCATTGTATTATTTCATGATATTGACTTTATGCAATATAAAAATAGTGGGGTTTTGAGCATTCGATTTCCCCAGATACATCTTGTGTTGTGCAATTTGTTATTTCTTTCTCTTACTTGTTATGTGATTGTGTGATCGTGTTTTGTTTCCGCAAACTGTAGAAGGATTCAATATCTTGTTTTAGTCCATTATAAGATTGGATTGAATCTTGTTGGGTAGATTTTCTACATGGTATCAGAGAGCTAAGAATCACAACAGAAGAGAACATAGTTTTGTCTTGAAAAAGTTCAATTTTGTAGATTTATTCTTCAGGATCCAGCAACAGATCAAGATGTATTTCAAAGGGTTGAGACTCGAATATGATCTTGAGGGAAATTTGAATTACATAGCATGGAAGGACAGGATGGAGGCAATGCTCAATGTTGAAATTCAACAAGAAAATGCAACACACACACGAGTGTGGGATCATAGGTCACACAGTGATGGGTCCTAGCGATACATTAGTGTGCAAACAATTTATTAAATAAATTGGAAAATTAATTGTAATCTTATCTCATAACAACTTGTAATAGTTAACTAAGTGTGATAGACTTAGTTAGCTCAAGAATTTCGAGTTGAGGGTCTAAGGATAGGCATGTGGAGTGATTATATTATTAACAGGGTCCAGTTGTAGTTGTAGCACTAGTGTAGTGTGGGTGGGATTAGTTAACTCACAATATTTGAGTTAAAATCAGTTTAACTAGTCCTAACTGTTTGATGAGCTAGTGGAAGATCAAGTGAATTAAAATAAATTTAATTCACTAGTAGTGATCTACCAAGTAACTGATGATTCACTATTTATAGTTGCATGCATGCTAATTCTGGTGGATACCCAGTTGAGACAAAGGTTCAAGGCAAGTAAACTATCAATTGTATTTTAGGCAAATTGCCCAGGTGCAGTTATAAAACCATGGGAAGCCCATGATGAATTACGCAATCAAGAAAGGTTGAATTTCCTATTTAATAGGGGTTTAATTCTATAGGGATTGCATAAGCAGGGTAGGCTGATAATTGGCTATGCGTTTGTCCAATTTTGCCTAGATCAATGTGAAGCAATTGGTAGAGTGTATGAGGTTGTTGTGATCACAAATACATTGTATTGTTTCATGATTCCTTGGTTGATTATACAATAAATATGGAGGGGTTTTGAGCAGTTGGTTTCCCCAGGAATATTTGGTGTTGTGTATTGATTTACTTTTTTCTCTTACTTGCATGTGATTTAGCGATCATGTTTTATATTCCACAAATATTGTCTTGCTTTAGTACATTGCATGATCGGATTGGATCCATTGATATAATTTCTACATGGTATTATAGTCGTGTTAGATATTTTCTACATGGTATCAGAGTGCCAGGAATCACAATAGTGGAGACAAAATTGAGTTTGTGTTGAACAATATTCAAATTTGCAGGTAATTTCTTTGGAGCCATAAGCGGATCAAGATGTCTTTCAATGGCTTGAGACTCGATTATGAAATCAAGGGCAGTTCAAATTATATTGCATGGAAGGACGGGATGGAGGCAGTGTTGGAGGACAATGGGTTGAAGGAATTCATAGATAATGATATTCCCAATCCCGCAGCAACAGATGCCCAACTTCTTGATGCATGGCAGAAGAAGGTAGCAAAGGTGAGGAGGATCTTGTTAGAGGGAGTTCGATATCACATTGTCTTGAGTCTCCATGGAAAGGCAACTCCATATGCTATGTGGAAGGCCTTGACAGATATTTTTCAAAGCAGCAATGACAAAAAAAAAATGGCACTCAAGGACAAGCTTAGGAAAATAAAAATGGAGAAGGGTGACACAATCTAGAAATACTTGACTAAGTTCACTCAATGTCAAGATGAGCTTGGAAGTGTTGTGATTACTATAGCTAATGATGACTTGATAAGCCTAACACTTCTAGGCCTTCCCAAGAGCTGGCATAGCTACCAGGACTTTGCGAATGGGAGGGATAAGTTATCAGATTGGGAGCAACTATGGTTAGATTTGGTACAAGAAGAGTTTCAGCGGAATACCAGGGATGGATCATCATCCAAGACTGATGATGAGGAAAATTGTGCCTTGGCTGGTAAGGCAAAGAAGGGGAAGGGGAGGAAGTCCCATTCCAAATATGAGACCAGAAAAGAAGGAAATACGTGTTATATGACAAAGGTGAAATTTTTTCACTGTCATGATCATGGAAACTATGCCACAAATTATCCACAAAAGAAGAAGAACAACAAGAAGGCTTCAGGAGCTGCAGCGGGTGAATATTTGGCCTCACAATTTGAGTTGGACTTCTCTCTCATCACATGCATGGAGTCAAATGTGATGGGATCTATGTGGTACTTGGATAGTGGAGCATCTTTCCACATTACGGGAAACAAAGAACTCTTTAGTAGCTTGGAGGAGAAGGATCTTCAGATGCACATCGAGATGGGTGATGACGGGAGGTATAATGCTACCAGGATTGGTACAGTTACTTTCCAGAGATAGTCAGGTAAACCTTTCTTATTAAAATATGTCATGCATGTACCAGGCTTGAAAAATAATTTAGTTTCAGTTGCTATGTTGGAGGATCTTGGATATGATGTGGTTTTCAGTGAAGGAAAGGCATTCCTTCGTCACAAAGCCACAACACAGGTAAAGAGTATTGTGGCTCGTGTGAAGAACCTCTTTAAACTTGATGTAGATGGCTGCGCAACATTGAGCAGTAAAACAAGGAAGGTGGTGAGTTGGGATATAGGTGAGTTATGACACAGGAGATTGGTCCATCTACACCACAATGCTTTGAGGATCATGCAACAGATTTCTACAGGTTTTCCAAAGGGTACACTTGCGTAGATAGACACATGCAAGGGATGTACCATGGGGAAGTATACTAAGGCCACCTTTCATGAGAAGGAGAATCGAGCAACGACAATTCTTGAGAGAGTTCACTCAGACGTGTGTGGACCATTCTCTACGCCTTCCACATCAAAGCACATGTATTATGTGATTTTTGTTGATGATTTTTCTAGAAAGTGTTGGATCTTCTTTTTGCAAAAGAAATATCAGGTGTTCTCCAGGTTTTGTGAGTTCAAAGCACTGATAGAGAAATATACAGGGAAGAAGGTGAAGGCTCTAAGGAGCGACAATGGTGGTGAGTATATATCTAATGAATTCAAAAACTTCTGTGCCAAAGAAGGAGTTTGGAGATAATTGGTTGCACCTCATAACCCACAAAAAAATGGGGTTGCAAAAAGAAAGAACATATCAATTGTGGGAGCAGCACGAGCTATGTTACATGATCTTGGCCTACCGTTGCATCTGTGGGCAGAGGCATGCAACACAATGGTGTTTGTGCAGAACCGGAGTCCTCATAGGACACTTGGCATGAGTACACCAGAGGATGCTTTTTCAAGTAAGAAACCAGATGTTTCATATTTTAAAATTTTTGGCTCATCTATCTATTGCCATGTGACCAAATATGCCAGGAAGAATCTAGAACCAACAATAGATGTTGGGATATTTGTGGGGTACACTGATACTCCCCACAACTATCGGGTGTATTTGTCGGCTAACAGGATGATAGTTGTCAGGAGAGATGCTAATTTTGATGAGGAGAAAGCCATGCGATTGTCCCTTGAGAGAGAGCTTGAATTTATACAGATGAGGAACTCTTAGTTCCAAAGGATGAACCTCAAGATGTGGAGCAGCCACAAGATGAGGACCATGGAGTGGTAGAAACCACTCATGTAGAGCCATCCACCATAAATGGTAGGAAGCGCACCAGAGAGGTTGATAGATTGATGCTAGATGTGACAGAGCATGTAGGAGCACCTACATCACAGCGCGGGTAGAGAAGGTCCTCAAATAGGTAGACTGGATACATGGATCTTATGAGCGAGTGTATTGTGACAGAACCATCCTCTTTTGAGGAAGCAGTGCAACAACCAACATGGGTTGATGCCATGGTTGAGGAGTATGACTCCATTACCAGAAACAGTGCATGGGAAGTGGTCCCAATACCAGTGGGGAAGTCAGTGGTTGGATCCAGGTGGATCTACAAGGTGAAGCAGGCAACAGATGGAAGTGTGGAGAAATAAAAGGCTAGATTTGTGGCCTGGAGATTCTCACAGGTAGAGGGGATTGACTATGAGGATACTTTTTCACCGATTGCAAGGTACTCATTGATTAGATCTATTATTGCACTCTCGGCATAGATGGGATGGCAAATACATCGGATGGATGTAAAGACAACCTTTCTCAATGGATTTATTGAGGAAAAAGTGTACATTGAGCAACTGGAAGGTTTTGAGACCTGTTGAGATTCAACAAGATGATGATCCTAGTGAAAATTAAGCACCTACACTAGGTGGGGCCCGCAGGCTATTTTTAGTTGTATGTATATTTTTAGAATGTTGAGCAAATTCTATTTATAACAGGAGTCTATTTATAGATGGTTGAGAAGATTCTATTTATAGATGAGTTTATATTTTTAGATGCATGGGAGAAGTCTATTTATAGATCGAATGTCTAAAAATAGAACGCATGTCGATTATTATTATCTCTTAATAATAATTAGACAATAAATAATAATATATTCTCTTGAGGCACTTGATTTCAGTTAACTGAAGTGACAAGCCAGTTAGCTGAAGGAATTTCGAGTTCTAAGGTTGGTTGGTGGGACATGCAAGTGGACTTAGTTGTAACTGAGTGATTCGAAGTTGTAACAGAGTTGGATGTGTAGTTATGTGAGTTGTAAAGTAGTTTAACTTAGTTAAGTGAGTTAAACTCAATTGTGCTAGTTGTAACTAGTTGTAACTAAAGATACACTAGTGAGAGATCAGTGAATTAAATATTAAATTGATTCACATGGAGTGATCTCACATGCAACTGAAGATTTACTACTATTAACTACATGCATGTCAGATCCAATGGAGACCCAGTTGAAAGATAGGTGAAAGGGACAGTTTGACTATCAATTGTGACATTAGTGGGTGCACTCTTGCAACCACACACACATTGGAGATGCTAATGAGGATTTCATAGTCAAGGCAAGGCAAGATCTCATTTATTTAGGGATTGTGATCAACAAGAATTGTGCAATGGAGGCAGGCTGTCAGGAGGCAGTAAATTAGCGCATGTATTTGCCAATTTTTGTATGACAGTGTGAGACGATTTATATTGTACTGAGAGCTCTTGGATTAGAGTTTTGTATGATATTGTTTCATGATCCATGATATATACATAATATATGATAGTGGGGTTTTTAGCTTTATGCTTTCCCGGTAAAAACATTTGTGTTATGTGTGATTGATCTTTCTTCATGTGTTTACAATTGGCGATTAAATTTTTGCAAATATTTTAGTAGAAGGATTATGTATTTAACAATGACATATAATTGTTAGATCAGGAGAATCCAGGAAATACATAATTGTATTAAAATTTATACATGGTATCGGAGCAAATAAGATTGCAATATTGAAGCAGTAGCTGAATTTGTTAGTGGAAACAATTTGAATTTGCTGCAAGAATTTCTTAGTGCGACAGTTGAGTAAACATCGAAATGGATTTCAATGGTTTGCGGCTAGAGTATGCACTCGAGGGCAGTTTGAACTACATTGCATGGAAGGACAGGATGGAGGCAATGCTTGAAGATAATTGCTTGAAGGAATTCATCGACAGTGATGTTCCTAAGCCCACTTCGACGGATGCTGCATTACTTGATGCATGGAAAAAGAAAGTAGCGAAGACAAGAAGGATTATCTTGGAAGGTGTGCGAGACCATATTGTTCCAAGCCTTCATGGGGAAGCCACTCCATTTGCTATGTGGAAGGCTTTGATGGATATTTTCCAAAGCATCAATGACCATAGGAAATTGGCACTAAAGGATAAACTCAGAAAGATCAAGATGGAGAAGAGCGACAATATTTCTAAGTATCTCACAAAGTTTGTCCAATGTCGGGATGAATTGGGGAGTGTGGGAATCACGGTTGCTGATGATGATTTGGTGAGCTTGGCTCTCTTAGGACTTCCCAAGAGTTCGCACAGTTATCAAGACTCTATCAATGAACAGGAAAAATTGCCAGATTGGGAATGACTGCGGTCGAATCTAGTGCAGGAGGAGTTCAGACGGAACACCAAAGATGGCTCTTCATCAAAGCATGATGATGAAGAAGATTGTGCTTTGGCTGCCAAGGCAAGGAAAGGGAAGGGGAAGAAATCCCATTCAAAATCTGAGTCTAAAGGAAAGAAGCTGGATTTGTCCAAGGTGAAGTGTTTTCACTGTCACGAACATGGGCATATCGCCACTAACTTCCCATAGAAAAAGAAGAATAAGAAGGCTGCCGAAGCTACATGGTATCTTGATAGTGGTGCTTCCTTCCACATGACGGGAGATAAGGAGCTTTTCAGTGACTTGGAGGAGAAAGATCTCCAAATGCATATAGAGATGGGCGACGATGGACGATAAAGTGCGACCGACATTGGTACCATTACCTTTGAGAGGGAGTTAGGTAAACCATTTCTATTGAGAGATGTTTTGCATGTTCTAGGTCTGAAGAAAAACTTGGTCTCAGTCGCGATGTTGGAGGACAGAGGCTATGACATTGTTTTCAGTGATGGAAAAGCTTTCCTGCGACATAAAACAACGGGTCAAGCCAAAAGGATAGGGATTCAAGTTAAGAATCTCTACAAGCTGGAGGTAGAAGGTTGCGCTACATTGATGGACAAGGCCGAAAAAGTGGTAAGCCAGGATGAGGGGGAATTATGGCACAGGCGATTGGGCCATCTTCATCATGGAGCTTTGAAAGTCATGCATCAAATATCTACTAGACTTCCAATGGGAACAATTGCTCAGTTAGATCAGTGCAAGGGTTGCACCATGGGGAAGTATGCAAATTCCACCTATCATGAAAAGGAGAACCGTGCTTCGGTGATCCTAGAGAGAGTTCACACAAAAGTGTGTGGACCATTCTCGGTTGATTCAACAACAAAACATAGGTATTATGTTATTTTTGTTGATGACTTTTTTTGTAAATGTTGGATCTTCTTCATGCAGAAGAAGGATAAAACATTCTCAAAGTTTTGTGATTTCAAGACATTGGTTGAGAAAGATTCAGGGAAGAAAGTGAAGGCTCCGTGGAGCGATAATGGCGGAGAATACATCTCGAACTAATTCAAAGACTTCCGTAGCAAAGAAGGAATTCGAAGAGAGCTCATAGCGCATCATAACCCACAACAAAATGGGGTCGCGGAGAGGAAGAACAGAACAATTGTGGGTGCTGCACGAGCTATGCTGCATGATCAGGGCCTACCAATGTATTTGTGGGCAAAAGCATGCAACACTGTGGTTTATGTGCAAAACCGTTGTACTCATAGAGTACTTGGCATGAGTACACCTGAAGAAGCTTTTACTGGTAAGAAACCAGATGTTTCTCACTTTAAGATTTTTGGCTCATCTGTTTATGTGCATGTGACCAAGAATGCCAGGATGAAGCTAGAGCTGACTGCTGAAGTTGGGATATTTGAGGGGTACATAGAAACACCCCATAATTATCATGTGTATTTTCCAAATAGTCGAATGACTATGGTGCGATGGGATATAAAATTCAATGAGGAGAAATCCATGAAGTTGTCGCTTGAGAGGGAGCTAGACTTACATGCGGAGGAGGAACTTTTGGTTTCCAAAGATGAGTCTCTAGATGTGGATCAGCCACAGGAGGAGGTTCATGGAGTGGAGGAGTCCACTCACACAGAGCCAAACATCAGAACTGGCAGAAGGCGTACCACAGAAGCTAAGAGGTTGAAGCTTGATGCGGCACAGAATGTAGGAGTCCCTACTTCACAGCGCAAACAGAGACAGTGTCCTGACTGATTCACTGGATAAATGGCTCTCATGAGAAAATGTATTGTGACTGATCCATATTCCTTTCAGGAAGTAGTGCAAGAGCCCACATGGGTAGATGAAATGGTGGAGGAGTATGACTACATTGTCAGAAACAGTACTTGGGAAATTGTTCCAAGGTCGGTTGATAAACCAGTGGTAGGTTCAAGATGCATCTACAAGGTAAAGCAAGCTGCTGATGGGAGTGTTGAGAAATACAAGGCCAGATTTGTGGCTTGGGGCTTCTCACAGATCAATGGGATTGATTATGAAGAAACCTTTGCACCTATCGCACGATATTCTTCCATAAGGACCATCCTTGCTCTCTCAACGCAGATGGTTTGGCACATTCATCAAATGGATGTGAATACTGCGTTCCTTAATGGGATCATTGAGGAAGAAGTGTACATTGAGCAGCCTGAAGGATTTGAGATCTTCAACAACGATTCACATGTGTGCAGACTCAAAAGAGTGTTGTATGGGCTGAAGCAAGAACCCCGTGCTTGGTACACTCGGATGAACAACTATTTCACTGGACTTGGCTTCACAAAGATTGAGGCAGATGCAAACCAATACCAAATTGTGTTGGAGGGTAAGATTTAAATCATTGTTCTTTATGTTGATGATTTAATACTAACTGGTGATGAGAAACCGATACACTCATGCAAAGAGGACCTTGCAAAGGAGTTTGAGATGAAGGATATGGGCCTCCTTCATTATTTCCTTGGATTGGAAATATGGCAACGAGAAGGTGAAATTTTTGTGTCTCAAGGCAAGTATGCAAGGGAGATGCTCGGTAAGTTTCACATGGAGGGTTGCAAACCCATGGATACTCCTCTTCAAGGAAATTGGAGGAAAGAGGACTCTACATCTGGAGAGGTAGTGGATGTTACTATCTATCGACAGTTAGTGGGTTCACTAATATATTTAGTAAATACAACACCGGACATATGCTATGCGGTGAACCAGCTTATTCAAGCGATGGTTAAGCCTACCAAGCTCTTTTGGAAGGTGGGCAAGCATGTCCTGAGATATCTCAGGGGCACATATGAGTATGGCTTATTGTACAGACAGACGGATGAGGTGAAATTGCATGGATTTACGGATGCAGATTGGGTAGGCAGCCCAACGAAAAGAAAGAGAACATTAGGAGGGCTCTTCAGTATTGGATCTACAACTGTTTCTTGGTACATCAGGAAACAGAGATCCGTGGCACTCAGTTCAACGGAAGCGGAATACATGGTAGCAAGTCAAGCTGCATGTGAGGCTATCTGGATGAGAAAGATCAGGGTTGGTTTGTTTGGTTCTCATTTAGATCCTACATTCATTCATTGTGATAATCAAAGTTGCATGAAACTCTCGATTAATCCTGTGTTTCATGATAGATCTAAGCATATAGATATCTGATATCATCATATCAGAGATTGTGTGCAGCGGAAGATCATGTTGCTTCAGTACATTCCTACGGAAGATCAGGATACATATATTCTGACGAAGGAAATCACCAGGAGAAAATTTGAATACCATAGAGACAGGATCGGGGTGAAGGATAACCCCTTTCTTGTTGAGAGGGAGTGTTGAGATTCAACAAGATGATGATCCTAATGAAAATTGAGCACCTACACTAGGTGGGGCCCGCAGGATATTTTAGGTGTATGTCTATTTTTAGAATGTTGAGAAAATTCTATTTATAGATGGTTGAACAAATTCTATTTATAGAAGAGTTTTTATTTTTAGATGCATGGGTGAAGTCTATTTATAGATATCATGTCTAAAAATAGAATGCATGTCGATTATTATTATCTCTTAATAATAATTAGACAATAAATAATAATCTATTCTCTTGAAGCACTTGATTTCAGTTAACCAAAGTGACAAACCAGTTAGCTGAAGGAATTTCTAGTTCTAAGGTTGGTTGATGGGACATTGAAGTGGAATTAGTTGTAATTGAGTGATTTGAAGTTGTAACAGAGTTGGATGTGTAGTTATGTGAGTTGTAAAGTAGTTTAACTCAGTTAAGTGAGTTAATCTCAGTTGTGCTAGTTGTAACTAAAGATACACTAGTGAGAGATCAGTGAATTAAATATTAAATTAATTCACATGGAGTGATCTCACATGCAACTGAAGATTTACTATTATTAACTACATGCATGTCAGATCTAGTGGAGATCCAGTTGAGAGATAGGTGAAAGGGACAGTTTGACTATCAGTTGTGACATTAGTGGGTGCACTCTTGCAACCACAGACACATTGGAGATGCCAATGAGGATTGCGCAGTCAAGGCGAGGCAGGATCTCATTCATTCAGAGATTGTGATTAGCAAGGATTGCGCAATGGAGGCAGGCTATCAGGAGGTAGTAAATTGGCGCATGTATTTGCCAATTTTTGTATGACAGTGTGAGATGATTGTATATTGTACTGAGAGCTCTTGGATTAGAGTTTTGTATGAGATAGTTTCATGATCCATGATATATACATAATATATGATAGTGGGGTTTTTAGCTTTATGCTTTCCTGGTAAAAACATATGTGTTATGTGTGATTGATCTTTCTTCATGTGTTTGCAATTGGCGATTAAATTTCCGTAAAGATTTTAGTAGAAAGAGTCTATATTTAATAGTGGCATATAGTTGTTAGATCAGGAGAATCCAGGAAATACATAATTGTATTAAAATTTCTACAAGACCTTTGACAGGGAGTCGCATGTGTGCAGACTCAAGAGAGCACTGTATGGGCTAAAGCAAGCACCTCGTGCTTGGTACACCAGGGTCGATGGCTATTTCACTGGGTTGGGCTTCACAAAGAGTGAAGCGGATGTGAACCTATATCATATTGTGGTTGATGTTAAGATTTTGATTATTGTACTTTATGTATATGATCTTATACTAACAGGTGATGAGCAGCTCATAACTTCTTGCAAAGAGGATATTGCAAGAGATTTTGAGATGAAGGACATAGGACTCTTGCATTATTTCCTAGGCTTGGAAATATGGAAAAGAGATGGGGAGCTATTTGTATCTCAGGGCAGGTATGCCAAGGAGATTTTTAGGAAGTTCCACATGGAGGGAAACAAACCCATGGAGACTCCTCTTCCATGTAACTGGAGGAAGGAGGATGCTACTTCAGCTGAGGTAGTGGATGCTACTGTTTACAGGAAACTTGTGGGTTCACTTATGTATTTAGTGAATACACGACTAAACATATACTACACAGTTAACCAGCTTAGTCAAGCTACGATAAACCAAGCTCTTTTGGAAGGCATGGAAGCATGTGTTGAGATATCTCAGGGGCACTATAGAGTATGGATTATGGTATAGACGGACAGAGGGAGTGAAGCTTCAAGGCTTTACCGATGCAGATTGGGCAGGTATTCCATCAGACAGGAAGAGCACATCAGGGAGCATCTTCAGCATAGGATTAGCAACAATTTTCTGGTACAACAGGAAGTAGAGATCAATTTCACTCAGTTCAACCGAGGAAGAGTACATGGAAGCTATTTAGGCTACATGTGAGTCCATCTGGATGAGGAAGATACTTGTTGGTTTGTTCGGTCATCATATGGATCCGACGGTGATATATTGTGATAAACAGAGTTGCATAAAACTCTCGGTTAATCCAATATTCCATGATAGGTCAAAGCATATTGACATCCAGTACCACCATCTCAGAAATTGTGTTCAGAGGCGCATTATGTTGTTGTAGTACATTCCCACGGAGGATCATGATGCAGATATCTTGACGAATGCGCTTGCGAAGAGCAAATTCGAATAGCACAGAGGCAGGATCGGGGTAGCAGATAATCCCTTTCTTGTTGAGAGGGCGTCTTGAAATTCAACAAGAAAATGCAACACATACTAGTGTGGGATCATAGGTCACACAGTGATGGGTCCTAGCGATACATTAGTGTACAACCAATTTATTAAATAATTTGGAAAATTAATTGTAATCTTATCTCATAACAAATTGTAATAATTAACTAAGTGTGATAGACTTAGTTAGCTCAATAATTTTCGAGTTGAGGGTCTAAGGATAGGCATGTGGAGTGATTATATTATTAACAGGGTCCAATTGCATTTGTAGCACTAGTGTAGTGTGGGTGGGATCAGTTAACTCACAATAATTGAGATAAAATCAATTTAACTAGTTCTAACTGTTTGATGAGCTAGTGGAAGCTCAAGTGAAATAGAATAGATTTAATTTTCTAGTAGTGATCTACCAAGTAATTGATGATTCACTATTTATTGCTACATGCATGCTAATTCTGGTGGATACCCAGTTGAGGCAAAGGTTCAAGGCAAGTAAACTATCAGTTCTATTTTAGGAAAACTGCCCAGGTGCAGTTATAAAACCATGGGAAGCCCATGATGAATTGCGCAATAAAGGAAGGCTAAATTTCCTATTTAATACGGATTTAATTCTCTAGGGATTGCGTAAGAAGGGTAGGCTGATAATTGGCTGTGTTTGTCCAATTTTTCCTAGATCAGTGTGAAGCAATTGGTAGAGTGTATGAGGTTTTGGTGATCACAAATACATTGTATTGTTTCATGATTACTTGGTTGATTATACAATAAATATGGAGGGGTTTTGAGCCGTTGCTTTCTATAGGAATATCTAGTGTTGTGTATTGATTTACTTCTTTCTCTTACTTGCATGTGATTAAGTGATCGTGTTTTATATTCTGCAAATATTGTAGAAGGATTCAGTATCTTACTTTAGTACATTGCATGATCAGATTGGATCCATTGATATAATTTCTACATGGTATTATAGATGTGTTATATATTTTCTACACTCGAGGACAATGGACTAGAGGAATTCATAAACATTGATATTCCCCAGTCCACAACAACAGATGCTCAAATTATTGATGCATGGAAGAAGAAGGTAGAAAAGGCGAGAAAGATCTTGTTAGAGGAAGTTCGAGATCATATTGTCTCGAGTCTCCATGGGAAGGCGAATCCATATGATATGTGAAAGGCCTTGACAAATATGTTTCAAAATAACAATGACTATAGGAAGTTGGCGCTGAAATACAAGTTGGACCTCCATATTTCTCTGACTCATTTCCTCCGACAACAAGGCTAAGACAATTTCATCAAAATTCAAGGTAGTTATATTACTACCTATTGCAATAACCAGACTATCCCGCGAATATGGTAGAGAAAAAAAAACTAATGCGCTTATCTTCACCTGAGATTTTAATATCAACAGATGAAAACTGACTTACCACAGAATTGAAGGCATTCAGATGCTCTATCACTGAGTCTACATACTTCATCCTCATGTTATAAAACTTTTTATGCAGGAACAATTTATTCCCCAGAGACTTAGATTGGTACAAAGTCCCTAACTTAACCCACAAAGTCTTCTTCGTATCTTCCCCAGATGCATTCAACAATACCGAATCTGAGATACACAACTGTATTGTGATATTTTCCTTCTGATCCAACTTCGCCCAGTCTTCATCTGACATTTCTGTTGGCTTAGTACCCATATCTACCACAATCCACTGATATTTATCCACCAACAGATCCTCCATCTTGAGCTTCCACAACTCAAAACTCTAACCATTAAATTTATCGATCTCTATCTTTCCACTGCTCGCCATCTTCTTTCACCACAAGAATCAATCTCGCAGATCACCCACTGAACATGGTCTACCACAGGCCTGAGAAAAAAACCCCTCAGCAACAAAGGCGTCCCTTTGAAGCCGAAACAACTATGATACCAAATATAGATTTTAAACTTGTACAAAAATGATCTGAAAACGAATTCTTAAAAAACAAAAAATAAACAATAGCAAGAACATAAAACATAAAACATATATACACAGAGATTTTCACCTGGATCCCAAATCAGGACTACTAGCTTTGATTTTTCATTGTATTCCTTTTAGTGTTACAACACATATATATACATGCCGAAGCATTCATAGACCCCAATCCATTAACCCTAGATTAGAACATAACCGTAGTTTCCTTGTCTGGATCTATATGATACCAGGGGCTGAAAACCATCATGGCCCAAAACCATGTGCAAACCCATGCAAAAAAACATAAGTAGGTCCGCCCACCTAAAATAGGGTCCAAAATGTTTTTTCCAGGGCATTGCCCTGGACCTCGCGCAGGGGGCTACCCGCCCCTTGTCGCCCCCCCTGTGACCCCCCCCCGCTCTATTGCGCCGAGTGCAACGAACAAGGGGATCTATCGCCCCCCCTCATGTGTGACTAGTTGTGGAAAGAATATAACACATACCCAAAAATTATCCCACTTGTTATTTCTTTTCATAGGGGGCGACAGTAGAGCTTAGTCATTAGTCCAGCCCTATAACACCCATTGTTTCTCTAAACCAAGAGAACTTATGAATGCTCACAAACTTCGTCAATGCATTTGCAACATTATAAAAAGTGTCCACCTTTACCAACAACACCTTTTTATCCTCAACCATATCTCTCACAAAGTGATATTGAACATCAACGTGCTTTGTCTTTGAATGATAAGAAGGGTTCTTTGCCAAGAAAATTGCACTTTGGCTATCATAGTATATCCTTATAGCTCTCTGCACCAACCCCATACTTGAACACAATATCTGCAACCAAACTACTTCCTTGCTTGCATGAGTGGCTGCCATGTATTCTGCCTTTGTAGTTGAAAGAGCCACTACATACTGTCTTTTACTCATCCAACTAATGACACCACCAAATAGGCTAAACACATATCCACTTGTAAATATTATTTGGTCCAGATCTCCAGCCCAATCTTCATCAACAAAACCATGAAACTCTGTCCAATCCTGGTCTTCCTTGGTAGCACAAACCATAATCACTAGTGCCACACAAATATCTGAAAACCCAATTCACTATTTTCCAATGCTCCTTCCATGGTTTAGACATAAACCTGCTCAATAATCCCACTTCATGTGAAATGTATGGTCTAATACAGACGATTGCATACATCAGGTTATCCAATGTGCATGCATATGGAACACGAGACTTATCCTCCTCTTCTTCTTGCATCTTGGGACACTGTTCAGCAGATAGCTTTACACCTACATGAATATGAACCTTCACCGGTTTACTATCCTGCATATTGAACCTCTGCAATATTGTGTCAACATACTTCCTCTGGTTTAACCAAAGCTTCCTCTTTTCTCGATCTCACTTAATTTCCATGCCCAAAATATAGTTTGTAGCACCAAGATCCTTCATGTCGAATTTGGAGAAAAATTGGGTCTTCAAATCTTGGATAATTTCTTTGTCATTTCCAATCAGCAACATATCATCCACATACAAGACCAAATAAATAACACAGTCACCAATTAATTTAAAATACACAAAATGATCCTCTTTGCTTCTGGTGAAGCAAAGTCCCTGTATATAGGTATCAAATTTCTGATACCACATCCTTGGTGACTATTTTAACTCATACAAATACCTTTTTAACCTGCATACCAGTTCTTTCTTACCCTTCACTGTAAAACCTTCAGGTTGCTTCATCTAGATCTCCTCTTCCAGATCCCCATGAAGAAATTTTGTCTTCACATCCATCTATTCTACCTCAAAATCAAATGCAACACAATAGATAAAAGTAATTTAATAGAAGTAACCTTGACAAGAGGAGAAAAAATATCACCAAAAACAATTCCTAGCACTTGGGAATAACCTTTTGCTACCAACCGAGATTTGTATTTCTCCAACTTTCCTTCTACATTCATCTTCTTCTTAAACACCCATTTTCTCCCGATGGTCTTCCTTCCAGCCGACAATTCCACCAAATCACATGTCTCATTTTTGTGCAAGGATGCCATTTCATCAACCATGGCCTCCTACCAGAGTTTTCCATCCTCTGAATCCACTGCCTCCCTAATAGTTCTGGGATCATCCTCAGTGATAGTTAAAGACAAATTTGAACAGAAAATAGATGGAATATACCTTTCTGGTTGCCTTCTTTCCTGAACTGATCTTCTCACAACTTGAGTTTGTGGCTCTTCCTCTTCTGAATCTTGTTCTGTTGTAGAGTTAGATTCATCCTCCTTTAGCTCAAACTCTATCTTCTCAGGTTCCTTTGGTATAACTTCATGCTTAACAACATCTTTCACCTCTCTAAAACACCACATCTCGACTATACACTACCTTCCTTGTTTCTGGGTTCCAAATCTTGTAACCTTTTAAACCATCCTTATACCCAATAAAGATGCACCTTTCATATTTATTATCCAACTTGGTCCGTTTCTCCTTTGGAACATGTACATATGCATCACATCCAAATACCCTCATATGTGAAATAGGGGGTTTCTCACCAGTCCATATCTCATGTGGAGTCTTATCCTCCAACACTGATGAAGGTACTTATCCTCCAACACTGATGAAGGTGATATGTTAAACAGGTAACATGCAGTCTCCACTGCCTCTGCCCAGAATTCCTGTCCTAACCCAATACCACTGAGCATGCTTCTTGCCTTTTCCATTAGTGTTCTGTTCATTCTTTCCGCAACTCTGTTTTGCTGAGGTGTGTATGGAGTATTCTTCTTCCGTGCTATACCACACTTCTTACAGAACTCTTCAAATTCCTTCTTGCACAACTCTCCACCATTATCTATCCTCAACACCTTTATCTTCTTCTTTATTTGGTTTTTAACCAGAGGCTTAAATTCTTTAAATCTGTCAAAGAATGACAGATTTATTCCTCAATAAATATATCCATGTATTCCTTGAGAATTCATCTATGAATGAAACATAGTACATGGACTTTCCCAATAATGGAACCAACACAGGTCCAAACACATCACTGTGCACAAGCTCTAATATCTTGTTCGCCCTCTTAGCACCAAAAGGAAAACTCACCCGATTCTGCTTTCCATATACACAATGTTCACTAAAATCGAAATCCAAATATCAATTAGACATACCTTCTACCATACCATTACCATGAAGTATCCGAAGGTCCTTCTCTCTAATATATCCAAGCCTTTGATTCCATAACATGGTTTTTTCTCCAGAGACCGCTAGGCTTTCCGCTCCACTTTCAGGAACCATAGAGCTGTTGCACCCATCAATAATAGTGCTACCCTGAAGCTTGTACAGAGTTCCAATCCAAACTCCTTGCATTAGTACCAGTGCTCTCTGAACCATCGTGCAAGTATCTTTCTCGAACAATGTTTTTACACCTGCATCATCCATCTTTCCTACATAAATTAGATTTCTGGCTAATGTAGGAATATGCAGAACACCAGGAAGTGTTCTAATCCTTCCACCTTGCAGCTTCAACTTGAATTTTCCACATCTGACGATTCTGCCCTTCCTATCATCCCCTAAGAAGACACCACCACCATAATACTTCTCATACTCAAAGAACCACTCCCTATGGGGAGTGAAGTGGAAAGATGCACCTGAGTCAATCAACCATGCCTCATGATCTACATGTGTATTTGAAGAAGAAGCCAAATACACATCCCCACCTTCATTCGAGGTGGTTTTTGCCTCTGTAGAAGGAGCAAGATCCATTTCCTTTCTTAGGAGCTTTAGATCTGCAGTTCTTTTTGAAGTTCCCTTCCTTTCCGCATTTCCAACACACATTTACAGGCTTTCCTAGAGATTTAGATCTCCCACCCAAAAAATTATTTTTGCTTATGTTTTGGGACCTTCCTCGTACAGATAAGGCATCTCAATTATGGCCCTCCATATTTCTTTATCTCATTTCCTCTGACAACAAGGCTGAGACAATTTCATCAAAATTCAAGGTAGTTGTATTGCTACCTATTGCAATAACCAGACTGCCCCACGAATCTGGTAGAGAAAAAAACAAACTGATGCACTTATCTTCATCTGAGATTTTAATATCAACAGATGACAACTGACTTAGCACAATATTGAAGGCGTTTATATGCTCTGTTACCGAGTCTCCATCCTTCATCCTCAGGTTATACATATTTTTCCACAGGAACAATTTATTCACCAGAGACTTAGATTGGTACAAAGTTCCTAACTTGACCCACAAAGTCTTCGTCGTAGCTTCCCCAGATACATTCAACAATACCGAATCTGAGATACACAACCATATTGTTCTCTTTTCCTTCCAATCCAACTTCACCCAGTCTTCATCTAACATTGTCATTGGATTAGTACCTAGATATACCACGATCCATTGATCTTTATCCACCAACAGATCCTCCATTTTGAGCTTCCACAACTCAAAACTCTTACCATTAAATTTCTAGATCTCTATCTTTCCACTGATCACCATCTTCTTTCACCGCAAGAATATATCTCGTAGATCTCCCACTGAACAGGGTCTACCACAAGCCCGAGAAAAAAACCCCTCAGTAGCAAAGGCATCCCCTTGAAGTTGAAACAACTCTGATACCAAATGTAGGTTTTAACCCTCTACATAAATTATCTGAAAATGAATTCTTATAGAAAATAAACAATAGCGAGAGCATAAAACATAAAAATATATACACAGAGATTTTCCCTTGGATCCCAAATTAAGACTACCAACTTTAATTTTTCATTATATTCCTTTTAGTGTTACAACACATATATATACATGCCAAAGCATTCATAAACCCCAATCCATTAATCCTGGATTAGAACATAATCATAGTTCCCTTGACCGGATCTACAAAATACCAGGAGTTGAAAACCATCATGCCCCAAAACCATGTGCAAAGGCATGCACAAAACCATAGGCAGTTCTGCCCACCTAAAATAGGGTCCAAATTTTTTTTCCCTGGGTGCTGCCCCAGACCCCGCTCAGTGGGCTACCCGCCCCTTGCGAACCCCTGGACAGGGGGGGTTTCTGCCCCCCGTGTCACCCCCTCCCCTCCCCTGGTTCAACAAATAGGAGGGTGATATCACCCCCCGTGTGACCCCCCCTCGCGTGCGACTAGTCATGGAAATAATATAACACATACCAAACATTCTGTACCAACACGATTGAGCTCCCACGAGGTGATGAACTTGGCCTGATGTGCCCTTTCTAAAAAAACTCTTGAATCTGACTCTTGATTTCATCGTTCTCTAGAATAGAGCATCAATAGATCGGTCCATTGGGTAGCACCATGCCCGGGGTTAGATCGATGGAGTGATTTACCTGACAGTGTAGAGGTACCCATGTGGTTGAGGTGAAGATGTCCTTGTACTCCTCCATGAACTTGTACATCTGCTGCTTTCATGCAGAAGAGCCCTGTCAGGAGGCCTTGGCCACAATATTCTTCTTTTCCTAAGGGAGAATCATAAGGAAAAAAAAATTCCCCGTCTGGGAAATGATATTACTGCATTGCTTCAAAATGATCAAAGAGATGGTGGTAGGCAGTGCTACCTCTGCTATCCTGTACAACTTATTGCCCAAAGTAATAAAAACAGTGTGAGACCTAGACTCATACAAAATATGTTTCTTCCACAAGTATGGTTGGCCTAATAATACATCACAAACTTCAAGAAGAGAAACATTACACAATACCTCATCTAAGAACGACTTGATGCTATAGGGAAGGTGACACTACTGGTTGACGTAGAGTTCTCGTCCTTGGTGAAGCCACTCGATGGTGTATGGATGCAGGTGTCTTGTGGTCAGTAGGCCCAACTGCCTCATGACCTCTGCTAAAGTGAGGTTATTTTGGCTCCCGATGTTGACAATGAACTATAGAGGAGAACCCTTCATCCACATCTATGAGTGGAAGATGTGCTCCCCCTCCTCTAGATCTTCAGGCTCATCCTTCTGGATCTTGGTGGTGGCAATGGTGGCATTGTGCTCCACATCAATAATATGCTTCCCTTTTTTATTCCCCTTGTTAGGTTATGACTCAGAGTTAGAACATGCATATGATTTTAAAGCCTTCATCTTAGCCACTAGTGACTGCTTGGTCCGACACTCACTTTTTTTGTGAGTGGGGCTCTTATGAAACTCACACCATTTTCTTGTGTCATTCTTTGTCTTCAGGGTATTTTTCTTTGTTTTTGGCTTCAATAGGTTGTCCTAGGTCGCCGTGCCTTGGAATTGCCATTTTTTGTGTGGTTTGGGGGCACCTTTCCCTTGCTTCGGATTCACAGATCCAAAGTCTCGCTCCTTCTATTTAAATTTATGCTCGATCTTGATAGCATATCGATAGGAAACATTGAGCGAGGATATGTACAGGAACTCCATCTCGTGCTGGATGTATTGGTGTAGAAAACCATGATATTTGAGTATCAAATGTCCCTCAGAATCCTTGATACCCAACTTCATGCGAAGGGTATGAAAAATATTTTTGAACTTTGGCACGTCTTGGTCCATTCCCTTTCGCAACGCGGTCCAATTTATGTATTTACCCTCATAGCTCATGACAGGGTAATACTGCTCCTTGATGGCGTCCTAGAGTGAATTTCAAGTCGGTGTGGCTGAAAATAGTGAAGTCTCACTGTCGTTCCTCTTCTCACAATAGGTTTCCCACCAGTCCTTGACGTGAGGAGTAACTTTGAGGAGTGAAAAAGTAATATTTTATTGGTTGGAAAAATCATGGACCGAAAAATATCCTTCTAGAAGATTTAACCATTTATCTACGACATCAACATCTATCTGACCTTAAAATTTGGGGATGTCAAAGATAACTTGTACATTAAAGGGAGTGACGCTTCCAGAGTGGCTGCTGGAAGAAGCTGCGTTGCCTGTGGGTAACCACCAAAGGATCTGGGCAAAGTTGTCCATCATCGCGTTCCTTTACTTCTCAAGGGCTTCTTCGAGAAATATTTCGAAAGGATATCTTACTCCCTCGTCTTTCTTTTCTTCTTCCATGGGATACTGTCACGGTTTGTGAGGCAGGTCTTACAAAGGTTCACTAGTTCGAGCCCTAAATCCTTATACCTTGACCTCGTTGGGGACATGCAAAGAAAAACAGAGAAAGAGCAGGCTTCTCTGATACCACTAAGCTGAAGTTAAACATGAATGCAACAGAATATATATATATGCAACATAAATAACACTTCATGTCATTAATATCAAAGAACTGAAATATGCTTACATAGAGAATGGAAATAAACTAGCTCGAGCGATGGTAGCTTATCTATGATAATATTTGTCGCGACTACATGGCTATGTTACAATGAGGCTTGAGGGCCTTTTTATTATTGAGCAATAAGGAAAACCCTAAGCAACCAAAACCCTAACCCCAAGAGATGGAACACCAAGAGTTTGTGGGCCTCGTTGGCGTTAGCTGGGTATCCAACTTCGCAGGGTCGTAACTTGGTCATATTATCTATGTTTGGTGTGTACTATACTTAGTTGGAAAGATCTCTCTGAGTACTACAGGATTTGCAGTAGGCCTTGCATATAACCACAGGCCTATTGGGGACCTAAAAGAAATGTTGTTTAGGGGGTCAAAATGGTTCTTGAAGTTCAGGACTTGAAAAACTACTAAAAATAGTAAATGTTGCTATAAACAAGGAAACTTATGAAACCGACTGAAGGTCTAGGTGGAATAAGCGGGTGGCCACCAATATCCACCTGTAACAGAGACATACCCCAATCTGTTCCAGGGCCAAGAAAACACTAAGGACGATGTTTATTTTGAAGGGGGGGATGCAATACCCCCAAGTAACTTGTAAATATTTTAATTACTGTTTTGTGAATTGATTTTATGGACTATGGCCCATGTTGGGGAATAGGTACACAAGTGTGATGCATATAAAATGTTCTTATCAATTTTGATAGTAATAAAATAATAATAATTGTATCTGGTTAGACATGTGGACTATAGTGGGTAGAAAGATGTAAAAGAGAATTTTCACACCCCAAATCGTTGGAAGAGAGTAAGGGAATCCCAAGAAGGTTTATGGGTAAGCGTAGTTGCTTCCCATGTTCCTCTCCCCAAGAGATAAAGTATCTCATTGGGAAAGAATAGGGCTGGCCAAGAGGGTGAGAGGGGAAAAACCTGATGTAACCTGTGTCTTAGAGCCTGGGAGGAGGAGACCCAAGTAGACCAATAGTTGTAGAGATACTTTCCTCAAGGACAAGATGTTATACTTAGGAAGGAAAGACATTTCCTAGAGGAATTATCCGTGGACCAAGGAAGGTCTCTGTCAAATAAAGTTGTTTTGGGTGTGAAAATTGGCTGGGGGGGGGGTGTGATTTGGTAGATGTGTCAGTTCTCATTGGTTAGGTTGAACATCTTTCCACCCACTATGGATTGTGGAAGACCAAGTAACTTGTGCAAATAAGTAACCTAAGTACTTCATCATGCATTATGCTTATATTTTATGTATGTGTATGATTCTAAGCAATATTACGAATGGTAACCATACGATAGTGGAAGGTCAATGAAAAAAATTGAAAACAAATGTTGTTTGGGGTGATGTTAGCCACCCAGATAAAGGCACCGATTAAGAATCCTTCATCATGAGGATGAAAATCCTACCCCCCTGAGCCATAGGTTTGTCAGTTGTTGCAGGACCATATTACTCACAGAATAAGTATTTTAAACATATATAAATTCCCTTAGAATCTAAGTATATAGATTAAATAACGAGAAATAACTCTTCTGTGCAAATATGTCTGTGATAATGATTTTAATTTCATTAAAACATATTTGAAAACTTTCAACACTAACTAAGTCTCGTAGAAGCTATTACTCTTTCATTTACTAACAAAAATAAATATACTATATTAATTAGTCGAGTGCAAGAATGAACCAGAAATAATAAATATCAATGTTGTACACCAATAATACCTTTAAAGAGTAACTTATCCACAATAATACATTTCTACAGAATTTGTATTAATTCCTTGCAAACCCATAAGTACTAACTAAAACGTTCGAGGGTTTTTGCGAACAAGCGAGTAATTAATCATGTGTAGTCATTGAAGAATGCAATATAGATGAATGAAATGTAATATTTTAATTATCCTCCTTAGTATAATGAAAAAATAAAGTATGTATAGTACAAGCCATTGGCCAGGGTTCCGATAAACTGAAATTAACAATCTTTACGGTTTAAACAAAAAAAGCCAAAGAATTATAACTAGCAATTGCACCAGATGTTGCAAAAGAAATGTCGTAAGGTATAAATTCAAATTAGTAAAAAAAATGTTATTCAGTTGTCTTAAATCATAAGCAACAATTTCATGTGAGATATTAAATCCTTGAAAGTATCCATTGCTAGTGACATATCTATGAAGTGATAAAAATAACGAGACAACTAAAATATGATGCTTATTAGGTTTATTTGGAAACAAGAAGGTTGTTTAGTTAGATTGTGTTATTTTAGTAAGTAGCCATGTTGCAAATTGGAGCTCATCACCTAAAAAATAAATCCTCACTGTTCTAAATGAATTTAAAATGATACATGATGCTAAAGAGAGTAGCTACTGAGATACTGCCCCCAACATAAGCAAGGGAAGCATGCCCTTTTTCGTATCGACCTCTAGCAAAATTTATTTTAGAATATGGCTAAATTTAGTGGAGAGTGTACAATTTTTTCCCTTATATTATGTAGTGGGAAATGTACCATTTTTCCCCTGTATTTTGCAATCATTGTGCACTCTACAAGCAATTCATGGAGCTCTTTTGTGTCTCACAAATGGTTACAGTCTTTGGGATGTCTGAAATTGGTTACAATTGTATTGACTTTTTTGGATAGCTTGAAATGTTGTCCGTGTTGGCTTGAGTCTTTGTAATATTATTCTTTGCCAGTTTTGAAGAATATATAGTGTACTGATATCATCCAAAAATTCTATGAATAAAATTTTCGATTCCAAAGAATAAATCAACTGCTCCATCCTTCTGGTTACATTGCCAAAGGTAAACACTGATGGGTACTTTACATGACATAAACATTACAAATCCTCTAAAATGGGACTCCCTTTTTGTGAAGTTTCTTAATGGGCTCAAAATGTAAAAGAAAATGTTAACATTCCACTTTTTAAACTCCCTTTGCCATGTATGGAACATGCTTTTTGGGGCAATGATTAATGGTTTGCATGCTGGAAAGAAAGTAAGATAACTTTGTAGGAAACTTATAATCATGAGTAATTTTCCTGCCGCAGGAGCATGAACAATAATGCAACCTTCAACACATCACTATGTGATGATGCCTCCATTTCATTTGGGATTAATGAACCAACAATGTTTCTCCACGGGAATTCAAATCCCCATTTTTGGTCATCATTCATTTTCTTGTCCAATTCGAGAATTTTTTTCGATACATAATTGGGCTTCTCAGACAAATCACGAGACTGGAAGAATGGGAATCCCTATAAGGAATCAAAAATGGAAATTTCCATGTCTGTAGAACAGTTATCCTTTTGTAGTTGATAGCTTGATATGCTTATGCTTCTTCCTGAATTCCATACTCCCTATACGTTGAAAGGTACAAATGGAATATCAGTGGATTTACTTTCATCAAGTAGCTAGGTATTGTTGTGTTTCTTGAGTCATATGGAAATCAACCAATGGAATACTATCAGCATAAACAAAATCATCAAACAAAAAGGATGATCAATCACAATCATCTAGAAATGATATGAATCAAATGTTGGATTCCAATGAACAAAGCACCATCCTTCCCGTTGCATTGCCCAAGATAAATATTGATGGGTACTTTACATGACTTAGACATTACAGATCCTCTAAAAGGGGACGCCATTTTTGTTAAGTGTCTTAAAGGCTCAAAATATAAACAAAAATGTTATCATTTCACTTTTTAAACTCCCTTTTCCATGTATGAAGTATGCTTTTTGGGGCAATGATTAATGATATGCATGTGAGTGATTTTCCTATCGTGGGAGCATGCCAAATAATGCAACCTCCAACACGATCGCTACGTGATGATACCTCCATTTCATATGGGATTAATGAACCAACAATGTTTCTCCACATGAATTCAAATTCTCATTTCTGGTGAGCATTCATTTCCTCGTCCAACTCCAAAATTATTTTCCATATAGAATTGGGATTCTTAGACAAATCATGAGACTAGAAGGATGGGAATCCCATTAATGAATAAAAATGGAAATCACCATGTCTCTAGATCAATTATCCTTATGCACTTGATAGCTTGATATGCTTATGCGTCTTCCCAAATTCCATTCTCCCTGTACGTTGAAAATTACAAATGGAATATCAGTCGATTCACTTCCGTCAAGTAGCTAGGTATTTCCGTGTTTCTTGAGTCCTGTGCCAATCAAACAATGGAAGACTATCAACATACACAAATTCATCAAACAAAAAGGACGAGCAATCACAAATTTTGGAAACACAACTATATTGGAAACTTTTGTTATTATCTCATAGCTATTGGGTATTTTTGCCATGTATCTTACAACAATGTTCTTACACAAAAATAATCCCCAACCTTTTAGTTCTATTAATTGATAATATTACAATTGCTTTATAGGTTGCTCTTTTTGGCACTTTGTTCATTGGTTCTCATTTTCCCTCCTAACACTGTTACCAATGAAATAGGTAACCGCACTGTTACCTACTTTTTTTTGGTAGCATAAAAAACACCCGATTTTGAAAAGTGGTGATGCAGAATCACCCCCCTTTTTTTTGTGCACATTTTTGACACTCTAATATTTTTATTTATGAAGTATGAATATTTTTTTTAAAATGTTAGTGATTTTCATGCTAATTTTGAAACGTATTGATGCAACATCAACTTTTGTTTTTAGAGCGGTGATTTTCATGCTAATTTTGAAACGTATTGATGCAGCATCAACCTTTTTTTTAGAGTGGTGATTTTCATGTTGGTAATAAAACAGAAAACTTATATATATATATATATATATATATATATATATATATACAATAAAAATTGTAAAAAAAACAAAATTAACTCATAAAAATAAAAAATTTAAACAAAAATAAATTAAAAAAAAAAAATATTCGAAAATTATATCAAAAGAAATGACAAAATTTGAAAAAAAAAAAAAAACATCAAAAACATTTTTTTCTAAGTTATTAAAAAAAACGATATAATTAAAAAAAAATTAAAATAGAAAATTTAAAAATAATTTAAATTACAAAATTAAAATTTAGATTAAAAAAATAAAATACAAAAAAGAAAAAAATAAATTAAAAAATTTAAATTAAAAAAATAATAATAAGAAAAAAAAATACAAATTTTAAAATTAACAAAAAAAAAACAAATAAAAAAAAAAATTAAAATTGAAAAAAAAAATTAAAAAATAAAAAAATAAAATAAAAATAAAAATCTTTAAAAAACAAAAAAATGAAAAAAACCACGTGCAAATAATTAAAAAACAAATATCCATAAATTTACTGTTTTTTTTTAATGAAACAATTTATAAACTTTAAAAATAAAAAACTAAATAAACTAAAAGATTAAAATAAAAATTAAATTAAATTAAAATTTAATAAATTTAATAAATAAATTTTAAATTTTAAAAAATGATTAATCTAAAATATTAAATAAATAATAATAATAATAATAATAAATTTGAATTAAAAAAAAAAAAAAAAAATGATCGTGGTGGCGTCGCCAATCGGCCTCCCGCCCAGGAGGCAGCGAAGGCCGACCGCTTGGCAGGCGGGGAGGCTGCATGCAGCCCCTCGCTTGGCGGGCGAGGAGGCCGATTTCGGGAATCACCCTCCCGCGGCGGGAGGGGGATTCCCGGAATCAGCCTCCTGCCCAGGTGGCAGCGGAGGCCGGCCGCTGGGCGGGTGGGGAGGCTGCATGCAGCCTCCCCGCTCGCCCAGCAGACGACCTCCACCGCCACCTGGGCGGGAGGCCGATTGGAGGTGCCACCACGATCAAATTTTTTTTTTTTTAAATATATATATATATATATTTTTTTTTTTTAAATTTGATTTTTTTATTTTTTAAATTCAAAAAATTTTAAATTATTTTTTTCTTTAATTTAATTTTTATATTTGAAATTCAATTTGTTTTGTTTTTTTTTTTAAATTTTATTATTTTTTTGGTTTTTAATTTTTTTTTTTTGAAATTTTGTTAATAATTTTTATTAAATTTTGTATTTTATTTTATTTAATTGATTTTATTTTTTAAAATTTTTCATATTTTTTTATTATTATTAAATTTTAGGTTTAGTTTTTTCATTTAATTTTTTAAAATTTAATAAATTTTGTATTTTTTATTTTTTATTTTAATTTATTTGAATTTTTTTTTTTATTTAAAGTTACATAAAATTTTTATATTATTTTTATTTCAAATAAAATTGTGTATTTTTTTTTTTTTAAACTTACTATTTTCAAATTAATTTATTTTTTATTTTAGTTTTTATTTAATATATATTTTTTCAATTTTTTATTTTTAATTGATTTTTAAAGTTTTTTTAACTTTTTATTGTAACAATGTTGTTTTTGTTTTTTTTTTTAATATTTAAAATTTATTTTTTTATTTCAAAATTTATTTGTTTATTCATTTATTTATTAAAATTTAATATTTTTCTTTTTTAAATTTAATTTGTTATTTTAATATTAACTTTTTTTTTAAAATTTAATAAAATCTAATGTATATATTTTTAATTTAAGTTTATATATATATATATATATATATATATATATATATATATATATATATATATATATATATATATATATTATTTTTTATAATTTAAATTTAATTTATTTTTTTAAATTTATTTGTTTTTTTAATAAATATTTTTTTAAATTTAATATTTTTATTGTATTTTATTTTTCATTTTTTATTTTTAATTAATTTTTCATTTTTTTACTTTTAATTTAAATAATGTTTTTTTTTTTCTAAATTTTTATTTTAAAGTTTTAAATTTATTAAAATTTAATATATTTCTTTAAATTTAATTTTTTATTTTAAAATTAATTGATTAATTTTTTTAATTTTTAATTTTTAATTTTTTTTAATTTATATTTATATATATATTTTTTATTTCTTTTGTTTTTGTTTTTTTTTTTTTTTTAAATTTAATAAACATTTTTTTTTTTTTAAATTTAATTTCTATATTTTATTTTTTTTAATTTCTTTATTTTTTTTAATTTTTTAATTTTTAATTTTTAATTTAAATTTAATATTTTTATTTTGTTTTTATTTTTATTTTTTTATTTCGAAATTTTGATCTTTAAATTTTTTTTTTTTTTTTTTAATGTTTGAATTAAAATTTTTATTTTGTTTTTATTTTTATTTTTTTATTCCTATATATTTAAATTTTAAGCTTTAAAATGTTTTTATTTTTTAAATTTATTTTTTTCTTAAATTTTAGGTTTTTTTTTTAATGTTTGAATTTTAAAAATTAAAAAATGTTATTTCTATTTTTAAAAATGTCAAAAATATGACACAAATTTTTTTTTTGTTATTCCAACATCAACTAGTTTTGTTTTGAGGGTGTTTTTTCAATCTTTTTTTCAATAAACAATTTTGTTTTTAGCATAATTTTATAAAATGTTGAAATTTGACCTTAAAAAAAAACCAAGTTCGTTCTGGAATACATTTTTTTTGTTTTTGGGGTGTTTTTTTCATGTTTTTTGAGTTTTTTTGGGCTAGAGTTCCCGTTTTGAGGTCAGGTTACCTATTTCATCGGTAACAGTGTTTCCCAACAGGTAACGATTAACAATGAAAGTTCCTATATTGAAGGATACAATTCAACAAAGTTACTATTTCAGATACCCACATGCTTGGTTTCAATGTTTAAATAGATTGATGCTAAAGGGGCATATACATACAACTCAAATTGATCAAAGTAAGTTCTATGATTCAAACATTAATTTATTGGAAAATATTTTAAAAGAATAATGGTTATAAACATTTAAAAACAAAAATAATCCCCAACCTTCTGGTTCTATTAATTGATAATATTACATTTGCTTTATAGGTTGCTCTTTTTGGCAGTTTGGTCATTGGTTCTCATCTTCCCTCCCAACATGTAACGATTAACAATGAAAGTTCTTATATTGAAGGATACAATTCAACAAAGTTACTATTTCAGATACCCACATGCTTGGTTTCAATGTTTAAATAGATTGATGCTAAAGGGGCATATACTTACATCTCAAATTGATCAAAGTAAGTTCTATGATTCAAACATTAAGTTATTGGAAAATATTTTAAAAGAATAATGGTTATAAACATTTAAAATAACTTTATTAAATAATTAGTCTATCTATCTATGGGCCTAATTAGGTAATTAAAGGTAAATTTAGTGTTATTTAAGAAATGAGAATTATGAACATTCATCATTATAGGTCAAGATAAATCACATAATTTAGAAATTTAAAAAATATCACATATTTTAAATAATTTCATTATTAATTTATATTTTTATGTATTAAGAAATACTACTCATGAATAATAAAACAATTGTAACATAAATAACATATAACATAAAAAACCATGTATTTTTGGAATAATAAAATAGTTGTAACAAAAATAATATAGAACAAGAAAAAATATGTATATTTGGATGTATGAAAATTTAGATACATTTTATTAAGTAAATTTTAAGAAGAATAATGGTTATAAACATTTAAAAATAAATTTATTAAATAAATAGTTTATATCTATATTATTGATGACATGAATCAATAAAGTTTTTATATCAAGAAATTTGATCCCTCTTCGTTCTTGGTAGATCCAGAGTTAGGCCATCTTAATTCTCCCCTTTAGATAAATTACATTCCACATGAATACCATGGGTTGTTTTTATAGTTTAGTATTATTTTATTTTATTATTATTATTATTATTTTTTGTATCTTTAAAATGTTCATTACATTATGTTAATCTTTTTATTTAATTTACTTTTATTTTTATTTTTATGTAATACAGAGTCACCAAAACCTAAATTCAATATAACTTATTAAAAAGAAAAAAAATTAACATTATAAAAAACATATATAAAACTATTTATTTGTGGATTTAATGGCCTAAAACATTTCAATCGTTTAACATTTGATCCAATGGCTCAGATATGGACACAATGACACCTAGAGAAGTTGTTTTCAAATAAATACGATTACGACGTAATTAAACCTTCTAGTGAATTTTTTCCATAAATCCCCGAAAAGTGAAATTAAATACATAGAGTTTAGGCCACGAGCGACCCTCTTATAACTCAAAAAATAACTTATAACTCTAAAAATAACTTAAGATAACTTAATGTTATGTCGTTAAAACAAAAAAGAATGAAGGGAAGTCCAAAGTTTAGAAATAATCAAATGCCATCTAATAAATTAAGTAGCTTGAAATGACAATTATTAGCAAGATAGAATGCACACAAGGAAGTGATAACACAATTCAATTTGTAAAGGAAACTTAAAGCAAATAAGCCCGGAGTCGAATACTTAAAACCGTGTATATAATATTCGATGCCATAGAGGCTTCGAAATAACATGGTGGTAGGATTAAAAAATACTCACCCAATAACATGGTGTTAGGCTAACAAAAGATTTACGCAACTCATTACTCACCCAACTCATTAAATATGCAATGAAGTATTGTTGTGATATATTTTTTTGTAATGTTACGTCGTTCTTAAAAAAAAAAATGGAGAGGGGAAGTTCATTACTGTGTATATATATTATTCATTGTTTTAAAGAAATTGTAAATGGTGAAGTAAAATGACATAGCTTAATTAATAGATGTTTTGGTTTTGTTTTTCGAAATACGATAATATAATTTTTTTGCGAAATTGTGATTTTTAATGCATTTTTAAATGTATAATTGTGATTTCTAATTATTTAAAATGCATTTTTGAATGCATAAATAGATTTAACAACATGAAAAGTCTAAAAAACTATATATATATTTATAACTCAAATTTTTAATTTTAAATCATTTTTATGACATTTTAAGTTAAATTGACAAAAAAAAAATATACTTGGAAAAGGAAAAAATATTTATTAATTAAACTACACCAATAAAAAATTAATATGAAAATGTGTAATAGATATTTTATATTATTATTTTATTTACCATGAATTAAAAATTTCTTTGAATAAATATTAAAATTTTAATGTGTATATTATGAAATTTTGTATATATATTTATATAATAAATACCATCCTAGATCCATGTTTAACTCTGGATATACTAAGTGTTGAGAGGGATCAAATTCATTTTCACTCTAAGAGAGGTGAAAATGTGAAGTTGGGAAACACTTTTTGCTCTTTTTTGACGTTGAAAATTGTAATTTTCTATGTTTTCCAACTTCAACTCCACTAAACTCATATTTTTATTGCAAATTATGCTTTGACATAAAAACAAGAATTGTAGAGAATTGTCTTACCTCCATACCCATTTTTTTTTTTTTTTTTTTTTAAATATTGACATATAGAGGGGTAAATTTCTTGTTTACTAATTGCATATACTTGAAATTTTCAGGCAAACATAAATAGTCACTTTATCATCCTTTACTTTTTTTAGGGAAGGTTATTCATTTTTTGGAAAAAAACCATAACATCATAATCTGCATATATTGCACTAGTGCACAGAGTATTTTTCGGTAATTTTCGGATTAAATCACTATTTTTTATTATTTTTTGAAATGGACGAAGACAAAAAAACAATGATGTTTCAGTACATTTTATCATCCTTTGATTTTCTTTTCAATGTGATCGTCAATAAGAAAAATGAGAGTACCCTTTTGAAGTAGACAAGGAGAGGAAGTGCAGTATGATTTTTTTGAATTTTTTGGTGTCCTCACTTGAAAGTTTTTGAATTTTCATTTAGTGCAATTTTTCGAACAATGAAATTCCATAGTAACACAGTTTAGTAAAAAATAAATAAATAATTGAATTTTTTAACGAAACTCCATAAATCTTACATCATCAAAAACTAGATTTAGAGATGAATCTAATGGTACTTGGTCCGACATAAAACATTTTGTTTTTTTAGGTGTTCTGTCCCTCCAAAGTTGCAGGTTTCTTAAAACTGCAGAATTGTTTGAGTTTTTCGTTGACCAGAAACTCTCGGCCGAGAAAATGTCTCGGCCGAGAGTTTTCTAAAACTCTCGATTGAGAAATTTGAAACTAGTTTAACCCGCCTAAAGTTAGATTTAACCGCCCGGGCAAACTCTCGGCTGAAAGTTTAAAAACTCTCGGACGAGAGTTTGCACCCCGAGAGTTTGTTCAATAAAACTCTCGGCTGAGAGTTTAGAAAACTCTCGGCCGAGAGTTTTATTGAACAAACTCTTGGTCTATAAAATGGTGAGATTTATAGCTTTTTATCTTTGAAATTTTCATTTAATAAGTTGGAGTTTTCTCCGAGCTTCTATTGCCTTAGATAAATTGTTATTTTTAAGTTGAGATTGGGCAATAGAATTAGTGTAGAGATACAAAAGTTTCACAATTCTCCAAGCTTCTAAACCGATTCAATATTTCTAGTTTCCTATTTGAATTTGGAAATACTGCAAGTTTTTAGTGTTTCCAGATTTTCTTTATAATACTCAGTGATATTCTGCAAGCTTTGCTTTTCTCTATAATACTCTATAAGATTTTCTTTATAATATTGTGAGAAAAGAGTGTGTAAATTTATTAGTAAATTAAATTTCATTAGGTTTTACAAAGTATTGGGCAGAAGCTATGAAGACCATTTGTCATATAAGGTAACTTTACTATTTTATGGCTATTATTGATAGTTCTATGATTTTTAACTTTTATTAGCTAAATTGTTTTTAAGTTTGTAAAAGTCAAAGAGTTAAAATTTAAATGTGTCTTCCCAAAATAAAGTTTGTACTCCATCATAAATATGTGTCAATTTTTTACAAAGTAGTGGGACTAGTTGTCAATTCTATTTGTTGTAGAGAGTAGCTGAATACATGATCCCATAATACATATTGGTGAATATCATTATGCACTTTACTATTTTTATCTATTTTTAATAGTGCACTCTATGGAGGTTACAATTAAGCGGGGATATTAAAATTTGTTGCAAATATTTCCATTTTTTATCAAGGATAACTTGTGGTCTTGTTAAAGTTCTAGTTGGGAATTCATGCAGGGGAGATCACCTGAATATTGGCAGGTCCAACACCACCAACATTTTTGGCACTAGAAGGAGGGCTAGATGACAAATTGAGCCCTTCATGTGTGTTTCAAATTTTCACACTCATTTTTATGAATTCTTCCCAAATCATACACAAAACATTTATTTCTAGAAAATTTAAATTTCAGGTGTAGGCGGATATCTTTGAGGACTTGTCACTATTTAACTTTAATGTTTAGGGTGAAACAACCATCCTTGAACACACTGGTCATTTTCTTCAATTTTTCATAGAGCGCGACATCCCGCTTGAGGATGTTGTTTGCTGGTTGTTTTTTCTCACGTTCGAAGGGCGCATAAGGAAATGGTGTTACACATGGACCGATGCCTATATCCACTCTTTCGAACATGTTGTCACAAAATTGTTTTGCACTTTTGACGACTTTGATGATAAGATTTTGTGTAAGAGAATTTTACAATCGTGAAAAACACCTGATGAATCACTACATTTTATTCATCATTTCTTGCATCTATTTTTTGAATTTAAAGAAGGTGAAGTTTATTGGGATTTCTTGACCACAATATTTTTGTATCTTGTTGAGATTTCACTTACTCTGTATGATTTACGATCACTTAAATCACATCGAGCAAACCTCACACATAAAGCTTCTAAATATGCGATCAACGAGGGTGTTTCTCTAGGCAACCCCACATCTGCTTTTCATATAACAACTTTACTATTATAGGATGTGGTAGGAAATATTTGCAAGGAATTGTTTCAAGAACCACCATCTCCTATCGAGCCACATATTCAAGATCCCTATGAAAGTTTGGACAAGAAGCATGATAAGTGTGTTAAAGTGTTTTCTCCTCATCCTCCACCCTTTTCTCCCTTTGATCCTACGAGTTGCAATTTTTAGTGTTATTCTATTTGAAACCTTTCCTTTAATGTTAATGAGGATCAGGTGTTGGATGGTTTTTTTGTTATGAAGCCAAATTGTGATGACTATGTAGCAAAGTCCATTATCAAAAAAGAATATGTGATAAAGGATGAATCTATTCCTTCCAAAGCTCTCCCACATTTTACTAACATTGTCCATGATTATGTAATTTATGTTTAATCATGTGAAATTTAAGTTCTATTAATACCTTCAATCATTTGCAGAATTTTTGGAATGCATGTTTTTCATTTAAATGTGGAGAGGCTGAAATTTGTCGTTTTTCATCTTCCCCTTTATACAATTCATCATATCATGAGGATACCTCTATTTACAATCCTAAAATTTATAATCTTGTTTTTCGTGACATTTTAATTGACTCAGCTGGTCAATATTTTGTTCTTCCTGTCATTGATTTCGCAAAACAACTGATCTTTGATGATCTACCTTCCGATTATTTGGATCTTCCTCAACCTGTCAAGGCACTTCAACCCAAGCTCATGGTTATGTCAGGTTATCGTAGCCTTTAGGTCAGTTCCACCTCCCATCAGAAGAATGTTGAATCTTTTGAGTATCCCTGTCACTCTATGATATGTATTGAAAATTCTTTTGTTTTACAATTTTTGCATCCTCCATCTGTTTTTCACAATCCTAACACTCAATCATTGGCGAATTCCTACTTGGCAAACATTGTCGCGAAATGAAAATTTATTTATTTATTTAGGCTTTCTCATTCTCATTTTTATGGTTTTAAAGTTTTTTTTTCAAGTATTCGACTCGCGATGTTTCACAGCCTGATCATACGTCCACAAAATGTTATTTGTGTGCTTTTCAACATTTTATTTATTTATTTATTTATTTATTTATTATTTATTTTTTATTTTTTATTTTTTATTTTTATTTTATTTTTATTTTTTTTTTTCTGCGTGCACATTCAAACGTCAAAAATTTTGGTTTTTAATGTCTTATATTTGTTTTTATTACTATGTATGTATATATCTCTTGACATGTATTCCTCTCCCACGTAGGCTTACTAATGTGCCGGTGGATACATTGGAAATATCACTTCACGTCACCTGGCCTACTTTCTGCTTAGGTTAGGAGTAGGAGTATTGTTTTCTTTGATTTTCTTTCGTTTGTTTTTTTCCATTTTTTTTATTTCCTTTATTTATTTGTTTTTCAGTCCTAAGTATCTTCCGCATGATGTCATGTTTGGCCTCTAAGGAAAGCATCATGAAATCCAAGAGGAAATGTGTTCTTTTACTAACACCTGGTTTTTTGTTTATTCCTTCTCTTTGTGTGAATCAGGCATTATTTTGGTTGATCATTCTCATAAAATACATTATTTATCATAGAGAGTCATGGGGAAATCATGATGTTTGGGTTTTAACTGGTTCTACCAAGTACTCTAACTAGTTCTTATATAGTCGATTAAGTACTTGTCACTCTAGTGTGGTAAAGTAAGGAGGGGAAGAGAACCTTAACAAGTATGACAGAGGTGTACATAAACATACTTCTCTAAAGGAAAAACCACTTCTGCTCTCAATAAGTTGGGATCCCTCTTCCACCCCATGGAATAAATAAGTGACTATGCATAGTTATTTGAACAAATGAAAAAATGAAAAATGAAATAAAGGGCGAAAGAAGGGAAAGGATTCCTGCATAGAGAGGTGAAGCAAGATACTCCGTCGAGGTACTCTCTAGGCTCGTTGGAAGTGGAGAAATGTTTTTGTTTCCAAATATTATGTTCAAAACAACTCTCCCAAATATGTATCTCGGAGCACATGGAGCACAATTATATAGAACTACAGTCAACATCTCCAAAATTCAAAACCTTTCTTTCATCTTAAAACTCACTACATTGTGAGTTCTCCTTCAGGGTTTACGATCGAATATTATTTCATGATCAGAAGACGCATGTGAAAACTAACATATCCTAAAAAACAAGCAGAGCATGTGCATCAAGAAATCACTCGTGTAACAAAAAATCAGAATAGAATCAGGTGAAATCAGGATTTCACCAGCCAAATATCACTCTCTAAAAGTAAAAAGAAACAAAATTATGGGCCACGTAGGCCAAATCCTAGGATCTTCCATAGGAACAGTGAGGAGTTTATTTGAACAGGTAGCTTGTCTAGTTTCCACCACTTGATTTCATCTACTTTGGAAAGCCTCCACTCTCTAATTCTCATGGTTTCCACTTGCCATTGTGGAACGACCAGTTGTGTTGCGTGTGCCTCACTCTTTAGTAGGGATTTCTTGGACCAATTGAATAAACATAGCTATGTAGTTCGACCAAAAACTCATGATTTTGTTTAACTTGCAAAAACCAGAGACCGAATCTCGGAGGGGGGTATGGATGATTTTTGGTATTGGATTGGGGGGTACAAAATCACTGTGGGCTGTTGGATGCATGATATGGAGCAGATATGAGGAGAGGATGGTGGAAGCGATAGTGGAGTCAGCAGGGCTCATTAACAAGTTAAAAAGAGTGGAACAAAGGCTATGGAGACCTATGGAGAAGGTAAGAGTTAAGATCTGCGGCAAGCGATGTGCAGTGAGCAGGGGATGAGTGATGTGGCATGATGGAGGTGGGACCGCCTGCAAATCAATAATCGAAATATTTGCAAATGAGCAGCGAAGGCTAATGGTTATAATGTGAAATGTGCGAAACACAATGGGTAGAGGATGTGACATGGTAGGACAGAGGTGGGGGGCGCCCGCATATCGCAGATCACAGATCACAAGGTTAGTTGTGAGCAGTGGAAGGTAAGAGGTATATATTATGGGGAGTGATGTGTGGTGAGCGAGGATGGATGACGCGGAATAGAAGTGGGACCGTCAACACGTCGCATATCACAAGCGAGGATATTTGTTGATAAGAAACAAACGGCGAATGTTATGGCTTGCAGGAAGCGAAGTGCGATTGCGGTAAGGAGTTAAGAGAGTTAAATGATACTACACATATTATATGTAATATATAGTATATGTAATAGTTTGTGGGATGTGAAAATTAACACAAATTTCGATCATAATACCTTTATCGCGACACTTTTCTATTTTGACTGCGGAGCTTTCTGCCTAACCTACACTTGAATTTCTTGGCCTTCCCCTTAAACATTCACACCTTTGCCCTATCGTTGCCTTATAGGGACCACTTCTCCATGTTGGGTGTGGTTAGAAGTCAACATTGGCTCCATCTTGGGACAATGTGCTGCTCTAAGTGCGTTGAGAACCTGCAGACTTGAATGTCTGTGCTTTATTAGGTGCATGGAGTCACAAATGCATACTCTAAGCCTGAATTAGAACTACAACTAAGCTAAGCGTGACCATCTATTAGAACAAAAATCACTACCGCACCCTGAAAATCTTGAATGCTGAAATCTGAACTATGCTGAAACTGGAAACTGAAACACACTTGAACTGAAAACTGCAAAGTAATCTAAAACTAAAACTAGAAATATGCTCATAGAATTGATCTTATTTACACACCTACCTACCCTAATCTGCTGGAATGGCTACTATTCTAAATTATACAATAATGCATAACCAAGCAAGAAATTGCTCCAATAACTTTGTTCTTCCAATTTTTTTCACGAAACTTAGGAACAAACCTGCTAATGGTATCTGATAAGAATTCTCAACCTGATCTTCCTTGCAAGGAGCTTGTTAAACCGGAACAACAATAGAAATGTTGAAAAGGTCTAGTGGCTTTTTGATGAATAGTTTCTCAATATAGATAACCACTCGATCAAGATATACTTGGCATATTTCTGAATATTCTGACCCAATCTATCCAACCTCATAACTTGGTACTAGCAGTTGAAAGATATACTAGCAGCTGAAATATTCTCAAACCAATTTTTAACTTCACCTTGCCATGGTGAACAAACATCCTGATACATACCTCATCTTCTTCCTTTACTGATGACTGCAATATAGTGACCCAAGGAACATGGTAAACATGCAACATGAGATCTTCTAGATGATTTGTAATAGGAAAGCAAACCTCATTCCAAACTGCTGCTTTTCTTAAATGTGTTGAAATAGATTCTCTTCGAACAACAAGGGAACATATTATTTTTCCTCATTACCCACAGTAGTCAAGTGATCTAAGTGTTCTTTATATTTCTCTTTTTCACATAGAAGCTTGCACGGTGGCTACAAAATCTCGTTAATTTCGGGTGAGGGAACATGATTTTTAACAATCTGTTGTGCTATTGAAATATAATTTGAGAGATGGTCTTCATCATCCAAATCTGACTGGTCTTTAATCACTAAAGGAAATGTTTCTTATTGAGGATGTTGTTGTGGATCCAGAAAATCAAGCTCTGTTGCCTATGTTTCCAGATCACCACTCCACTATTTATTTTTAGTGCTCTCCTCTAGGAAAAACTCCAACTCTTCCCCTTCTTCATGGAGGATAAGCTCGCCTCACTCTTCTTTAGAATAGGCTAGATACTAGTTTTCTACATGCAGTCCAAAAACCACCATGGGTCATTCTTATTGGAGATTAAAGGTTGTGGGCCCTTTTTTATAATGGATTCTTAGCACTTCTCTTCAGGAGGGTCATGCAACTTCAAGTGTATGGATGAGGACCTCTCATTTTTGGGAGGATTAGCTTCTTGCTTTGTGGAAGCGTATGTAGTGACCTTATGAGGGGTTGACTCTTCTAATGGCTTATTCTCTTTACTAGCAGGACTGGGAGGGGTCTGTTCTCTTGATATTGACCCTTCATTTTGTTCTTACCCTCATGGTCTCTTTCTAAAGGACCTGAGGTCATACTTCTTGTGGAGTTGAGCATGCATGAAATCCATGAACTGCCTACAGTAATTGTCAATATCTTGATCCCCTGGAGGGATTTCCTTCTCTTCTTGCTCCTCTTGCAAGATGAGTTCATCCTCCACATCATCATATTAAGTGAGGAATTGATTCTCTTTACTGTCTGTGAGTTCCTTGGCTTGTTCCTCCAACTCCCCTTCCAATTATAGAAGAAGTTGGATGTGATCTTGTTATTCCTTCCTTTCCTACTACAACAATTGTAGAGGGGGCTTCCGATACTAGGGATTAAACCCATGGTTAGGAATCGTTTGGTTAGGATGAGGAGGGAATTTTTTTCCTCCAACTCAAGCTTAACCAGCTTATTTGAGAGGTTCTTGATTAATTATTCATTTCTTCAATTCTATACCCTTGAGATTCCCTCTCCTAATTTGAAGTAGAAGCATCCTCCTTGTTCCTTTTTTCTGACTTCATGTTATGTCTTACCCGTAAATTTACGAGTAAAAGAAAAGTTCTCTTCTACCTCCAATGCATCAGTCTGGATCTGATAAAGAGAAGGTAGGCTCTACGATGAAATTAGTCCCATAGAAGGTAGGCTCTACGATGAAATTAGTCCCATAGAATTTAGGCTCTACGATGAAATTACAACACGTTTAAAAGCAGGAAAGAAGGTGTGTGTCTGAAATTAGTGGGGTATATTCTATGGTAGCAATGATATTGAATTGATTAATACAAAATGAACTATGGGAAACTATTCCTTGTATTCCAATTTTTGAATAAATTACCTACCACATAATATCTAAAATGGACAAAAGTGATGGAAAAAATTGCAGAAAATCAACTTAGTTTGTCATATCACCTAAAAAACTAAAAACACCACTTAGAAAGCACTTGCTTATAATTAATAAAATTAATAAAAACATAATAAAGTTTTTTAAACATTATAAAAGGGGTAAAATCAACCTAATATAAGTGAATATGATAAGTTTTACCACTTCATTTTCACTTTTACTCCAAATTTGTACATTTTGGGACCAAAATATTCTCAAACTTTGAAAAAGGATTTTCAGAGCTATAACCATTGGGGTTTTATTTCATTAGGACCAAGTGAATCTACATTATGTTGTCTTCCATTTTAATGTCCATTTAAATTTTGATTTCTATCATAAAATTGAGTTAAAAGTTATTTATAGAACTTAGGGTGCACATATGAACTCTCCCAGGGCATTTCAACATTATGAACCCCGTACTTCTACAACTCTACAGGAACATCAGGGGGCTCAATGGCACCACCAAAAGAAGGATCCTGAAAAACCGCTTATTCTCGCTACACCCAGACATCATACTTCTTCAAGAATCCAAATGCTCTCCCAAAGGCACAGAGACGCTCAAAAAACTCGTTTCCCTCTAAGAAATTTAACCATTTCTCCAAAACATGTGCATCTATTTGGCCTTAAAATATGGGGATAGCAAATTTAACATGTACCTTGAATGGTGTCACACCTCCAAAATTTCCATTGGTTGAAGGTGCCTCATATATTGTTGGAAGTCGTTAAATGATGTGGGAAAATTGTCCATCATCTCATTTATTTGTCACACGAGTGCTTCCTGGAGCAAAAACTTGATAGGATCTCCTTCTCTGTCATCGAGCTCTTTTCTTCCACAATGGGAGGCCACTTGGTTTGGAAAATTTTATTATTCCCAAATGAAGTTAGCTCGAGACCCAACTCTTTGTACCCTAAACTTGTCGAATACATGCATCGATAAATAACAAGGAATATATTTCTATTATACCAATGATCCACATTGTATAATCAATGAAATGAAAGGAATGAAACACACACATAGAAATATAACACGTTGTATCATCTCATTCATTTGTCACACAAGTGCTTCCTGGAACAAAAACTTGATAGGATCTCCTTCTCTGTTGTCGAGCTCTTTTCTTCCACAATGGGAGGCCACTTGGTTTGGAAAATTTGATTATTCCCAAGTGAAGTTAGCTCGAGACCCAACTCTTTGTACCCTAAACTTGTCGAGGAAATGCATCGATAAATAACAAGGAATATATTTCTCTTATACCAATGATCCACGTTGTATAATCAATGAAATGAAAGGAATGAAACACACACATAGAAATATAACACGTTGTATCATCTCATTCATTTGTCACACAAGTGCTTCCTGGAGCAAAAACTGGATAGGATCTCCTTCTCTGTCGTTGAGCTCTTTTCTTCCACAATGGGAGGCCACTTGGTTTGGAAAATTTGATTATTCCCAAGTGGAGTTAGCTCGAGACCCAACTCTTTGTACCCTAAACTTGTCGAGGACATGCATCGATAAATAACAAGGAATATATTTCTCTTATACCAATGATCCACGTTTTATTATCAATGAAATGAAAGGAATGAAACACACACATAGAAATATAACACGTTGTATCATCTCATTCATTTGTCACACAAGTGCTTCCTGGAGCAAAAACTTGATAGGATCTCCTTCTCTGTCGTCGAGCTCTTTTCTTCCACAATGGGAGGCCACTTGGTTTGGAAAATTTTATTATTCCCAAGTGAAGTTAGCTCGAGACCCAACTCTTTGTACCCTAAACTTGTCGAGGACATGCATCGATAAATAACAAGGAATATATTTCTCTTATACCAATGATCCACGTTGTATAATCAATGAAATGAAAGGAATGAAACACACACATAGAAATATAACAGAAAGCACGGTGATATGGTGAAAATATAACTTCTATTAATAAATAAAATGGCACAAACTGGTTAGAATGGTGGTATCTATCTCTAAACATAGAGAGATGGCAGTTATGTGCATTCACAATTGATATTAAAAGAGGCTAAAGGAATGGCATTTTAACATAAATAAAGAACCTTATAGGTCTAAAACCCTAATCCCAAAAGATGAAACAACAAAAGGTTTGTGGATATTGAGGTGGTTAGTTGGTACATCAACTTCGTGAGGGTACAAATTTTGCATACAATATTTGTTTAGGGTGCATAGTAGCTCGGTAGAAAGAACTATTAAAGGAATACAAATTTCGACCAGGAATAGGGCATGTTATGGCAACTCTTGGCCTCTCAAATTGCCAAAAAACATCATTTAGGACCTCGAAAAGGCCTCGTGATTTTGGGACCCATAAATTATAGAAAAACTGCCAAGAAAATATATAACCATTGAGCCAATGGAAGAGGTGGGTGGCAACTGATATCCACCTAGATCACCATTGTCTATAACGAGATTTTACTCTGTTACCTATGTTAAAGTTTAATGGCAATTTTCATTTTAAGTTTGCACTAGACATGTAGAAAATGTATTTGAAGCATTATATGAATTTGAAACTCGATCCTTATAATGTTCACAAGCATACTCTTTGCTTGTTCCGTAGGTTTAATGCTTCACTTTGGCTTCTTCCTTCAAATTTATTATAACTTAATATATTTAATTCATATTGCATTGAGAGATGCATTTTATAGTTTATATATGAGAGAGATGTAATGTGATGATGGTTTAAAATTAACAAGTTATTCTTCTTGTACCCATGGTAATGCATGATTGAATTGATTTGATTTGTCTCTTTAAAAATGTTAAAGTCCTTAAGATACCTAACCCCTAAAGCATATAGAAGACTATGTATTGTTATGTATGAATTCCATCATTAGTAAATAAGGTCTATGTATTAGTATGAACATAATTATTGTGAGAAGGCTTAGTGGAAGGTTCCTCCTTCTATAAATTTTCTTCCCTAGAATTATCTTAGTGGATAAAGTAGTATATATATCCAGGTAAAAGAATTGTAAAAGATGTTTCACATGGATAAAATATAGAATCATAAGTAGAACCTCAAAAATCATATGAATAAATCACATAGATATTGACAATAAATAGATGCAAATCCAACCAATAGTAGCACATACATATCGATATTAAAGAAAAAGGGAAGTGCAATGTCAAAGGATAGAGTCAACAACACAAAAACATATTTAATTGATATAAAAAGACAACCAAATTGACATCTATAAAATCAAAATTAAAATTAGAAGGGTTGCCAAACACATTATTATATTTTGGATGCAAGTTTTGTAGGATACAAAATGTAAATAAATGTTACAAAATAGAGGACAAAATTTGTAATACATCTCAAATTTTCAATATTAATAAAATTTTTTACCACTCAGATTATAAATGGTAATAAACTATATAAAAATGATTTAATGTCAATACTAAATGTAATATGGAGTTAAAAAAAATATATTTTTTTATGAAAGTTAGAGATAAATTTATTTATATTTGAAATTATTCAAAATTAAAAATATTAATTATGTTCCTGATGATTGATTGGAAAATTAAAGCAAGGTTTAAGCTACCTTGTCATTTTTCAAAGGTTTACGCTACCTTATCATTTTTCAACTCTCGTCCGAGAGTTTTGTTCTTATAAACCTAAAATTCTCCATGCGCGCGACATTCTGCCTGTCGTTTTTGCGAATTTTTGCACTGCTGTCAAATTACGCAAAATTCTCCATTCGCGCCTGTCGTTTTCGCGAATTTTTCACTGTAGCTGTCGAATTCTTGGACTGTAGCTGTCCTTTTCGCGAATTCTTGGACTCTAGCTGTCGAATTCTTGGACTATAGCTGTCGTTTTCGCAAATTCTTGGACTGTAGCTGTCATTTTGAAGAGCTATTTTCTTTGTCGCCGGGATCCAGGTAAATTTGGTGCTACTCTTTCAATAGTCATATGTCCACGAAAACCAATTAGTGTACAATTGTGACTCAAAACTATACTTGCAAATTTTCATGGTTCAAACAACATCAAAATATTGGCTACACCCGACTAAAAATAGAATGCACTAGTCCCAAACTGACAAATTCATTGTTGGCAGCAAGGAGAAACAAATCAAAAAAGGAAATTCCTTGTAAAATATTTGCTTATGGTATTTTTGTTGCAGGGCAGCTTCATATTTTCGACCTACTGTAAACAATAGATGATTTCACCCTTCATATGAAAAGTGTTCTTGACCTAGGCAAAATGATTTTGACTTCAAGGCTGCTCTTTCACCATAATCTAGCTCGGATACCAAGTAATATCAGGAGATTGAACAAGTCGGTTTTATTTTCTTTTGTCTTTGTTACAACTTTTGAGTTGAAGTAGTGAAGCCCCAGTCATGGTATATCTTTGTGATACAGTGGGAATTCTGAGAGAGATTTGCTAGCTGTTTTTCCTGTTACCTTTGATACCTTATTGCATGAAATCTATCACTTTAATCATTAGGAAAGGCATTGTACTCAAAAGTAGAATCTAATCTAATGTCATGTGTCAAAAGATAAGTCATAGAATTGAAGTATAATCACACTGCAATGATGAATATAAGGTTTGGAAAAATAAATCAGCTGTAAATCTGAAGCTTGGTGCTTGAAGTATGAGTCATCTGCTTGCAACCCTCATGACGTTCAATAAAATGGTGCCATGTGGTGCCATGTACTCATAAGCATATTCCTTGTACTTATTCAAATGGTTTCAATGGTGTGCTGAGTGCAACTAGTAGTGGTGGAGGAAGGTGGAATAAAACCAACAATACTCTCTTGTTTGTGGAATTGAAAGTGAAGTTGTGGGATGCTTTTCATGAATGGGAGAAACATGTCTAAAGTGTTCCATAACAATTATAGAGTTAGAGGAGGAACCTTGAAAATTATGGCTACATTTCTATAGAATCTCTCTCCTTGTTACGTTGTCCACCTTATCGTTGTTTGCATATCTCACAGTTAAGATCTTATGAAGATATCCCTTCATTCCTAAGTCACTTGATACGAGGATACGGGGATACCGGGATTCGAAGTATCGGATATGGGTACGGTGACCCCGGAACATGATACTTTTGGGATACGTTACGTTATATATTATTTTATTAAAAATATATATATATATATATATATATATATTTAAAAAAATATATATATATATTAATATATTAAAAATTAGATATTTTTTGCACAAATTCATACAAAATTTATTGATTCAAACATAGATATTAGATACTCACGAGTCATACATCATCATTGATACTATAATACAAATTACAATGATACATTGATACACCATACATGATACAATCGTCAAATTTACTCAGAAAGACAAGATTGAAGATAGTAAGATACTGTAGTTTTTTCATTAAGTCATTAGAATCAAAATGTGTTACATTATACATAAGAACACTGCCAATGGCAAATAGAAATAGAAAATATAAAAGCAACTACAGTCTACAAGACTACAAGCCTGAAGCCTCAATGAGTCAGAGTCATCAATCCTCATAATCAGCATCACTGTCCTCATCCTGATCATCATGCTCACCACTGCTCTCCTCTGCCTCTGATGCATCCTCCTCCTCTATCATCTCTGCATCTGCTGGTGTGGAGGATGACCCCTCTAATCCATCATCAAATGTGACGGGCTCTAGCACTGGCGCATTGAGATCTAAGTTGGCCAATGCCAACTCAACACTGTTTTCCAGACCCATATCATCAGGAAAGACATCCCACATCTTTGTCTTTCCCTTCAACCAACCCTCGCTCTGCCTGTAGATGAGACGAAGGTTGGTGTGCACATACACCATTGTCTCTGCCCTAGACTGCTCAAGCCTGCTTCTCTTCACACTATACAAATTCCCATATGTGCTCCAATTCCTCTCGCAACAAGAGGATGAAGTCACCTGAGAGAGGAGCCTCATGGCTAACTGCTGTAGAGGAGGGCTTGTTGCCCCATTAGTTGCCCACCAAGAATGGGGCTTCTTAGCCCCCCTGTCTCGAATCAAATCATAGCCTCCAAATCGCCCCCTGCCAGTGGAAAAATCTGCAAAGGCATCCTCCACCTCATCAAGGGATGCCCTATCCTAAAAAATCCTCCTTAATGCATCTTTCCTCCCCTGTGAGATTTCAACATCCATGTGAGGAGGGAATCTGCGGGAAGGTCCACCATTCAACCACTCATGGCTGTAGTATTTTGGGTTCAAGGAGTGAGCCAAACAATGTAAAGGTGTGCAATTCTTGTCCCATCTGCTGACAAGAATATCCTGTATGACGGTGAAGAAGGCCTCGGGTGATGTCTCATACTTTGGGCACTCACTCTGTAAAATAATGGTCCTCACAGACTCAATCATGGAATCCCATCCCTCATAAACCTCTCCTAGGATGGGTTGGTCTGTATCTGCAAATCTGAGCAAGGAAATGATAGGCTCCATGATTTGAATAATTAGATCTACCTTCTCCCACCATATATCATCCAACACTATGTCCTTCACCTTCTTTGAGGCTGCTTGATCTGTCTTTCTCCAAAAAGACCAAAACTCTGAAATAACCATAGACCTAAGAGCGATCTTGACCTCCCTCAACCTCTTCAACATGATGAATGAAGAGGCAAACCGTGTATCTGCAATCTTCAACAATGATAGATTTTGTACTCCTTGTAGATAGTGAGGGCATTTGTATGGTTTGTTACAAAGTTGCGGATATGACGTGCATCCTCAATAATGGCTCCAATCCAAAGCACATCAGAAGCAATAGATTTCAATGCCAAGTTCAATGAATGGACAATGCAAGGTGTCCAAAATACTTGTGGATATTTTGCTTCCACAATCATGCCAGCAGCCTTGCAAACAGGTGCATTATCTGTAATGATTTGCACACAACAATCCACACCTACACTTTCAATAAATTTGAGAAATAACTCACCCATATATTGTGCATCCTTGTACTCTCCAAGTGCATCCACTGCTTTCAAGAAAACTACACCATTCGTGGATGACACCATGAAGTTAATCAGTGGGTGGCGTGCTGGATCTGTCCATCCATCAGAAACAATGCTAACCCCAGATGTTGGCCATGCTGATTTAATAGGCTCAAGCATTTTGTCCACCTCTTTCTTTTCCTTTGTCAACAATGTGGTTTTGAGCTTCTCTGACCTAGGAGGCACATACCCTGATGGAGCCCCATGAAAAAGAGCTCGACACATCTCAATAAATAGAGGTGATCGTGGAACATTAAAGGATATGAAGTTCTAATAGAAAAAAAATGCAATGGTGAGGTCAAGCTCTTCCCTTTTCTCTTTTTGGAAAATATTGTCCATTGGACCAACTACAGTTGCCTTTCTCTTTGCTAATTCTCCCCTGCTAGAAGTCTCAAAAGGGAACTTGCTGCTGCTTTTCCTCAAGAATGGAAGGGGGTCATCAGTCTTGGATTTTTTTGATTTTGCTGCCACATTTGCCTCACCAATACTTGCCTCTTTCTCCAATTTCTTGCTATCTAGCGATTCAATTGTTGTACAACATTTAACGCCACAACGTGGAATACCCAAAAAATGAGCTTTCACACGGAAATATGTTCCATTGAAATGGCCATTGCAAAAATTGCATTTCCATGTACAATTTCCTCCTCCCTTTTTTGTTGCCCCTTCCTCTCTTGTTGCATATTTCCACAATGGGTATTTGGGGTCAACAATTTGTTTTCCCTGCACATTTGAAGCTACTGTTGCAGCCCCACTTCCAATGGATGGAATACTTGCAGACCTTGATGAAAGAGGGACAGGAGGGGCTTATCCAATGGAGAAATTCTTCCCCTTTCTTTGCCCCTATCTTGCTGCCTTTGATTGAGCCATAAACACTGTAAAAAATAAACAAAAACAACTAAATATATAAAACATATGCACATGCAAACACTAACAACTAACTAAATGCAAAATATAGAGGGACAATGCACTTACCGGATGCTCGAATCTCTTCTAAAGAACACACTTGCTCCTTGCTCACACTTGATCCTTGCTCACACTAGCTCTCCTTCTCACTTCACAAATGAAACACAAATGAAATGGATGACAAAATAAGAAGGAAAAACCGCACTTCATAAAAGAAATCGCGCGATTTTGCTTGTCGCGGGCCCGGCTGTACCCGACAGGACGGGCCACGGCGTATCTGACGGGGTACGGTCGGGATACGGCGTGTCCCTTTTCGGATACGCCGTATCCCGACCGTACCCCGTACGGATACGCCGTATCCTTCGAATTGGGGCCGAATCCGGTACTTAGAGGTGTCCGATACGGGGATTCGGGGATTCGAGGGCATTTTAGGAGTATCCGGTTACTTAGCTTCATTCTTTGATACCTCAATTTTGTATAAATCTGGTCCAAGTGACATTTAACCTTACTTTCTTCGAGGACTGTGACTATTCTTCTCATGCAAGGAATCTTGGTAACCCAACCAGCTTATAGATCTCCCTGCCAAAACAAAGTCATTTAAAAAAAATTTGATTATAGAATGAAAATATTTAATTGATAAGTGAAGATAAAGTCTTCATCCTGATTTCTTCGATGGTGGAGAAAAGATGTGTTGGTGATTTCTCTTTGAATGATCTTCTTCAAGGGTAAGGAATAGATCTTGGTTGTAATGATGATAAAGCCTTCTTTTTTGCTCTCTTCTGTACCAGTCCTAGGAAAGCTTGGTTCCTAGTCTTTAGATAATATTACTTTGACTTCTTCTTTACATAAGAATATAATTACATAGTCAACATGAAGATCGATCTAGCTATACTTTTCAACATGCCTATGCGTTCACACATAGTACCTGTATAGTACTTGTTATCCATTGGTTGATGAAATTCAACTGTCGATTGATAATTTGTTTTTTAATTTTTTTATGAGGGGCAGGCGAGCCCTACAGAGACCCCTCCATGGCATCAGGGGAGCCCTACAGAGACGTCTCCATGAGAGGAGGATTATCAGGTACATTGGTTGTTTAGTTATGTCATGTTTTCAAGTAGGTTATATTTATTGTTCGTTGTGAAAAATTGATTAATGTGAATTTTTTTTGTCCTGCACAGGTGGACGCACTCGTCCGACTCGTTCACCCAGTCAAGGAATCGAACAAGAGGTGCCCCAAGGACATGTTCCCATTCGCCCTGTTGCTGGTGAGGGGCAAAGGAGAAAAATGTCTCAGCCTGTGGGATTCATCCCACAATTGGATACTTCTCCAGGTAAAATCTAAATACAAATTTATTGTTTGATGTATGTTTAATTTCAAAATTATTGTGGTACTCATGTACCCAAATTCCTAACAATTTAATGTTTTGTATAGTGGGTCATAGACACATTCATTACTCGCCAGGGGACCATGGTATGAACGAGGGTCTTATACACGACATAGGTACACATTAGATCAATTCCTAGTTAAAATGTTCAATTTTACGTTATATTCAATGTTGAACAAGTGAATTTTTTTTCCAAATGAAGTGTTTAATGTGAAAACATTATGCTCCATAGGTGCAAATGTTGGAGTTGGGGTTGGCTTTATTGCTGGTGAGGGGCAAAGGAGAACAATGTCTCAGCCTGTGGGATTCACCCCACAATTGGATACTTCTCCAGGTAAAATCTAAATGAAAATTTATTGTTTGATGTATGTTTAATTTCAAATTTATTGTGGTACTCATGTGCCAAAATTATAACAATTTAATGTTTTGTACAGTGGGTCATAGACACGTTCATTCCTCGTCAGGGGAGCATAGTATGAACGAAGAGGAAGAGATAGTTTTTCCAACGGGTATTTTCAAATTACCAAACAAGTTTTTTAAATACAATTTTTTCTTATAAATTATTTAATTTTTAATACGTGCAATAATTTAACATGTTACAGGTGGTGGTGGTCGCCCTCCTAGGGGTAGAGGTTGTAGGGTTCATGAGTTTGCTCGAAATCCGAGCTACGATCCCCTTTACACCCATCCCGGTGATATTCCTGAGCAGATGCCTTGGGAAGATACCATCTCCTTACTTACTGTTGATGGGATGAGGGAGCATTCCACAAGATTGCGCAATGAATTTCAAAGTTGCAATCTCTCTGCCCCTAGTCGAAATTGTCTCCAAATTGTTTTGCACAATTTGGAGAGTTTGATAGAGACTTATCGTGGGGTTGGACCATCAACCCAAGTTTTTTTTGACATGATGCGTAGGAGGAGAGCATCAATGATTGGCATCCACTCCTACAATGAAGTCAAAAGTAAGGTCACTAAAGAAATGGCATTATCACTATTTGACTTGCAGCCTGAAGACAAAAAACGTCTGAAGATTGCAAGATTCAATGATCCTATTATTGCACCCCATATTTATGAGAAGTTCCTGTATGCATACGGGAAGTTCCCAAATAATGATGAGGTGCCGCAATATTTTGTTAGAATGTTGTTTGCTCAGTTCCGAGAGCACATGGACCCTAACTATACAGATACTGGGTCCAAATTCTATGGAGCTGGAAAAGGTCGTACATATGAACGACCTGATGCTATGCGAGATGTTGGGTTTAGGCCTCCAGCACCTCTTTTAGTAGCTCGACCACCTAGGGTAGTTACACTTCCAGAAGAGTTAGCCCTTATCTCCAGTGCTGCATCAAAAATGAGGGATAAGATACAAGAACATATTGCAGCTTCTTTAGGAGGGGTGGAAGTCGACTTAGGGACGAGCCAACCTTCATCTAGTGTAGGAGAGCATTCATTTGTGAGTGTCCCAGATGATGTGTTGAGGGAGATGGAGCGAGATGAGCTTATTAAGTATGCAGCCTCATGTAGAGACCACTATGAGCAATCCAGGACAATACAAATGCACACCATGGGCGAGGTATGTACAAACAGGTTTTGATCTAACATGTTTTTTTGGTGTATATATACATTTAGTCTCAAAAAACTGACGCCAATATATTTATTTAACTTATGCAGTTTACAACATTCCTAGAACAACATTGCCTTTCTCCTCGTGCTCATTCTGTAGATCGTGGACACGATCATGTACAGGTGCCACAGCCATTACTCATTAATATCTATCTATATTTTTGTATGTCAAATTGAAATTGAATTTACGTCACAAATTTATTGGTACGAGTCTTAATATTATGGAATTTTCAGGTTAGCGCTACACATGAAGGGCTACCTGAAGAGATTATTCCTTCTGAGGTTCCAGTCGTGACACAGGTATTGATACTTTTCATTAAGCATAGTTATAGTGTTTATTATATTTCTTTTCGTAAACTTGACTGTTAACTTTGGTTTCTACTTTTCAGGGTACAGAGGATATTGACATGATGCAGACTGAGCCTCAAGGAGATCCTGTAGTCTCTGGGTCCGAGACTCTACATTAAACCATGGTAACCTCTTACCCTTTCTTCGTTGCTATGGTATTCAAAAAATATCTGAGAGTGTACGAGGAGATTCACCTGCCTTTTTTGTAGAATTTGTATCCTAGTTTTTGTATCTTTTCTTATTCGATCAAGAACTTTTTCCCAATTGTTTATGAAGTTATGGATAACTTTATTCAGTTATCAAGATCAATGTTCAAGGTTTATAGTCAAAATTGTTTTCTTTGATTATATTTGAATACAATGCAAGGCAGTGACTGATTTCAGATAATTGCTATTTTTATATTTCCCGCATTGGTTTATCATCAAGATTGAGTAAGGTATTTACTTTTAGATGCTTTGGAAATTTATTAACAACCTATTTAGTATTAAGGAGTGTCTTGCTCTGAATTCAAGGTTATCCAATCTTTCTAGTTTACATATGAACCATAGGGATTCATGTGAAGATTTTCCAATATGTATTCTTGTGTGCTATTGAATTCATTTGAATAATTTCCATGGATTTTTTGTCCTATTAATAAAAATTAATGACTACCACATTCACTAGAATTTCTGATATTTTAATGTATTCTTTGAGTGCAAAGGATTTCCATCCCATTCCCATTGATACCTAAGACATCCTATTTTAATTTTTTATATATCATCCATATAATTAGGCCGATAGGCCTTCTCTTATGAAAGATATCACTCTTTTGATCGTCAACACTTTTTATGTGAACAGGACACCTGTTCCTGGTTTAAAAAAATGAGACCTGTTTTTTATCTCTTTGACATCTGTCTGCACCATTTTTTACACTTGTTCTTGGTTTACTCCATACTAGCTGTCCCATGTCCACCTGTCATTCTCCTTCGTTGGGTCCGTACTTGGAAATTAAGGCAGTAGGTGAGCCTGGCGGGAACGGATTCTTGCCAAAAACCCTTACCATCACACCTAAACTCATTTTCTTGCTTGCTTTGGCTTTGTCCAGGCTCAGCCCTCCACTGCTCTGCAATTTTTATGCCACCATGACTCTTTTGCGAGGCTGGCTTGTCTGTCACCAGTTTTCTACACGGACATTTACGGGCATTCTGTCATCTTGACGTCATCGAGAGGCCTTGAGCAACCTCTGCGTTTACCCAGCGAGGTTGGCTCGTCTGTCACCGGTTTATACACGGACATTTACGGGCATTCTATCATCTTGACGTCATCGACAGGCCTTGAGCAACCTCTGCATTTACCTAGCTAACACATGCCAGCTAACACAGGTAATCAAACTTCACAAATAGATTGTTGTGTCAACTCTTTTCGATGTTCTTCTCTGATTTTTGCATCGTGTCTGCCTTATTGCATTTTTTTTGGGTTTTTTGTCACCATTTTCTTAACGCATACCCCTTCTCTGTCTTTCACACTGTTCAAGTTGTATTTGATACTGTTTTCTTGGGAAGAGTTTAGTGGCTTCTCTATTAAACCCTTCACAGGAACAAATGGAAGTTTTCCTTCAGAATGCACAGGTTATCCAACGAGCGTCCTCGTATCCATGTTTTTACAGGTAAATTCTTTCTCGGTTTCGTAGTACTATTTCCGCAGAGAAGTTTTGTTGTTTTAAGACTCGACATACCAATCATTTGTGTCTAATCTTCTCTACCATCTTTTCCCAGCTCCCGGGTCTTCAATGTCAATCCCTGTCTTCATTTACAGGTTTAATTTGTTAGTTTTACCAAATAATATTATGCCCCGAACTTGTTATTTTTTTGAATTGTGTGTTTCAGGTAACTACGTTTTCACAGTTATCTTGGCGCACTTCCTCATCTCATTCTTGAGCCCAGCAGTAACCCTTTTTTCTTTTCCACGCACAGGTACCGCGCACTCTGCGAGTTGATTTAAATATTTGTTTTGAAGCCTTGCAGGCCTGGTTATAAAACATAATCATATGATTATATCAGTTATTTCATGAAAGAAGCCTTACGGGCTCGGTTATTTTACTGATGCATAATGTTAAGGACTCCAGTCTTGAATCTCGCTTGATATTGAATGATTCCAGGGTTTTATAAGTTCTGTGAGGTTATCACACTCATACTTAAGATCTCTCATCCAGCTTAGTAATCTTGCATTTGTTCTTGGCTTAGAGCAGTTCTTGCTCGTAATTCTATTTTCATTTTAATGTAAACAAGCATTTTCTCCAGCATGAGGTTATATTGTCGAACTACAAGCGTTTTTTGTGCATAGTGCTTATTTCCATATTCCTGGTTTGTAGTTTGGTAACATAGTCTTGTTTGGTATTTCCTGCACAGAACTACAACTATGTAATTTTAACTTATATCTATTCTTTTTGGTCGAATGAGCTGATACTAAGTTTAAATTCTCATTCTGTATCAAAATTGTTTGCATGCAACAATTCTACTTATCTTTCTTCGGTAATAAGTTATTTGTTGCTTCCATGTTTGATATATGCTTCCCATTTTTATAGATTGCATTCTGTACAAAGTTTGTTAGATTCGTTTATAGTGATAATGCCATGTTCAATAGGCTACTGAATGGTTTTCATTCGAGCTGTTATTCTCTTGTCAAATTTTTCCATAGTAGATCACCGAACCATCTTTAATTATTGAGTTACCTTCTGTAATTCTTTTTAATGACATGAGCGAACTGCTTTTCCAATAGTTCCTTTACCAATTTTTTCTGGTATTTATATCAGAATTACAGAATTTATTTTTTTCTCTATGATTGATCAGAATTAGAGAATTGTTTTTTTTTTAAACCATTTTAAAAAGAAAATATAGTAAGTTTAAAATAGGTTTAGGTCTTTGTAATTGATAGTCTCATAGGCTCACCGGTTTTCAGATTTCTTTAACCCTAGTAAAAACACATTTAAATCCAGTGGAATATAATTTGAATTGAAAAATAAAGCTTAGTGTTGAGATCATATTCAGTAGTATTAATCTATACTTTCTATTAATTCAAGACAATTAAGTATTTTATTTAGGTCAACATACTACGCAATTGGTCAAAGGTTTAGTCATATTGTAATGCTCTAAAGAATTGGCTTTGCATGGGTTTGGATGTACCTGATTATGACATTTGAGTAATTAGCTTGTATTATCTCATGTATTTCAGTGTTAATTGGCTTGATAAGTTATGGTTATAAGCGCTCTAGGGAGAATTCTCTGATTTGTTTGTGTTTTTATCTTTTTTGTAGGTGACTGCAGCTCTCGCACAAGTTGGCCTCGAATCTTCCAACTTGATTGTAGGGATTGACTTCAAAAAGAGCAATGAGTGGACAGGAAAGTTCTATTACCCATGATCCTGAAGTTTTTAATGTCATAATTTCCATACAAGTTTAAAATTTTAAAATAGCCAATCTGCCTTTATTTAAACGTGGTTATTTGCTCAAGAACTGTTAGTGGGTTTCTGTAGTCTGCTCATATATATTGAATACAACTTCTATCGGTTTTTTTAGTTTAAGTTAATAATTCTGCAGGCTCTTTGCTTTTCAATCCAAATTAAATCAAAGTGATCACTTCAACATTTTGTTATGGATTTTAGGTGCAAGGTCTTTTAATCACCGAAGCTTGCACCACATTGGAGACACGCCAAACCCTTATGAACAAGCAATTTCGATAATTGGGAGGACCTTATCTGCATTTGATGAAGACAACTTGATCCCTTGTTTTGGTTTTGGGGATGGCAAGTTTTGATCTCTATTTCGATTGATAATCTTGTTTGAATTGGGCACAATTTATTTTTCTTATGTTGGTTAACATGAATTCATAACATATGTAGCAATCTGGTTATTCCTAATAATGCATTGTTGTTTCTTTCACAGCTTTGACACATGATCAAAGTGTGTTTAGTTTCTATCCAAATGATAGCTTATGCAATGGATTTGAAGAAGCGTTGAGATGCTACAGGGAGATGGTCCCACATCTTCGACTAGCTGGTTAGTTAATGAAACTTTGACATTCCACCTAAGATATGAAGATTAAATAGCCTTTAGCATTCTAAGCCTTAAGCTGGGAAAGTGTGTCTGACTGGTTTACTTGATATGTGTATATGTTGCGTATATCCTGTGTTTTCTTATACTTTTCTTGTATGTTCTTTTCTTATTTAGGGCCAACATCTGTTGCCCCAATTATTGAAGTAGAAATCCGTCTCGTCGAACAGAGTGATGGGCAGTACCATGTTCTCTTGATAATTGCAGATGGACAGGTTGCAAATCTTCTCTATATAGATTGGTTATTAAAATGAATTTTTAGTTTGGTTGAAAGGATTGTCTTGTCTGTTGTCTGTTTGCTAAATTTTTTTAGCATTTTTTGAATTATTTATACCATATATCTTAAGAGCATGGGTGTTCTTATTGTTTTACACTGTTACAGGCGGCGTTGTTTCATCTTCTGTAGTGAGAAAAGTTTTGATCCTTATTTTTAATCTTAATGAGAGTCTTCAAGTCCTCTTAGGCACTATTTTTTTATGGTCACTAGTATTGTTTTGGTTCTAAACATAAACTTCTATGAATTATCATTATGGCCTTCGTTGTTGTGTAAAGTTTTACATTTTCATCTTTGTTTGGATCTATACAAACTATTTATAATATATATATTGAGCATGGTTGTTCATGGTGTTTGTGCATTGAGTGTGGTCTTCCTTAATCATGATCACAGCCTTCCTTGATGCTGCACAGTTTGTTCTTTTTTGGATGATAACAAAATGTAGAATCTTCAAATCCTCTTGGGCACAAGCTTTCTGCACATGGTCATAATATGGCTGATAATTTTATGTAGGTAACGATAAGTGTTGACACTGATAATGGAAAACTGAGTACACAAGAACAGAATAAAGTCAATGGAATAGTGGAAGCCAAGTAATCGTATTGATAAAATAGTGTGTAGTGTCATTGTTTTATTTTGAAGTTCACAATATTTAACATTGAACAATATTTAAAGTCCTTCCAGCCATGCTTTGAATTTCTAGTTGAAAAAAATAAGGGGAAGTATAGTTGGTCATAAACTCACAGTGATTTGAAGCAGGGTTAAAAAAAGCTTACTTTTCAAGGAAGTCTCTCAGATCTTCACTCTTGATACTGCACCTCTGAAATAATTGGATGTTCGTTAAATAGCTATGGTCTTGGTATGATTTGCCTATAATGTCATATGGCATATGCTTTAGTATGATTTTTTGCATTATGACATTTTGTCTTGCTTCAGTCATATATGTGTTTCTCATATTACTCTACATTGGTAGAGTTTCCCATATTGGCAATAATGGGTATAACCCATTCCTATATACTCTCAAATTTGTGTATGGATTTCAATGTGCAACAGCTGCAATATGGTATTTCTATTACAATAGTATAAGCTTGACCTCAATTTCATCATTTGTATATGAATTATGGTACAGTACATGAATATATGGAAGTGCATCCATCAGTTCAGATATGGCTTCTCTGCTCTATTCATATTGTCTATATTCATTCAGTTTTTCATTGTATAAAAAAAAATAATATTCCCCTATATATGGTGTCGGGAATCCTATTCGAGAATGGTGTTGCAGTGGGGTAGCTGCAATATCCTCCATCTAAAATATCAATGATCTTGATCATTTTGGGTCGTATTGATTTTCTTCACAATCACGTTCCTTCAATAGTGTCAGCATTCATATATACAGTCACAATTTGATCTTCTTAGCATCGTGCTTATCGATCCTTGTTCAGTTTCTAGAAGAATCAATTTTTTACTTTGAATAGCAAGTGGTGAGCATCATTAAAGGAAGAAATTTTGTAGGTATCTGAAGACCAGACCTCCCTTGTGACAAGAATCACTAAAAGAAGTCAGGTTGATCATTGGACCTTTCATTAGCATAACTCAAGGATGCAGCAAAGAAAATGGTTTAAACGTGAGGTACATGACTATTCAACATTAACTTGACCGATGCATGCTGAATTTGACACAACTCTTATTTAAATTTGCATGCTGAATTTGACACAACTCTTATTTAAATTTGCATGCTGAATTTGACACAACTCACTATGTCAATGGTGACTTGTTCCTCCCCTATGCAGGATGTTGCTAAAGGAGAAACTGTTATTAAGGAGAAAGAAGAAGAGTTGTATGCCTTACAAGAAAAACTTGTTAGTATGGAGAATGTGAGTTTCTTCTAAAAATGATCTATGTGGATGATTTATTAAATTGGAACATTTATTTTAAGCATTGTAGCATCATGCATTTATTGTATTCTGATGTGAAATAAGATTAATAGGAGAATACTTTACCTTGATTACTGTTAATCAACGCAAGCACTTTGTCCAGGATCCAACAGCTCCAGTTCCTTATTCTTACTTTAGTATCATGCTCTTTATTGTAATTATCTCCTGATTTCAGATACTGTTTTATTTTTTTTTAATTTTTGATGGGATTCCATAATAATCTTGCTGTTATTGCAGGAGGAGATCCAAAAGCTTATTGATGATCACAAGGCCACACTAGAAGCAAGGAAAACTGAGTTTGAAGCTGAGATTGAACAACGACAATCCTTATGCAAAGAAAGAGAGGAAGCTTTAAGATTGTTTGAGAAGCTTAAGAAATTGAAAACAGAGTTAAATGTGATCAGGCTTGGCAGCTGACAATATGATACAGCTGGAAAGATTTATTGAAGGTTCCCAAATTTGTACAAATGAAGGTTTAGTGAACAAATTAGTGAGATTTAAAATTGGCTATAAGCCTAATGAGATCAAATAAGAGGAATATGTTCGTAGCCTTGCTATTTCTGTAATTAGTGAGATTTAAAATTGGCTATAAGCCTAATAAATAGTTCGTAGCCTTGCTATCTCTGTAATCTGTACTGCTAGAAAATTGGCAGAAACCAAGACTGAAAATATTTGATATATTTTGGAAATCGAGTTTCGGTAGTACAATATGGATTTCTTTTATTCAGATTGAAAAATATGTGTAGTGATGAACCTCATATTAATATTTATTATTATCCATTTTAATTTATGACAACTGTTGAGTATCGCAAATAAGGTGACTAAAATAAAAAAAAATTTCTTGTTTATTATACATTTTCTACTGTGTTGAAATCGAGTATAATTATTTTACAAATTTGTGCCAATATTTGAAGGCAATGTGCTTTCTTGTAGTGGTGCTAATGCATGGATGTTCACCGAAAATCTAAAGCAGGAGTTGATATGTGGATGAAAGAGACTATTAACACATGTCCTAAGTCGGCTAGAAGAAGGCAATAAAACGGGGTTGATTGGCCCGAGAATGCACAATAAAGACAGGAGGTTTATGATAGACAAATAAGCCAGTGACAGATGGGTACACAAGGGAAAAAGCTCACTTTGAAAGTGGACAAGTTCTCTAGGCAAACTTTTCCCTCCTATACCCATCTATCACTACAACTTATTTGTATGTCATAAAACTCCTGTAGCTTTCTTATCTGATGGTGGTGAGTATTCTTTAATATGCCTCCACTGCTCATCTAATTTCACCTTGAATTAGCATTTTCATTACCCAAGTTGGGTCCACCCAATAAAATCCAAAGAAAATTCTGAAGTGCATGATAAGCGTATTGAAAAACACTATCATAACATGGCATTTCATCTCACATTTCCAAAATAAGAAACAAATTTCCAAATTAGGGAACATGTTTCCAGGCCATATCATATGTGTTTCCACATTTCACTGTGTTTTTGGTGATGGTACCAACCATGTACTTGTGTTTCCCACAACATAACCAAATATTTATATTGGTGAAAAGTTCAAACAGACATCAGTCTCAATTTATTGAAGCAACATAAGCCAGAATCTTCACATTTTGAGGATATTCTGTTACAGCCTTGGTCTAGAAGCTAACCTATGCAAAAAAGAAGATCATGACTTTCAATATGTCCAATAGTTTTTTTCCGAATGGTCACTCTTATAAAGGTGACAATAGTATAAGGGGTATCTTCCTATACCTAACTAGGTGTTCATTTTATGTCTCTAGCTTTGGAGATGAGATTGTCTAAGGCTTACATTGTCCTTCATATACTAGAAAGGTGTTACCCACCATGTGCATTTCAAACACTCTAATCAATCATCATCAATTCCATCATCAATTAGTTCCATCCACTCGGGATTGCAAATCATATTTGACAAAATGGAACCAAAATCCACCTTGCGGTCAATTCAAGAAAAGACTTCAGCCATAGTAGTATTGTTGTTGATCCTACATGATTTACAAATGGACCAGCAGGTCATAAAATAAGGCATCATGGCAACAATAAGGAATGGAAGCAACTAGAAATGTACAGAAGCCTGGAATAGTAGTAGCCAAATTCAAGATGGAGAAAAGTCCAATTTCCTTAGTCCTCGGCATTAAATTATATTCAATATGAGCACTAGATGATGAGATGAGACTTTGAGGCTCGTAGAGCAAAATCCCACACCAAATCGAGTAGAACATGTAGTTGTTATAGGTTATCTTACTCATGTCAAATTTGTGATCAATGTACTGTGGTACAGGTGGGAATTTCTTTGCTTGTTTGATTTTAATAATAGAGTTCTGGTACACGACACAATTATAGTGAATGTGTTTGCACATTCACAAATTTATGCCACATTCACTGTAATTACACACAGTTTCTCATTTTTTTAACAACAGTTGTGGTTACAATATAGTTCAAGCAGTTGAAAAATGTTAATTCAATTGACATCTAGCACACAAGATTGAATGAAACGTTCTCCTAAGTAGAACATTTTAAAAGTGGGTGTTTCCCATCAGATGTAAAATTTTAGTTGTAAAATTTTACATGGCCATTGTTTCAAAAGCTTTCTTAAATATCCCCATCATTTTTTTTTAGTGTAAAGAATCAAAGATTAATTGAGATAGATTTTATATTAATAATATCTTTGTTTTCTGGCTGTTGACAAAGTCCGAAGAAATTTTATTGTTCTAGTCTTGGTTGAGAGATATTCTTGCAAAAGAAAACTTTCATCTTTGATTGCTTTAAATTCCCTAAGCATCTATGGTCTTATCTTGTATGTATTTCTTGCTTCTAATTTTCTTGTGAGAGACTAAACTCCCACACTCTACATTGCCATAGTAGTACTAGCATGATGAAGATGTAAATGATTTTTTTCACGACTATTACACTGTTATCCTTTCCAAAACAACTGTCTAGTCTCATCTTGTTTTTTTCTTTGGTATTGTTGCACTTGCAAACTTATTGGGGAATAAATTCAGTGATACATAACTGTAGTGTTCTATTTTAGCAAAAATTTCAAGATATTGAAATCGATTTGGCTAAAAGAGAGGACTCTTTTAGATCTAGTTTCACATTTATTTTAAATTCAAATCTGAACCAGTAAAGAAGCTAAGAATTGACAGTTTTTGGTCACCATCATGACATTGACACTTCAAGCAACATTATATTGACTAGATAGAGTAGAAGGATTATAGTTATGGATCCATAGATTATTCTTTGGCAATCAACCTCCAAATATTATCAAACTTTTTAATATATTATTTACACGATATAATTTCACTCTTAATGCTTTGGGATATATAATCTCCAAAAGTTACACACTAGGTGTTGTCACTGGCAGCGACTGTCACCTTGTCACTAACAAATGGGTACATGTGTTATGATATGGAAAATAATGAGACATTTTTTTCTCCATCAAAATACTTTAATTTGATATTTCAAAGGTTGAAATCAGAATATACATAGTACTATCTTTTCAGATCTTGTTGAGCCTTAAGGACTAGATACAATATCACAAATTCTAGTTTGTCATCTATTCCCATTAGTTACACTCTTCTTGTATCAATTAAGACCCCGGAATGTGCATTAAAACACCAAAAAGGGTACATATGTGAGGATTTTATGCCTTTCCATACTCATAACTTGCCATTTTAGTATTACAAAGCAAAACAAAACTCCTCTGAAGAAGTTAATACTGGAGAAGAAACAGTTTCGTGCTGGAGTTCTCCATACTTGAAATCCTTCACAGAAAAGGGTCCAACCATATTTTTCAATATATATGGTGGGTCCAGAACCAATCCATTATTCACAAGTTTATTACGCTCGAAGATACAAGTGGCCTCATTGAAAAGTAAGTCAAGGACGTTAAAACATAGACTATGAGAAATTCGGGTTCGAATAATGCCAGATCTGAACAAAGACATTCCAAGGGTTTCTTTGATAGAACCAAACAAGGAGATCCCCCGCATTGTGGTGTTGGAGCAGTATTGTTAATCAAAATAACCATTGCCTCCTAAAATATTTATAACTTTTATTTATACTTGCTTTACCATGTATATCAGATACCTATCAATCACAAACATGAAAAGTTGTGGAATTCATGCTATGGAAACACAACCAACCTTTATTATTACCAACATTAACTTTTATATAGTAGTAGATATGTAGATAAAATTTCCAGCTTCCAAAGAGACAAACTTGCTTCTCCAACATGATGGCACATTCTTAACTACTAACATTTCACTGGGAATTGCTCCCTATCATCGCACTGGGAATTGGAAGCAAGGAATTTACAAGTGCAATAGCTTCATCCAAAAAGGACTTTGAAAGCCATCGCTTTAACTAAATCTGATGACATATAATGTGGCCCTTTTTCCATGCGGCATAGCTAACGGGTGCTTCTAGGTCCTTGAGAAATGAATACACTTCCTTTGAAATGGGAAACCCTCTTGCATCTTTTTTTCTGTGCAGATTCACCTTGTCTGAAATGAATATACATAGGATGTAGGAAAATCTAATTTAGTTAAAAGATGGCAGGCATCCTAATGAAAATAAAAAGAAAAGACAGAATTTTACTAGAAAGAAAGAAAGTGAGCTCCAAACCATAGCTTAATTAAATAAATTAGCTAAGCAAACCATACACAGTGACTATGCTGGCAAGTTGAGGAATATCTTCTTCATCAAGAACCAATCTTTGTATATCAATAATCCAGACTGAGAGGGATGTCAATGCAGCACCAACAGACATTCTGATGTTGTATCTGCAGCACCAACAGACATTCAGGAGGATGTTCACAATTGCAAAATTGAATAAAATATACAAAAGTTGACACACACTCGAGACATTTTATTTTCTTACAAGCAAAACGATCTCAAATGAGTCTCTGTAGCCCTGGAAAATTATACAATAGATAAAAATAAAATCGATGAATATCAAGCAAACTCAAATGCTAGTAGAGACATGCCATTGTCTGTGCCCAGGAAAAGTTTTTCCCATCTTGGATCTTCATTCAGGAAATGACATGAAGGAGTTAGAACTTATCTCCAAGTGAAATTGTTTTACCTTCAAGAAATTTCTGCGTATCTAAGCTCTTAGAAGGGGCAGATTTGGCAGATCCTCAGGAGCCATGTTACAATGCAGCTTCTAACAACATTTTATTGCAATAATCTACACAACCAATCTCGGTTGCCAGAAACATAAACCCCTGCAATTTCTTCTTGATATCCTCTATTGATCTATATCTAGATGTAGATATTGCATAGAAATTTAGAAGGTAGTCAATGTGGTCCTCCACTAGTTAATTAGGAGGGCCACTCTGCCAAGAGACAGAAGAATCTCCAACAAGGATTAAACATACATTAATTTTGAAATGCATCGAAGCTTCCTTGCATTATCCTAATAATTTTTTCTTCAAAACAGAGGTATTATTCATCAGCTTCTTTGTTTTACTTTTCACCCTTTTCTTAGTTGCAATATATTATATGAGAAGTGGGGACTAGTTTTGGCAATGTGATTAAATGAATAGGATTAACTGAGTGGAAAAAAAAATAGACGGAAGATTTACCGTGGACATGTATAAAACAATACTAGAAATTGTTATTCATGAACATTAACCATTAAATCTATTAGTGATTACTGTTTGTGATGTTTAATACATTAAATTTTGTCGGTTACAGTTGAGGGCCACCCAAAGGAAACGGTTCATGTTCAAAAGTGCTGTGAACTAGTGCAAGAGAGATTGAATAAACAAATTATGCAACAAATAAATATCAAGTATGTGTGTGTGGGGAGTAGGGGTAAGATAAAAAATCATACTGTAACAGTCTAACTATACTCTATACGATATATGAGAACAAGCAGCGACATCTTGTGATGTGAAAAAATGCTGAAATTCATCTTGTGATGTACAAAAATGACGAAATTCTTTAAATGGACAGTTTAGATGGAAAATGGCTAAATATGATCTTCGTAGATTGAACTAGAATACTGAGGTCATTTTGTGCATGGATATCTTATCTCCGACAATGAGGGGGAAGTTGTCTACGTCTTTTAGTCCAACTAATTACTTTTTCCCCATGTTTAGGTTATACTTATCAGTGATCACCTTATGGGAAGCTCATTCAGCACAACTTCTCAACAAGAAGAACTGCTTCATTCACACATAATATCTGTGCATTAAGGAATTCCCAACAAATACTAGAGAGGCTGTATGCTGTGAGTTTCCCAATGCAAACAACAAAAATTGAATGTCCATTGAAGCATGTGAAATATATAACAAGCAGCATGCATATATGTTTGTGGGGAAAGAACTTTTTTTATTGTTGGAATAGACTCGAACAAATAATGACATATTGAAGCACATAACACAAATGAACAAAAAAATATTGAAGAAACAAATAACAGATGAAACATATAAAGAGACAAAATGTCTGTCAAGCTTCAAGGTTGACCAATCAAAATCTTAAGGAACCCTCCAAGACAATATTGTCTCTAAGACTCATAGAAAGACTACTTAAGGAGCCAAGAAATCATACGCTTTAACACAAGCACACAAAGAAGAGAATTGTAAATGTGTAGAGGCATATCAACTACACTCCAAAGCCTAACAAAGTCAATAGGAAGATGGACTCGTGATAACTTTCATACTTTGCTCTGAAACCTGAACATAACAAATGGCATGGTCTAGCAGTAAAAAAGTCTCATAATAAGATGTTTGTGCTGACCTCTTGCTCTATTACACAATCTTGTAAACATGTGAGATGCTTAATTTATTCTGTATAAGATGGTTGAAATCCCACCATGGCTATTAATTATCTCTAGAAGAAAGCAAGGTAAAACAACATGTATTCATTCAAATAGATTGCAATCTACTAAGGTGTCTTCACATGAATGGCATGCATAGAAACATTTCTGGATGGATTTTGTTAAAGGCTTCTTGATCTGTATGCTGAGAGAGGCTGTATGCTGTGATGGTTGAAATCCCACCATGGCTATTAATTATCTCTAGAAGAAAGCAAGGTAAGACAACATGTATTCATTCAAATAGATTGCAATCTACTATGGTGTCTTCACATGAATGGCATGCACAACAACATTTCCAGATGGATTTTGTTAAAGGCTTCCTGATCTGTTTGCTGAGAGAGGCTGTATGCTGTGAGTTTCCCAATGCAAACAACACAAATTGAATGTCTTTTGAAGCATGCGAAATATATAACAAGCAGCACTAAGGTGTCTTCACATGAATGGCATGCACAACAACATTTCTGGATGGATTTTGTTAAAGGCTTCCTGATCTGTATGCTGAGAGAGGCTGTATGCTGTGATGGTTGAAATCCCACCATGGCTATTAATTATCTCTAGAAGAAAGCAAGGTAAAACAACATGTATTCATTCAAATAGATTGAAATCTACTAAGGTGTCTTCACATGAATGGCATGCACAGCAACATTTCCGGATGAATTTTGTTAAAGGCTTCCTGATCTGTATGCTGAGAGAGGCTGTATGCTGTGAGTTTCCCAATGCAAACAACACAAATTGAATGTCGATTGAAGCATGTGAAATATATAACAAGCAGCGTACGTATATGTTTGTGGGGAAAGAAACTTTTTTGATACTTGGAATAGACTCGAACAAATAACGACAGATTGAAGCACATAACACAAATGAACAAAACAAGATTGAAGAAACAAATAACAAATGAAACATATAAAGAGACAAAATGTCTGTCAGGCTTCAAGGTTGACCAATCAAAATCTTAAGGAACCCTCCAAGACAATATTGTCTCTAAGACTCATAGAAATACTGCTTAAGGAGCCAAGAAATCATACGCTTTAACACAAGCACACAAACAAGAGAATTGTAAATGTGTAGAACATATCAACTACACTCCAAAGCCTAACAAAGTCAATAGGAAGATGGACTGGTGATAACTTTCATACTTTGCTCTGAAACTTGAACATAACAAATGGCATGGTCTAGCAGTAAAAAAGTCTCATAATAAGATGTCTGTGCTGACCTCTTGCTCTGTTACACAATCTTGTAAACATGTGAGATGCTTAATTTATTCTGTATAAGATGGTTGAAATCCCACCATGGCTATTAATTATCTCTAGAATAAAGCAAGGTAAAACAACATGTATTCATTCAAATAGATTGCAATCTACTAAGGTGTCTTCACATGAATGGCATGCACAACAACATTTCCGAATGGATTTTGTTAAAGGCTTCCTGATCTTGAATCAAAACCTTGATGAATATGCATCATAAATTATGTACCAACACACATCTAAGCATCCACATGTCAATTTATTTGTTCAAGCAATCCACAATATAGTCTTAAACTATATAAAGTCCAAGGCATTGTAGCAATTATATGTTCTAACCTTAGAATCAAAGTTCATTGTTCATCTTGAACAATGTGTTCCACTCATATGAAATGTGCTAGTGGCAAATTTTCCAAAATGGCATCATGATCATCTATCGATAACCTCCATTGTCGCTGCTTTTTTCTACTCTTCACTTGCTTCAACTGCAGTCGAGTTGCTATGACCAAGTGACTATATTGGACATAAATAACCTCTGGCTGGTAATCTTGAAAAATAATATGATCTTTACATTTCTTTACTTCTTCAAAGAAATGTCCCATTAACACCATTGAACCGATTGGGTATGTATAATTTTATGGATCATTATACTCTTGCAACAACGTGGATTTAGACATAGTGCATCGTAATAAATAATAATGCACTTTTTCTTGATTATTTTCTGGTGCAATGACAGCAAAGACATCACCTTCTCTAACCATATCAGAGACACGATCATTATCATTGTCAATCATAGCCACTTCATTGTCCATTTCCTTGTCACTCATGTTTCCAAATGGGGGCAATGGTGTCAATTTTTCGAGTTTTCATGGTTGAACAAATTTCTTAATTTGGTTTTCACATTCATCGATGGACTCTGTCTGATCAATACATGCAAAACAAAAGCAAGAGCACTTTCGTTTCTCAATGCAATGTATATTTGTCATGTCCTTACTCCTAATTGAGTGTAAACTTCTTGTTTTAGGGATTACACTCGCATTATATGGCAATGATCTATCAACATCACCCATTGCAATATTCAAAAAGTACCCGCTTGAGAAAAACACACACATATATATGAGTCAAATTTTGAAAAATATTAAATATTTTTTTGATAACAAAATACGTGCACATATATGTATACACATATATATATATCTACACATGTATAATATATTGTTAGTTAAATGTGTATGCTTACCTGTGCACATGAGCCATCCTTGGGTTTGATACATGACTTAAATTGTCCTTGCACCAATTAACAACATCTAAAGAATTTGCAAGTCGACAAGCAGAGTGATTCAATTGATACCTCCTAAGTGCACGTTTTAAGCATGCCCCATCACCATCATGCTCTCCTTTTCCATGCCCTGTCTCAAATAAATTCCATGTATGTCGAATGTTGATTTTCCTATGAAGACGAGACAACCAATAGAACGATCTTGCTGATTTAAATTGACCAGCACAACCATCTGACCATACCCAATGTTCTTTAAATGTGACTCTTCGTTTCAACAATTCATTATAAATAACATTAAAACAATGTTGAACAAAACACGTGTCATGTGTTCGATCATCACTGATGTAGAAATGGTACTCCTTAATCACCTCACGATTATTTTCATCGCTATCAAAACCATCGACAGCAAGCTCTGCGTGTCTATACAAAATATGCACAAATATCGATACTTGGTCTGAATGATAATACTCACTTTGTATCTCCTTTTGTGGACTAAGCGTGTAATTCTCAGCGAAATCAACCACTGATAATATTGTTCCTTTTGGGAACACCTCACGTGATTGCTTGAACTGTAAATCCTGCCATCGTGCTATATGACAATGCTTAATATATTTGTATATTTGCACCCTGAACTTCTCCATAAAAGATGTCACTGGAATCTCGTCATCAATCAAAGTGATATTTTTTGATGTTGTGCTTGAATCTGCAACAGGAGTGTAAGTAACATATTCATATCTCTTCCAATTCAGACTGAGACTTGACAGTCTGGGATCATTAGGATCAATGGGATACTTTTCATCATAGAGTGCCAAATGAGAACATTTGTCGCATTTTCTTCCACCAACACATTCCTTTTTATAAAATAATTCATTATTCTCTCGTGGACATAATATCTTTGATAAAAATTCACAAACACTTGAAGGAGGAGGGTCATTTGACCAATATTTTATGCCAAAATTTACAAATGTCTCATACAATAATTCGAATTCTACATGGTATCAACAACAACATGTGTCTCGAACAATGATAGGCCTGACATACCATGGTTTAAGCTTTACAAATGTGCTAAGGGAAATCTTCACATCAGTATTACTCTCCATAAGGTCTCGAATAATTCTACTTGACTGACCTGTGTTATATGTTTGGAATGAGATTCATAAACTCCCTTAGATATACAGCGTCGCAGTTGATCCCTTTCATTTGGCGACACACGAGCGTTCGAATCCCAAAACTCTTTTACCCTATCCCTCACACCATCAGGAATTTTATCATGATATGGACGCCTGCAGATATTAGCCCAACAGGCAAGTTCTTCATTCTCATCTATTTGAGTTCTAAATTTTGAATGCCTCCATAAACTTTTTCTTGATGTTTTAATCAATTTTGAAGTTGTTGACATCAACCGACTTGATGAAGTTCCTTTCGCAACTGCACCTGTTAAAAGTGCTCTACGAGCATTCTTTGCAACATTAGATTTCCCTTTGGCTAGTATGCCAAGCGCCGATGTCACATTATTTGTTACCATTTCATTTGCTAAAACCTCTTTTTCACTTTTAATGCCCAATAATTCCACAACATTTGTGAGAGATTTGTGCTTTATAAGTCCACGTAATAGTTGAGCTTGTGCTATGATAGATAAACCTTCAAAAGTATGTTTCAATACAGATTTTACTTTATCTCGAACTGTCCTTTTATCCAATGGTGGTCCCAATTCTTCAATTTTAGTTGCATCCATATTTTCTAGAAACTTGTAGTTGTATACAACATTCTTGGAACTTCCAATTAATTGCAGTGAAATTGGATGTGTGGTAGTATCTTCTTGTGGTTCTGATGTTGTCCCTGCATAAAAAACAATATTAAAACTTCTAATTTGAAATTGACATGTATACATATTTTTAATTTTAAAACTATTTTGAACTACAATGTTTAAAAAAAAAATACAATTTATTCAAATTGAAGAAACTATTGACTCACCAGTGACATCGATATCAATATTCTCTTGGACATTTGTGGTAGTATCTTCTTGTGGTTCTGATGTTGTCCCTGCATAAAAAACAATATTAAAACTTCTAATTTGAAATTGATCTGTATACATATTTTTAATTTTAAAAATATTTTGAACTACAATGTTTAAAAAAAAAAAACAATTTATTCAAATTGAAGAAACTATTGACTCACCAGTGACATCAATATCAATATTCTCTTGGACATTTGTGGTAGTATCTTCTTGTGGTTCTGATGTTGTCCCTGCATAAAAAACAATATTAAAACTTCTAATTTGAAATTGACCTGTATATATATTTTTAATTTTAAAACTATTTTGAACTACAACGTTTAAAAAAAAAATACAAAATTCAAATTGAAGAAACTAAATTGACTCACCAGTGACATCGATATCAATTATATTCTCGTTGACAAGTTCCTCAACATTTCTCATTTCCTCGTCATTGTCATGTACCTCTACATCTATTTCATGATGCTCTACCTCCACATTTCTTTCATGCCTTAATCTTTCCCTTTCCTCTCACCATTTTTTTTGTAATTTCTCATTTTTATCCTTTAAATCTTTTCTTTTTCGATCGTACCTTGATATGCAATTCCTTTGGTTTCCCATGTTCACAAAATTGGAAACCTAAAATCCAATTCTATTTGGACCAAATACCTAACAAAACATAAAGAGTTCAGACTAAGTACTTCATGCTTTCATAGATTTCAAGATTGCAAAAATACTCCATGTCTTCATAGAGACTATGCAAAAAAATTTCATGCATGCACCCAAAAACATTTCAAAAAAAAAATTTGCACCCACAAAAACTTTCAAAAAATATTTCCCACCCAAAAAACTTGAAATTTTTTTTTTTGCTCAAAAAAATTTTTGTACACAGAAAATAGATTGGAGCAACCTCACTAGATTGAAAGTCACCCCTAAAAGCCAGGCTCAAGAGGGAGAGCTAATTAGAAGAAGGTTGGTAAGATAGATCAACCTTTGGTCATTTCCCCTGGCCAAAAAACCCCATCGGCTAGCACCTATAGCCTCAGATTCCATCGGATGATTGGGTCATCAAGACATTGGCCAAAGCCCAATAAAGCATTGAAACAAAAACCCTCCAAAAAACAACAATCCTAACACATGTGGAAATCCAAAAACATTGTTTACATGGATTTCAGGTGGCAGTGACATGGATGTCATAGTTTGGCAACGACATAGACATGGATGTCATAGTTTGGAAAGGTAACAAAGTAGTCGTATTCATGGGAGGAGATACCGTGGTTCCCAACGTGGTCACGGTAGGAGTAGATGCCGAAGAGTTCGGTAAGCTACTGGCAGTTGTGATGACCGTAGGGTTGGGGTTAGGTATATGTTGACTACTGGGGTTACACAGTGATGACATAGAACTGACCACTGGCGGGGAGGATGGTGGCGAACCTGGGATGGTCGCCATTGGCATCGACCCTGTGGATGCCAGTGGTGAAATAGATGTTTGTGCTGCCGAAGACATATCTTGGCGTGGTGGAATCTGAATTATCACAGGCCCCAACGAATCAGTGAGCGAAGGATTTTAATGAGGTACAACCCCTTCAGTGAAAGGGTCCTCTAGAAATTCCGGATGATACGAGGTTATGTGATAATCAAGATTAGTCAAAGGAGATTGCTCTTCCGTAGAAGGCCTGGGTTCACCAAGGTTCAGTTCTTCCTCAATAGTGAGAGGAGGTAGGCCTTGCTGTCGTCGGGACAGACGACGTGGGTTAGGGGACGCAACGGTGACCAGTTTAATTTTAACAAATTTTATTAAATTGTGATGTATTATAAAGTCTCAATGACAGTAACCACACACCTAAAAAAGAAAAAACAAAGACTCTCTAAAATCAATCAGCAAGCAGCCAGAATAGGGTGCCCTGTCTGAGTACTACCGTTCGCTGGTGATGAAATCCAGTATCACAATAGTATACAGAGAGGGTTGGTCGAAATTACAGTTACAGTCACTCTAGAGCTTCGCCCGAACCTCAGACGATAGGTGTAAGCACTCTCGTGAAGACGAGTACCCTCCTAAAGACCGAAGACAGAGTGGGTCCGTCTGTTTCAGGTACCAAGACAGCCCGTCCCAGTCACCTTGTGTAAGTCCCTAAAAATTATGGCCACTAAGGATACCTCAAATCACAGACATCATCAGGGGGGTCCACGGTCAAGGACAGTGTGCTATATGGGCAGAATACGTAGATCCCCGATCTAGTTTCGACATCCCCGAAGGGAACCCCAATATATAACACACCCACAGGATGCAGTCGAAGGCGGGCTACCTTCTTGTGCACCCAAGTGTTGTCTCGCGCTGAGCTCCGGTAAAGGAACGGTCCCGATAATATGAGTGCGGTAGGATTTCGCTCGTTAATGACTCTAGTTTCAAGTTTTGAGATCTTGGGTAATTTTCTCACTGTCCCTAACCCAAGATCCTAGCCTGAACTACTGTTTGTGTGAGCTCAAAAAGGAGTTGATTGATTTTATTATCGCTTTATTCTTAATGTACTTGATTATTAGTCTTGCGGAGGGGGAGTGGACGTATGAAATATAATGAGACTCTGACTCAAGAAACCATGCAAAACATGCTCTAAATATTCAATTCGATGAAGAGTATTTCTACACGGAGAGGTTTCTTTTCAACATCCATGCACTAACATTCAAATAACTCAGTTCAGCTTTAAAGATTCAGACTTCTATTTACCTCTTCTTAACAGTCTATAGAATGAAAATTTCAGAATTAACTCAGCTAGATGCAGAAAAATGATAAAAAAAAAAAATTTCTCCTTTTAAAAAGTGAATGCTTTTAACACTAAATTTCCAAACAAGAACAAATAAACAGAAATGCCAGCTTAGTAGACAGGCACAGGGATTCAATCAGTGAAAGATACTGATGGCCAAAAACTCAGCAACCAAAAACACAATCAGGGGAGTGAACAACAAGTTTTGGCTGAGTAACGTACTGTCTATGAGTAAATACAGCGTTATATAACGCATTGTATTTAAGCAGAGACAGCATTATAACACACTGGAAAATATGCAGAGACAACGTTAACCAGGGAAAGGTTCTTCAGATGGCCAAAAAGAAACAGGATTGAACTCTGCGAGCGTTTGACATGTCTACTGGGCATAAAAACTGGTCGGAAGGATCTGTGAACAGAGGAAAGAAGAAAGGAGGGAAGAAATAGTCCGGAAACTATGGGGAAAATCCCCAGCGAAGTCGCCAATTTTTTTGTTAAGTTCCTAGGGACTAGTCCCATTGGACCATCAACCAATGAGCCACAACAACTCAAGAAGATAACTAGTGGAATCCATGATACCTAAGATTCAATAAGAGTTGTTACGACCATGGTTCTCGCCCCAAGTCACAAGAAACTACGCATTCAACAGTCACAATAGCTTCGACTATTGTTTTAGGCACTAAAATTATCAAAACAAATTTAGGTTGGAACTAGTTCAGGTCTAAATCTCTCTATTCACACCTTTATAATAAAAGATTTATTAAAGGGTTTTCAAGGATATCCAATTCCATCACTTCTTTGCAAAAGAAGGGTGTAAATTTTGAACTATCACCTAGGTGTCATGAAGAATCCTTTCAACATTTATAGGCTTTTCTAACGAGTGCACCCATATTGAAAAAAATAGATCTGAATGAAGACTTTCTTGTGTGCACAGATGCATGTAAGGAAGGATTCGGTGGAGTTCTCATGAAAAATGAGCATGTAATATGATATGAGTCCATAAAATTAAAAGAACATGAGAGTAGCTATGTTCCCCATTATTTGGAGCTGTAAGATATCATACATGCTCTAAAAATGTGGAGGCATTAGTAACTCATGGGTAGGAGATTTGAATTGCAGACTGAGTACGGTGGTTTGAGAAATTTGTTTGAAGAACCAAATTTAAATGCCAAACAAATTATATGGTTGTGATATTGGTTGAATATGACTTTGAGATTAAGCACATAAAGGGGAAGGAGAATAAAGCAGTTAATTCACCCAACATAAGGGTGCATTCTATGCATGATACATCTATAAGAGTTTGCAGGTATGATTTAATAATTAGAATTTTATTGATGGGAATTTAAACTAGCAGTATGTGGAAATTAAGAGTAACCCACACGAGGAAAATTCGTAGCCAAAATACAAGGGCTATGAATTGAGTGAAGAAATCATTACTAAAAGAGTATTGCAACAATTAAAATTCAATCCTTTTGGCTAGATCTAAAGAATAAAATGACTAATTACATAACCAGGTGTGTAGAATGTCAAAGAGTTAAGGTTGATCATAAGCACCCAGTTGGTTTGTTAGCGACCAATACCCATTCCTAGGTGGAAACGGATGTAGTGTCAATTGAATTCATTACTATTTTTCCTAGAACAACAAAGAGGAATGATTCTATAATAGTGGTGGTGGATAAACGCACCAAAGTTTCCCAATTTATTCTGCTAAATTCAATGAAAAATATAAGTAACATAGCCAAAATTTTATATGTGGAAAATTTACAAGCTACATATGTGGAAATTTCCAAACTACAGGAAAAATTTGCAGGACAAAGTTGTAGGGTCAAAACTATGATCGAAGTTGCAGATTGATGCAAGATTGAGCTATGGAAAAAGAATTTGGACCTTCGCAATTTTCGTCGGAGTTGTGTGCAAACTTTCGCGCGAGAAAACTGTCGACCGAGAAATTGGGTCGATTTTTTATTGAAACATTTCATAAAACTTTTATATATATAACATTCAATAAAACTCTCGGCCGAGAGTTTTATTTTAATAACATAGCTCCAAACTTTTTCATTCACGCGGCATTTTGCACTGTTGTTTTCGCGAATTCCATTTCCCATCTCTGCTTCCCTCAGATTCTGGTCGTTTGAAGGAGCTCTCAAGGAATGAGGAGGCTCCCTGAAGGAAGGAGATTTTGAATTTGGAGAGTGGAGTTGCGGACGTCGTCTTTGTTGAGGAGAGGCAAGACTTGTGGGAGTGGTCGTGCTAGTGGTTGGAATCTGGCTATTGTTTGATTATGTGGATGTAATAGATTTAGATGGTTAGGTATGAATTATATGGATGGTTTTGAGATTGTTATGATAGTTTTTCTCTTAGTCATTGCCATCTATATTCTTATTGCCATATATAACCAACACAAGTCGAATGATTAGCCAGGAGGTGTATATGTTACACCAACGCTCTTCATCATAGGGGTCATCAGAGGATTCAAACAATCTGAAATCTACGTGTTTTGCAAGATGGAGTACTCTATGGAGAAAGCGGGTAGATACTCTAATCATATCTAGGCCCTGTAAAAATTTTGGTTTCCGATTATGTGAAAGGTGGTGGACTATTCCTGGGTGTTATTGTTGCTGTTGTTGTCATTTTTAATGGCATACTATTTCTACCTGGTTTTTCCGATTGCTCCTTTCCATCCTTGTATTTTCGGTGATACATTTCAGGTTAATTTCAAATTTTTTTTGGGATGACAGTCTGGAGTTATACTTCTAGGGGATGCAATTCGGATGTTGATAATTGAATGCAGCCTGATTGGTTGGTAAGGAGGTGTCAAATATTAATAACTTATGGCTGTTTGAACATGGAAGGGATTAGGCTTTGTACTTGGCATCTTTGAGTTTTTCGTAATCACATAGCTTTTCTTTCTCTCGAGGTTGTATGCAGACTACCTCTTTTATGTACACTGATAGTTACTAAATATGGGCTGCCAGACTATATTAGATTGAGTGCTCAGATGATCCGCTGGAATATTTCCCCTATGGGACTGTCATGCCTCATTATGTGAACGGTTTTTTCCTGAATATTTTATTGTAGTGGCAGCTTTCTGATTTCATCAGTCTATTAAGTCACTGACAAATTTTTTTTAAGTGACTGACAAATCTGTCTCTGGGTGGTCATTGGGATTTTGTCTAGTCAGAAGATTAGGGGGAGGGTCCCTTGGGATTAGACTTTCCTCTTTCGGATTCTCCCTATCCTCTTCATTTAGTCCTCTTTTAGGTACTCACCCACGACATGAGGTGTGGTGGCACCTGATATCTGACACTTGATTGTGGGGTTATTTCGGTTTGTGTCGCTACTTTGCTTATCTTGGATGAGAGCGTGTTTTCTTCGCCCATATTAATCTTTGCCTTATCCTTCATAAGTCGCGTGAAAATACCATTTGTTTTGGCTATTTCTCCATCTTTTTGGCCGAACTCCTGAGGAGGGTCCCCTGATGTAGCTGTATTGCAGAATCAATGTAATATTTTTTTACAGTGACGACACTGATATATCACTGTACTTCTGATGGATTAGAACATCAAGCAAGGTTATTAACACGCTTGGAAGCCTTCACCTGGCAGTAAATGGAGCTGATGTACATTTCCCTGCCCAGCTTTTTGTTTACAAGAAATTTTGACATTTTCTGTGTGCAACAATGGCACTTTTTCCTTCTGGATCAGCTGATGGGTGATTTTATTAGAAGCAATAACACTAGATCTTCTCCACGAGCTGGGTCTTTTGCTGGAGGTACCTTATGCTGGATACAAGGGTGTATACAACTTCTGGAGGTACCTTGTACTAGGCACATGAGGTACATGCTGTCATGGACCTATTGATCAATTGAAACGACCCTGTATATACCTTTCGGATGCAACATAGGGTAACTTTTTGGTACAAGCGAGCCAGCTATATTTGGTTCTCTATGCCTCTGTTATGGTTAATATTAGACAAGCGAGACTGACCTCCCGATTGGACTCGGGCTAATGATGTTTTTCCCTCTTGGTTCCTCAGTAACGGTGTATCTGTATTATTTGGTCGGATCACTTGGCCCTTTTGTTTTTGGATAAAATGTGATTTTGGGGCTCTTTACAAGTCGGATCCTTTTTGTACTCCCTTTAATGGGACTGCTTCTATCCGTAGCCTGGGCATTTGGGGATGCCTCTCTGTATTAAGTACGTTCATGTGGATCTTCAGTAATTTAAATCTCTGTAATTATTCAGTTTTCTTATTATTGAATCTTGCTCACTTCCAAAAACCTTGTTTGTAAACTTATTGGTCCTTTATATTTTAACCAAGACCTTTCTCACAAGTAGGAAGCCATTGTGAAGGGAAATTATTATAATTGTTTCATGTATCCATTCTCTCTTATTACTGTACTCCACTGTCTTTAGATAATAATTCGAAGCAAATTATAAGTGAAAATTTTGTCAACTTACTCACAAGTGGGAAGCCATTGTGAAGGGAAATTATTATAATTGTTTCATGTATCCATTCTCTCTGATTACTGTACTCCACTATCTTTAGATAATAATTCGAAGCAAATTATAAGTGAAAATTTTGTCAACTTACTGGAGGCTTGTAAATCTACATTTCATTGGTATTTTAGTGATTGTTTGAAGGATCCCTTTTCTTTGATTACTATATTGATTGGCTATGGAATATGAGAAAGATAGAGAAGTAACACAATCTCAAAACTATGGAATATCACTTTTGGTGTCATCGACACTTTCTTGTATGTCTTATGGAAGAAAATTCCACACAAATCACCCTGTTACACATGCAAAATATTTGGGCATGAAGAATTTGATGATAATACCTGTAAGCTCAGTTAATTTGGTGTCATCAATGATCCAATGTTGGGTGGAATGGTTCAAAACTATTTTCCATCCTATTTCTGCAAGTAATCTCTGTATGAAAGAAAAGGGAAAGAACACAATGATGCTCTTTTGGAAAATGCACTACAAGCCTGGCTTTACCTCCCTTCACCTTTACATCCCAAACTACAAACTCTAGTTTCCGAAATTAAGATTCTTAACTTTTACAAATCCCCATTGTTATAACTGCCTGTGTTGCAATCTTTAGTTATATCTCAAAGGAAGAAAGAGAAAGCACTGAAGATATATTCAATGAATAATTGTACCAGAAACAACAGCACTGCGGATTTTTCACAATTGCAGTGGCAAGTTCCACTATATCTCTTCTGTGGAGTGGCTGCCATGCTGCTTATAATATTTTTTTCTTCTCTGATTTTAGTTTTCTCTTTCTGGAAGTTATACCATCGGAATAACAGTGAGCTGCCTAGAAACAATGAGCTGAGAGATTATGTTGACCATTCAATTCAGCCCTCGAGTGGAATCGATTATAAGGAAGAAGCTGAGAAAGTGGTGGTGATGATGCCTGGTGATAAACAACCCACTTTCATAGCTGAACCTACATCTGTGGCAGAAGGCCTTAAATGTAATATTTAATTCCTTGGAGTTGCTTTCATGGGTTAGTGTCTGTTTATGGATATCAAATATGTCAAATTGGCTATTTGTTGTTCAATGGTGGGTGGAAGATACTTTTAGTGTTTGTATATATTTTACGATGTGTGGATGGAAATGGATGTCTCTATCTTTATGATTAAGAGAAATCTTCAAACAAATTTAATGTGGCCTTCATTTTACAGTGGAGATAATTTGTAGTATAATGAATAAATTTTATAAATCAAGCTGCATCATAACTTTTTGATCTTGAATGTTGCAAATGAACTTCAAAGGTTTTTGAAGATTGTGTCTCCAAAGAGAATCCCATTTCCCATCTCTGCTTCCCTCAGATTTTGGTTGCACATTCAATATCCTTCCATAATAGAGGATCATCATTATCCGAGTTCAAAGACCTGTTACATGTTAATAAATTTTTGGAATTGACTTTTGGAGTTCTGTATCTGAAATTATTTTTGAGAAATTTAAGTGACTGCAATTTGATTGATAAAGTGTGATTTGACTATTAAACTTCATTGACATGTACATATCTCCTATTTAAAATTTGAGCATATAACCTTTATTTATAAAAAACCAAATTAATGAATCAATGAATCAAAACCAAAATTAATGACTCAATGAATCAATTACAGAGAAATGATAATCATATGGTAATGCAACAAGTAAGTTTAATTCAGCCAAAAATTGTCAGTCTCACATCAACTTTTTCACAGCCAATATAACAATAATCTCAATACACATCCTTCAAATCTCAATACAAATCCTTCAAATAGCAGTGTAATGCATGTCATCATTCCTTATTCCAGTCATCCGTAGAGCTATGAAGGTTACAATAGGAAGGCTAGGAGAGGCTATCATTTTCCAAAGAAACAAAAATTTCCTTAACTATTGCGAAAAATCATGCATGGATAGAGTGTTTCCATTCTCCTGCATCATGTGTACTAACACATGGAAGAGACTCCACTTAATAGGACTGAAACCCCACAGAATAGGAAAAGAACCCCACCGACCAGACTCAAATCCCATAAATTTGGACAAGAACCCTTAGAAATTGGACCGAAACCCAACAAAACAAATGGATTGACAACAATCCAACCCTTTCGAGACCAGACTTTAGTAGTTCCACCATTACAATTAGGGCCCAAACCCCTCCTCTTCGTAACATTGTAAAAAAGCTGAATATGAAAAATCTTAGATGGGGTATCTAACAAAGTGCTACCCGTGAAAATGTCATTGGAGGCCATACACTGAACTTCATAGGATTGGCAGGCCAAGCTGTGAAGGTTACAGAGAGGGCAGAAGGCCGGTCTAGTAATGGAGATGGGGAAATGAGTAATAGGATAAGAGATGAGGAAATTCAAGATGGGGAAAAAGCAACCAGAGCCGATAGGAGGCCATGCAGAGCCAATTGAAAGACATTCAGATTTAAATTGGGTAAAATAAGTGTCGAGGAAATGAGCGACCTTCGTAGAAACTGGGACGTTAACACCAAGATCCTTAACAATAACTAGAATATACTAGAAAATAGAAAAATAAAAACCCTCAGCCCCCATACAAAAGAGGTAAGTAGGTTTAGAATAAAAAACACAGAAGAGGACAACAAGAAAATTTTCATATACTCCCCAATCCTTAATACAACAATAGTTCAAAGGCTTAACGACTGTAAAATTCCGCATTAATTTCAATAAGTTGTCCCAAAATCCATGTACATCAAACAAAACCCCCATAATTTTTCATATCTTTCATACGCAGAAAATAGAAATGAGGTGAAGACATGAATTATGTTTCCTATCGCAGCAACAGACATGATACAAAGGCTATGAACATACCCGAATAAGCACCACATAACCATCGTCTAGCCCTTCAACTACTCGCTGACTTCCTTTTCTAATCTCAGCTTCACGTTTAACTACCAGACCATATTACCACCTTGAACATTACCACCTTTAGCCTTCGTAACATTCCTTACATGCCAGCCCTGTTTCCAACACCCTTCTGACACCGTGAGTTTTCTACCACCCGCATTTAATTCCATCATTATTTGGCGTGGGTGGTAGTACCCACCATCGTCTCCTCATGTCCACATCAACTATCCATGTGGTACGCACGAGCTCGTGCCACCTCGTCATTCGAATTAACCATTTGGCACCCCGATCTGGGATCCCGAGTATCCTCGTTATCCCTATCAACAATTTCCTATAGAGATTGTAGCTTCTCCACCTATACCATTTTGGCTTGGTTGATGTCCAGTTGTCACACCCCCGTGAGTACAACTCTAGTTCTCCAAGTAGTCAGTTGCTTCATTCCCTGATATGCGAATATGTGATGAGATAAGGTAACCAATGCTTGGAAGAATATCATTTATTTCCTGAATTAGACAAGTTGTTCACCAGCTTCGACTAATTTTCTCCCAACCTGTCCCCTACTGCAACTTCTACAGAACACTTGTTACCATGGCTGAATCCCCCTCTACTATAGTCCTCTGATATTGTTCTCTTACAACTATCAAAATGCCTTGTTTTACCACTGTGATTTTGGCTTCGTTATTTGTAGCGAATCCAAAATCGATCACATAAATTATACTTACTAAACCCTTTGAATCACGAAATATACCTCTTTCTCCTGCTTGACCCAAATTACCTTTAGAGGCCCCATCATAATTAAGATTAATAACCTCCTATTGTAGAGCATTGAATTAATCGTGCGGATGTCTTCCCAAAGGTTTTTGTTTCCATGAGGCTGGGGCGAGCATTTGGGGTTTCAAGTTAAGCATAGCTAAAATCCTATCCTCATGCCCATTAGCTTTCCAATCATCTTCATGCCATTTCTCGGTGAGGACAGTTTCTCTGATATTCTCGAGAACCACTTTCCATATCTCTTCAATTTTTCGATACTCATCTCTGAATGTTCTCCAATTTCTTTCTTTCCAGGCGACCCATATGATAAATCCCATAAAGAGTCCCCACGCTATGTTAAGAACAAGGCTTTTATACCCTCCTTTTCTCCAGACTTCAATTGTATGCCTGAGGCTCTTGTTGTCCCTATCTATTTATTGAAAGAGGGAGGAAAGGTTTTTCCACAAGGTCTCAGCGACAAAGAAGTTATTCAATAGGTGTTCCAATGTTTCTACATTCTTCTTACACATAGTATATGTCAGTCAGCCATGCATTCCTTTCTTATGTAGTTGATCCTAGGTAAGAATCTTTCCATGACTAAGTAGCCACAAAAAGTATTCAATTTTCGGCCATTGTTTTTCCGAACATATTTTTTTTCCAAAGTGGTACAACTACATTATGAATGTTATTTGATTTTATGTAATGGCCTTCTTGCATTGTGAACATGCCTTTCGTGCAATACCCCCATATGAGTATATCCTCTCGTGTTGCTATTATTAATTTTCTAGATTTAAGTTCTTTCACATAGTTTTCCCATTGACAAGTTTCTGGAGCATTCTTCCACTGGTCTTTTAGCTTCCATTTTCGCCATTGAAGCTCTGTCCCTTCATCCAAAAATTGTGCTATTGTCTTAGTATTCGGCTTGTTAGTGAATAGGAAAATCTCCCCTAAATCAATTTCACTGAATATTTTCTCCTATTGTTGTCATGATTCCTCCCAAAACTGGGCAATGTCGCCTCCTCTAATTTCCCAGAAACTGTGTTCTTGGATGAGATATCTATTTAGTGCTATCAAGTTTCAAATAATGGATCCTTTAGGGGTCATTTGAACTTTTAATTTCCTTACAATAGTTAAGGAAATTTCATTCTTCTGTTTTGAGATTATTTTCCACAAATCTCTACCCCATTGTATCCATATTTACCAGAGCTTAGCTCCCATAACTTGATTTAGCAAATATGGATCTCTTAACCCCAAGCCTCCAGTCCTTTTTATTTTCGTAAGCTTATCCCATGAAAGGAGAGCCCATTTACAAGCTTGTTGAGATCCTTTCCATAGGATGTTTTTAAACGTCTTAGCCATATCATTACAACAGATTTTAGGCGTTTCAAATCCAGAGAGTTGATAGATGGGAATGGATTGTAAGACTATTCTTAACATAACAACTCGACTCAGAGCATTAAGCACCCGAAATGCCCAATTTTGAAGTCGAGCTTATATGCGATTAATGAGATATTTCCACCCAGAGACCCGAAGAATAGCTCAAGAATCAAAATTGGGCAATGGGAAGAACGGTTAAAACAAGAAGAGCTGCTGTGGAGGCAGAAGTCGAGGGTGCAATGGTTAAAACAGGGAGAACACAACACTAGTTTCTTCCATAAGTCAACCATCCAGCATAGAGCACATAATCGCATCCTCTCCCTCAAAAAAGCTGATGGCGATCAAGTTTATAAAAGGGAGCATATAGGATCTGAACTCAACTCTTTTTTCACTTCTCTTCTCAGCGATCCCATTCAAGATAGAACCCAAGCCATAAATGAAATTATCGCTGCCATTCCCAACTTAGTTATAGAGGAGAAAAACTCCCTCCTTCTAAGAGAATTCACTGAGCAGGAGATTGAAGAAACAATCTTCAACATGGCCTCGAACAAGGCTCCCAGACCAGACAGCTTTACAATCAAATTCTTTAAAGCTTGCTGGCCCATTATTAAGGCTGACCTTCTCAACCTAGTAAGTAACTTTCACAGAACCAAGAAAGTGTTGCCTGCCATCAATGCCACATTCCTCACCTTAATTCCCAAATCAGACCAGGCTGACTCCCCTGACAAGTTTCGTCCCATAGCCCTTTGTAATTTCCTTTACAAAATCCTTTCCAAACTGATGGCTAGCAGACTTAAATCTGTCCCTCCCTCAATCATTTCTCAGGAACAAACTGGCTACGTTGAAGGTAGGCAGATCACTGACAGCATAATCCTCACTTAGGAAGTGTTGCATTCTCTCAAAACAAAAAGGACTCTGGACAGGTATGCTTATCCAGCTTGACCTTTCAAAGGCCTTTGATAAAATCAGCTGGCACTATACGAGAGAAATCCTCCAGGCTTTTGGATTTAGTCAGCAATGGACAAATTGGATAATGGAACTGGTCTGAGGTGCTTTCTTTTGAATGCTGCCGAATGGAGGACCCCTTCAACCCTTCATTCCATCTAGAGGTATAAGGCAAGAAGATCCCCTGTCTCCGTTTCTCTTTGTCATTATGGCAGAAGGGCTAGGAAGATCCTTAGCCAAGGAAAAACAGCAGAATCAACTCAAAGGCATCAAACCGGTACACCAAGGACCCACAGTAACGCATCAGCAATTCGTAGATGACACAATGCTCATGGGCGCCCCCACAGTGCAGGAAGCTCGAACCATCAGCAAAGTGCTAAAGACTTTCTCGGAGGCCTCAGGTATGGAAATCAATCTCACAAAATCCAAACTATTTTTCTTCAACACATCCATTCCTGTGCAGATAAATCTCAACAGAATTCTGAATATTCAAAAGAACTCCCTTCCAACCAAATACCTTGGTATACCACTCTCGGAATATGCCTACAAATCGGCCAACTGGGAAGCCCTCCTCAACAAAATGAGAGCCAGGTTAAGCATCTGGACCCACCGGGCCTTAAACATGGCCAACATACTGATATTGGTCAAGTCTATCCTTCAAACCATGCCAACATATATGTTTTCAGCACTTGCAGCCCCTAAGGCGGTTTATAAATCCATCCGAAGCATCCAACGATCCTTTATCTGGAATGAAGCCTCTAAGGAATCCAAATGGGCCCTCCTCAAGTGGACAAACATCTGCAAACCAAAAATGGAGGGAGGTTTGGGCCTAAGAGACCCCAAGATATTAAGCAAGGCCGTAGTAGCAAAAATCTGGTGGAGATGGGTAGAAAATCCTAACTCCCTCTGGGGCACCTTGTGGAAAGCGAAGTATACAAATAAAATCAGGGACAAAGACCTCATCAGGATTATAGGCACCACTCAAGGATCCCCCATCTGGAATAAAGCATGGGAAAATCGACATATTATTCAGCAGCATAGCTTCTGGGAACAGGGAAAATTTTAAGAACCCCCCTAAATTTATATATATAATAAATGGGCGAATCCCCATGATACATAGGAAAAATGGAAGGCGATTTTATTAATAATATAATATGTATATATAATTTTTTGGCGAATCTCTCACAAGATTATATTATCTTGTAAAATCATGGCGAATCACCAGTACAAATGGCGAATCACTACTACAAAATGGTGAATCATTGTCTAGGGGAGTTCGGGGTGTTGGTTCCAATGAAGATATGGTAGTTGAACTAGGAGTAGAAGGAAGAGAACCACCAAGACCAAGCATGGCACATGGTGACTCGTGAGGGAAGTAGTTCTCGTGCAGTTTGGAAAACACGTTCTTCTAGTTCTGCTAGACAGTTTGGAAATTGTAGAGTTCGCTTCCCTTTATCTTGGAATCTTTGGGTTAGCACCTCTACCTATTGCTTTCTGGACTAGCTGATCAGTGAAAAAGATATTGCTACTATTTGTTTCTCAGTACAAATTTCTGTTTCATGGGTTGGTGTTGTTAGCGCTCAAATCTACCTTAGGCTGAAGTAAGGCAAAACTTAGGATAACCACAAATCACGCTCAGCCTCGTAGCTAGCCCTACGAGGACAGGAGAGGGCTCTCTCAGGGTCAAACTTAGTAAGAATACACAATAGGGTCTGAGATGACTTGCAAGGATACTGATTTTAGGCTAGGTAAACAAATAGAAGGGTTTGATTTGAATTTTTTGGGGTTTTGTTGGAAAAATGGGAAAGGCAAATTTGGGTCCGGGGATGAAGGCCAGTTCTTGCAGAATTCAAGTTGGAGCAGGATAAGCAAAGGTTTAGATGCCTTAAATGGAATAACGGATAGGAAGGACTGCTGAGAAGCTGAAGAAGGCAAGATGGTATCAAGGATCCTCTTACAAACTGGAGAAAACATGTAAAATCAAACAAAACCAAAGGCAGAGCAAAGCAAAGCTATTGAATTCCACCTTAAACATTGATTTGTTTAATTTAAGAAGATTAGAGAGATAGTAAAATGGAATACATAAAAATTGATGAACTTACAAATACATGGAGAAAAACACCATCCAAAACAGAGCCACAAGGATCCCAATAATTGCTGCAAAACCCCGGTCTTTCCTTGCCAAAAATGCAGAAGTGATGTACAATAGAGTGCCAAACAATTCCCAAGTATCCAAACCTGAAAATATCTCAGAAAATACATGATATAGACCATCCTAACCCCTTCCCATGCCTCTAGGGGTCGAGCTCATCCTTCTAGGAGCTGTTTCAACCAATTCTAAACAAGGAACTGAAATCTAGGCAGCCAAACAACTTGCCTCTAAAAGGAAGGAAACTGATTCATTCATTTAATTTTCACTTTTTTGTGAATGAATCCTCTAGAACAAGTAAATATGAGCCAAAATTACATCATAGTCCTCAAGTTACATCAATATAGATCAATAATTTCATCAAAAAGTGAAACTAGTCAAACTGGCCGAATTTATGAGTTGAAAAGTAAAAATTGGGTCAAAATCCTCTATGCGCCGCGCCAGAAAACTCAATGCGCCACACCAATTTTAGCCTATTTTTGAGGCACTTCCTGAAGTCCAAATTGAGCTCATGATAGCTCGTTGGAAAGCCTTGGATGTCTGCTATCCAACCCAAGTGGAATTTTTCAATTTGAATCTTATTTGCCTCTCCAAAACTGCAATCTCCCAAGACTACTTCCTGCAGGTGAAAAAGGTGGCAGAAAGCTGGTTTTTGGAGTGTTTTTGGCCCTTTAGACCACCCAAAACTTGATGAAATCTCTCAGCCATTCCTGAGCATGCATAATTTACCATAAAAAACCCAAAAATATCAAGTTTTCCTCCAGAAGATGTCCCAATCATAAGCGCGCGTCGGGCGGAAAAACCTGTTTTGTAACCAAAATTTTCAAAAATGACAAAAATTTCTCCAAATTTTCTGAAATTTGGAGTGAAGGTCTCCCATCATGTCTCATGCTCAGCCAAGGAAGCCTCGGCCAAGATTTGAAGTGGATCTGACCTTTTCCGCCTCTTCAGTGCCTTCCTTAACTTCGCCTTCAGGATCTTCATGCGTGCTCTACAAACATGTGTGCGGGCCCAATAGTGAGTCTTCATATGTCTGAGCAAGTCTTTGTCCCTATTGGCCTTCGCCAACTTCTTCTCCAGATGTCTGTTGACTTTCTCCAACCAAATTTTCCGCTCAAAAGGTGTCATGTCACCTTGTCTCTTTCGGGCCAATTCCCGGTCTTCACGGATTTGCCGCAACTCTGTGACTATCTGCTGACCCTCAAGTTGTTCATTCCGCTGCTCCAAGTATTTGATAACATACTTAGCTCTATCCAACTTCTCGTTCAATGTATCTATCTGGGCCTTCTGCTCCTGAATAACCTCTCGCAGCTTTGAGCGTGGAGAGCTTGACTTAAGATCAATCAAGACAAAATCAGTGTCATGGCCTCCTGAAGGCCCTTCATCGTGCATAGGCTTCTTGCCTCTATCCTGAAACTGTACCTGTGCTGATGTAGAAGGCGAGACCCCTTCCACCCTGGTGGAGATAATACTCGCGCTGCTGAAGAAGGTAACGAGACCCCTTCCACCCTTGGTGGAGATAGTACTCATCGTGATGCTGCAAATAAGGATTTGTGGCCTCTCTGATATGTAACACACATTGGAGCAGTGATAGGCTCTATCTCAGGAACCTCAAACTGATGTGAAGGCTCTCCCTCATTACGAACAATCTCGGGAGGAGGCTGAGGGACTGCAAAGAAATCACGGGAAATGAACTCATCCCATGCGATGCCCTGCTGTGCAAGCTGATGTACCACCATGATCTTGATGAGCGCGTAATGATAGATGCTATTATGCTGTTGCGCTGGGGTCTTCTTCTGCACAAGGACCTTCATCCGCTCTATGTTACGGTACATGAAATATGGAATGCTCATCATCCGCACTCTCGTGAAATGCATCAACAGCCGGATGTGATACACATACAAGTGTGAAAAGCGCCCTTCACAACTAAAGTATCTAATGATAAGTTTCATCAATGGTGCATACTCCTCTTTCAGAAACCGGAATGGGAATACCCTGCTAAGCTTCCTCACATACCCAGGTTTGATGTATGGCTCGTAATAGGCTTTCTCTAGCTACTGTCTCTTGTTCCATTCTTCGCATATGTTCGGTATCCCGGTGGCCTAAGAAATAGTCTCTGGTGTCACGGTGAAGTTTACTCCAGCAAGGTTTACATGATCATCATGCAAATGTAGGACAAATAGGCGAGCTAACTCATGATGATGCCGAGTCTGAGCGATCATCTCGCAGTACTGAAAACATGACTGACGCTGAAAACAATCCATTGCAAATGGGCAGGCCTGCAATTGAACTAAAGAAGTGGGCTCCTCCTTGACGTGCCTGCCACTCTTATGGGACCTCCTTGGTACATTTAGTTCTGTTGTAGAATCACTGTCCTGCTCATATGATGAATTTGTTTCTGACATGATGCTAAAAACCAGGTGTTTGACAAATAGGTGATGATAAATATATGGTGAAAAACAAGAGTTTGTTTGTCAAGACCAAGTGTGCCACATATACAATAAGGTGCTATGAAGAAATATCACAGTGGGAAAAGGACTGTCAAATGAGATATAAGTGTGAGGACAGTCACTGTTTGGGGAATTTAGGGATTTGGGGATTTATAAGTAATGTGAATGGGTGATAGAGATGGGGGTAGTTTAGGAACCAAAGTTAATGAAATGGCAACATATAAGTGTAGTCAAAGACATAATGGCGGCCCTTGAATCTTGTGGAAATTACAATTTTATCAATGAAGGGAAATGGTGACAAGTGATAGGGTTTAAGGATTCAAAAACATGGAGTGAAAGGGAAAAAAGGGATATGGGACAGCAAAAATAGGGGAGGGACATGTGGTATGAGAGTGTAACAGTAGTAGCAAATGACAATAATGATAAAAATGACAAGAGCTCACATGACAATGGAATGAGAGTTTAAGCACCAAAATTCAAGTTTTTTAACCACCTCTTTGCAAACCCTTGGGAGCAGATTGCAATATGAGTATAGGGTTTATGTTTCACCAATTAAACTCTTGATCTTTGGCCTCCAAACACACCAAGTACGTCTTAAAATCAATGAGCAAAGAGTCTCAACTTACTTGGAGCGGAAATATTTGTTTGATTTTGAAAAAATTGAAGAGCATTGATGAATTTCTGGCTTGATGGCTCAATGCACCACGCGCACACCCAGTGCGCCGCGCTCTGTGGGTGCGCCGCGCCTGTGGCAAAATGCACTATCAATTTCGGCCCAATGCGCCGCGTCGATTCTGTGCGCCGCGCCTCTTTCTTATGCACCACGCGCAATCTTCACACACAGTCACGGCTTTAATATTACAACTTTGTTCTTCCAATCTTCAACTCGATTTATCCTTTGGATTTTTTGAATATCTTCTGATGCAAATGGACAAATGAATTTGATAAATATCTTATATAGACATGGTTTTAATTTTTTCTTCTCAAAAACCCATTTTCTAATGTTTCTTGGCTTTGGCACTTTTTCATTTAATAGAACTCTGTCTTTTGTTTCCCTACTGACTTTCTGAGATTTGAATGATGAAATTGGTTGATTTTCTACAGGAATGTTGGCGTTTGGACTTTGGCAAAGACCAGAGGCTGCATTTGAAGAATTTCATGGTAGAAAAATACATAGTATTACAAAAACAAATTTTAACAATTTCTTATTCAAAACAGAGTTTTGAACAAGAAATGTCCTTGAGCATGTTTGATAATAAAAATTTTGAACTGAGAACTTATTTAAAACTTCCCTCTGACCTGCTGGTATTATTGCCTAGACCTAGAAGCTGAAACACCATCTATGACATGTCAATGACGTGAACTGAACTTTGATTGATAAACTTTGACCAACCCAACAAGTACAAACATGAGGGAAACGAGAAAACCAAGCCCTTCCGTCAGACAATGACATGACCCTAGAGGAATACAATTGAGTGAATCAAGAGAGATACCTAAAAATGAGATGCAATAAGCGAAATGATCTTTGATGGAGGGATAACAAGACCGACTCTAACAGGTGTCATTAAAAAACATACATTTAGGCACTTACTCAAACCAAATTCTGCTAATCATTATCTTGAAAATTTTGTTATCAGTGGGCACTGAACTTGAAAAATAAGTAGAGAGGAACTTGAATTTCTTCCATAAGGCTATGGTGAAGCACATACTTTTTGTTTCTGGGATGTGCAAATGACAATCAGCAGCATCAATTTGAAGAAACATAATATCACTGTTTCTAAATTTAAGAAACAACGCTGACCATTAACAGTTTTAAAATTGCTTGTAATCACAGAAGATAATGGTAAGGATTATACATTGAAGCTAAGATAAATTACACTCCTGTCCTCGTCCCATTTTTTATAATAGAGTATTTATATGTCCAATCAGCAGTACAGAGAATTCAGCAAAACGGAAATATCACTTGTGCTTGATTTTGTGATACCGACAATGAGTTAGCAGTACTAGATACTCAAATATTATATCTCATGAACACAAGTAAAAGCTTTTCCACGGAATCATCAAAAGTTTAATTGCTTGCCTTCGAATTTCCCTGTCCTTGGTTATGTGTATTGGTATGGTCATTTTATGCTGCTTCAACAGGACAACCAAACCAAGAATCTCATGTATAATAAGTTTGATTGGTCACCAAAATTTCCTGAGAGAAACTTGCTGAATATTTTTGGCCAAACCACATCTCAATTTCAGGTCGCATTAATGGTTGAGTGAAGCCCAAACGTGAGTTCTGTTCATCCAGTAGGGGCCATGGTTACAAATGTGCATGTAGAAACAAACACTCATTAGATGAATCATAAGCACATAAACGTACTTTAATAAAGGCTTGCGCATGTTTATATACACTTACAATAACGTACATAAGAAGGGGTAAACTTCAAGTTGTGGATAGCCCAAAGTCTCCAACAAAAGAACAATACTACTATGTCTCATGTAATTCATGTCCAAAAACTGAGCATGCAGTGCTTGCCTCAGATCCGTTCTCATGCATATCACCAATTCCCTGCCCAATCCTGTGTTTGGAGTTACTATTGATTTCACAGCATCCATCAGACCTAACATCAGAAACATGCTTTACAAGATCCATGCTGGTTCCGTCAGTGGAATCTCGAAAATCAGGCACCCATCCTATTTGCACTATATCTTCAAAATAATCTAAGTCAGTGGAATGCGTGCCAAAGTCAGCCATTTTTCCTCTATAATTAAGTTGATCCAGAGAGTCTGCAGTGGACTCTAGAGGGCCCTCTGTACAATGGCTAAATGACCATAGCAAGAACACATAATTCCCCTCTTGTCCTGAGTTGTTAATTGACCTTACAGAACTCCTTCCAGAAGCCTTCCTTTTGTGATGTCTTTTTCCATCAGTGTTATTTAACATTTCAACAGATGCAGAATTGTCACCTGAAAATCACCACTCAATTTAAACATGCATTAAGCCAGACAAGCACTTAAATGAGGATTTGATCAAGTATGAATTTGTTACTAGCAAGATTTCAAGTCTCCTGAAAGATGCAACTTCATGAGGGTTTGTGTATTGCAAATAGACATACATCTTTTGTTTCCAAGGAAAACCTCATGAGTAAGCCTAAGGGATGCTTCCCACATTTGTGGACAGCATCCCCAGTAAACCTGTCAATGTAGACTAGTGCACCTCACCTAGAGGAATTTAAAATTCTAAACCAGGCACCTGCTGGCACAAACCTAGCCAAATGTCCAGTAACATTGGCAACAACCAGTTGAGCTAACCCTTGAACTTTGTGAGTGTGTGCATTATCATGTGATGTGAAGTGAACACGGTTCAAACAATATAAAAGAGCATAATGAGTAAGAGAGGAAATGTCTGAAATGGCCCCAAATGAAAGCTCAGCAAGACATCGAACTCATTCCTTCCAATGTTTAAGTTCTCTTTCTTTAGCATGTAGCTTAATCTCAGTTGACTGAATAGCTCCACCTCAAGCTCTGAAATCCTTTCTTCTTGTTGTTTCTCCAATAGATCATGTATACACTTATCTAACTCATATGGTGACACCCCATAGTCATCAACCTGAGAAATATCTAAGTGTTCCAAGGGAGTCTTGTCTGCAGAACTCCATTGACCTGGAAGCCCATCTACACAAAGCTCTCCCTCCACCAATTCAACGGAGGAATTTGTGAACTGCAAAATATCAAACCAAGCAGAGGAGGATTAAAATATTTACTAGGCCAGATACTTCATATATATGCCTTCTACAATGTTATGATAGACTTATTAAACATGTATTTAAGTCAAACAGTTCAGCATCTGATAATGAAACTTTGTCCTTTCGGCCATTATTCAACCTTCATATCTGGGAAACAGCTGATTAAATGGTAGCAGATCATAGATTGTTCAAGACAATGCCAGGAGAAACCGTTCATGCCCAATCATATTAGACTAATCCCTTGGACCATTATTACCAAAATGCATTTTCAGAGGTTTACTCTCAAAACATTTTACTGCAAAAAGTCTTCTTACTTTAAAAGGAAGTAGAATAGAAGAGACACCATGCATGTCAAAATTATTTTAGATATGTGCATGATACAAGTCAGAAATGGCATTCAAAAAATATTTTTGTAATCAATGAAAACATGTTTAATATACAAACAATATGAGGGGTAACCCAGTCTGGAACTTGTCTTTCTCTTCAGTAAAAATGGGCCACTATCATTGTAGGCATAAATGATGCAACTTGTATGAATTTTGAGATGTTCAACTAGGGGTTAAGTGTTGTGAGCTTGAGGTTGTTCAAACCCAATGATGTGTGATGAATTTCACCATTTACTGCAATCAATAGCAAAATGATTGTGACAATACATTAGAAGCCAAAAATAGGGCAAAGGTCCATGTGCAATGGAAACTACACCCCGACTACAGAACCTTAAGGAAATGAAGGAGATCACCAACTTCATGCAGATTGAAGCTAGAGTTTCAGATTGGTTCTCTAAAATCCCTAGTTAGTAGAATCTCGAGTCACCTCTACCTCCCATAGGAGATGGTTTCATCTCCTGCCCCGTCAACTTCTAAATTGTTGAGGACTCCTCACTTTGCAACTTTCCCATGGACAGGGATGAGGATTTGTGCATCTAACACTCCAAAACCAAAACTGGAGGATCCACAACTGTCCACTGCTACTACCACTGTTGTACACTATTGTTGTACATTTCTCTGTTGGTGTCAGTCACTGTTGCTTCTGTTGTGGCTGCTTCCATCAATTGTTGCCACCACACACACTGTCACAACTCCAATAACTGTCATAGAGATGATGTCATGGGATCATACACATCACTTTTGTCAGAGCCACACTATCTTACTTGTTATGGAACCCTTTCTTCAACAGTCCACAACCAAACTAATCTCACTGTCAGTCATGTACATTTAGCAAACATAGTCTTCTAGAATCTTTCATCAATGACTCAAAGGACTGCTCAAGTTCTTTGTCAACATTCTCAGATCCTTACATCATGATCAGAGCTTAGAGGTCACTGCCATATTAATATTGCCATATAGGGTTACTTGGTACAGTCAAGTAGATCACTGTTATGCAAGCAAATAATAGTCACACAGACATGCCAAAACAGATCAGTGTCTGTATGGTGGCATTGCCACTATCTGTATGATGGATGTAGATCACTCTGCTATTAGGTCACTGTATTGCTCCTACTTGGTCTATACAGTATTGTTGTCCTAGATTATACTACCAAAAATACCACTGAACATTGACAGATCTGTCTACAATCATATATCTGAAACACAAGAGCTCTTCAATCATCACTCATCATATTTTACCAACTAGATGAGTTTAATGAGATAAATCCAATAGAATCTTCTATATATCAAGCAAGCCAATTATTGTACATCGTCTGTTACAAACTCTGTCACCACTCAGGCAATTTTTATTATCAATCTCTGTAATAGATCTTATGCACAATAAGGCTTCAATGCAATCTTTAGATTAATAATTTCACACACAGAAATCTGTTCTTTTTGTTCATCACTTTTACAAAGAATATCGCAATTCAGCATCCAACGCACAAGGTAAGTATAGCTACAGGCATACTCTATTCAGACCAACATGCGTTAATTGATTCCTATAGAGTGTTTGTCGTCATAGGTCAATTATCAAATACAAAATACTGCATAGGTCAAAGTCATGGATCATGACTTGCTTCAATCCAATTGTTTTGTCATACTCATGCAAAGGTATACAACAATCTATTATTCAAAAATAGTAGAATGTGTCACAATAATGCCTTAGCCAACATTCTCCATCCAAAACCAATCTTGCTTTAGTGAATTTCCTTCCAATTTTCCTTTGAATCTAGTTAGTACTTTTACCCTTGTGTAGACTTCTAAAATGAAGTGGCAGTTCATTAATAAACATGAAGATCAATTTTCGACTTTTCCTTACAAAGTGTATAGTATCTTGGACCTTACCATGACCTCTTTTTTAGATTGTCCCAGGTCAACACCTTGTTGCTTAGATTCTAGAATAAGTAATAGAAAGATTGCTTTCTTCATATGATTCTGTAATTTCCAAATTATATTCCACCTCCAAGTTTACATGGCTTCCCTTTTTCTACTAAGTGGTATAGCCATATGATATCCTTTGTTGACTGTGTATTCACTTTCTAACCTTTTTGCAGCCCAAACCAATTTTACATGATATTAATACTATTTATGAGTATGATACATATGCTCTCCATTCCTCAAAAAGATCATCCTACAACCCTAACTGATCTTCTCTTTTCCAGTTTGAGACCCAATCATTATTTTTATCATAACATTATCTAGGAAAAATAATTTTGAAATTGAATATTGTCCATTAACTCCCTATATATCTAGGATTATTCAGACCCCCAAACCAAGTGTCAGTTTGCAACCTCCCCTACTGACTTTTATTAGCCAACTAAGCCAAATGATCCCCTATGAGATGGTATGTCAATGGTCTCGATCATTTCTCTCCAACTGATTAAACCTTCTATGACAGGTTTTCTTGAACACCTTATAGACTTTTCAATGTTAAGGGGCTCAACATACTTCTTTGTCATGACATATTGTGGAAATCCGTCTCAAGTGATGATTCCTCCAAGTCCCTTTAGCTTCCAAATAATTTGAAAAGGGATTAGATCTTTGATCCCCGTCTTCCCTCTCTCTTCGGTTTAACGATTTTATTCCACTTGTCAAGGGGTATTTCTTACTCTTGACTTTTTTCAACACACTGGGAGCGATAAGTGAATTTTCTAATTGCGTTTAATGGATTAGATCAGAAAATCAACCCACAACACACTGAAACTTGACTATCGATCTCAAAGGCAAATTACACAAGTTGATGCGTAGGGGTATACCATTGTCATATTAAAATTCATGTGCGTCAAATCTCCATACAACATTCATATTTCAAATAAAAAATCCTTTGCGTCTTTGTCATCAATTATTAAAACCAAACATATTCATTGTGTCACTGTTAAATGGGTTTTTAAAAGTTAAATGGCTCCCGGACGAGAGTTGGAGAAACTCTCGGACGAGAGTTGGAGAAACTCTCGTCCGAGAGTTTCTCCAACTCTCGTCTGAAAAGTTTTCCCGAGAGTTTTGTGACCACAACTCTCGGACGAGAAAATGCATAACTCTCGTCCGAGAGAATTTTAACTCATGTTAAACCCGACCAAACTCTCGTCCGAAATATTTAAAATCTCTCGGACGAGAATTTTTAAAACTCTCGGCCGAGAAATTAAAAATTTCTCCCGAATTCTAACCATCCGCCAAAAACTGTTTCCCAACTTCGCGATTTGACCCGTTAGCACCTAAAGAGATTTGATCCCTCTTGGTGCTTGATAAATCTCTTACGCTGGCAGATTATAAATTTATATATATATTTATATACCATTGGAAAAACCATGGGTTCTGAAAGCTGAAGAATCCCAATTGCCAACATAGATCCATATTAATTTTGGATCCATCAATAGTGGATAGAGATCAAATCTCCCTAGGTGCAAACCTTTCCTCAAGTTTTGCATTCAAAAAAGAAGTTTGCACCTCAGAGATTTTATCTCTCTTAGTTCTTGATAAATCCATAGTTAAGATAGATATATGTTAGTTTTATAATTAAAGTACTATTATGATGTTGAAACAATGTTTTTATAGTTTTGCTTTGAGTTATACCTATTATTTGAGTTTTACTTTGTGTTCTATCAAATTGAGAATTTTTAAACTTTATTTGGATTTTTGAATTAAGGGTAATTTTGAGATCTTATATTGAAGGATTTGGTTAAATTTGTTATGAAAGTTGTAATAAAGTAAGTATCTTGTTAAATATTAAGTATTCATATCCAATTTCACTCTTTATGTAATTTGTAATATATTTATTTATACATGAAGATTAAGAATGGTAGTTGGCACCTTGTTGTAGCCCTAGTTTGGTGTTTTGGTAAATGACTCATATCATGTTTATCTACTTGTTTTTCTCAATATGGATTATTACAAATCCTAGAAAAGAAAGGTACTCGAGAGATTTTTTTTCCTATTTTAACTTGAAATATGCTTGAGAGAAAATAATTCTTTCTTTTTATTTTAAATTGAAGATGCACAATTCATTAGGCAGAGAAAAAATCATATATTATCATGGCCTGTTCTTCAAAATTTTATTGATCAAAAGAGGATTTATTGATGGGCTATGCTATTTTATGGGATTAAAAACAATGAAACATATTTTATGGGATTGTTCCTTTGCAAAATCTTGTTTAGTTATAGTTGAATCTCAATTCTTTTTTTTTGTAAGTTTAGTAGATTCTCTCTATTTTCCATTAAATCAAAAAATAGAAAAACATATTACACTCAATATATACGCTGGATGGCCTCAACCTGCGCCTAGGAAACTAGGCCTGTTTGTCACCTCAAAGAGTTATAGGCCAACCAAAATTGATAAAGTTTGAACCTAATATTGTCTGCCTTAACAAGTTTGTTGTCTATTACATTCAAAGACTTAATCAGAAAGTAAATGCTACCCATAATGTTCATGTCAAAAAAATAAAAAGAAAAAAAGATTCCATAAGACTCATCCTCTAAAACTATTTACTTTGACTAGTAATACTCAATAAAACAAAATAATATGTTAAACTATTAAAACTAAATTCTTATATATATATAGATATATTACTTTATTATAATATTTATGTATACAAATCACTGAAAAATAAACATTTATTTCATGTACCACATAAAAATAAACTAATACCCCAAAATTATACACTAATCACTTGTCATATCGTTGTGAAAATTGTTTGAAAAGACTAAATAACTATCCCATTAAATCACTATTTATTGATGTTCCTATTCTTGGTCAATTTCAAAGCACTTTCTTGGAAAGACTAAGTAGCTATCTCATTAAACCACTATTTATTGTTCCTACTCTTTGTCAATTTCAAATTAATTTGATTAAACACTTCTTGAAAGGGTAGTATGCCCACCCTTTACTAGTTTGTAAGCATGGATATCTCTTACTAAGCTTGTATCTGATTTAAATCAAGTTTCTTCCTTGGGTACGTACATAGGGGTATCTAAAGCCATCTGACTGAAGAGATCCTTACTTGCATGGAATTTAGGGTTGGTCCAAAGAAAAACAATTATTCCCAACTTGTTAGCATTCTCTGACGGAGCTTTTCCAGAATCTGCGACGAGTCTGCGGGTTTTTAATCAATAACTTTGAGACAATTTGGGTTGGATTTTACTGGAAAGGGGTATACCGGACCAAACTATTTTCATAGGTAAAGGTCTCGAAGGTTACATCTTATGGAAATGAGACCCGAGACACTTTAACTAGGCTGAAATTCAATTTATGGGTCATCCTGCAATAAAAGAGCTGTATATGAAATGAAAATAAAAGATTTTAGTACAATTAGTCTATTTAGTATTTGCATTTACAATTCTTAAATTAATTGCAAAAGATATATACATTATTGGATTTGAACTAAAATGTGGTGATTAAAACACAAATCACATCTACAAATTATAAATCTCAAAGACTTTAGTAATTTATATGTATTATTGCTATAGATTTAAAATGTATTTATAAAAATATGATTTATATGAAATTACACAATGTATAACCTATGTTTTTGAAGGCTTATCTTTACCAATACTCACAAGTGACGGTTCTAATCCTTGTGATTATATATACTTTTTATTTAGTTAATAATTTATTTATTTATTTATTTTTTCAATACTATAGGTTTTGATTGAGTTGAGAGGCTCATTATACAATCCAATATGATGTGTAAGAGTGTCCATCTTTCATCAAAGTTGAATTTTTACTCATGTCTATCAAAATATAATTTAAAAAAAATCTAAAAATAAAAAAAATTAAATAACTATACAAAACATTTAAATAATGTCACCTCATAACAAATTTGCACGTGAAAAAATTGGATCCCTCTCAGCTCATGTTAGATCGGTATTTAAGATAGATCTATGGTGGTAAACGTGGAGCTCAAAGACCACTAGTAACTTGAGCAAATCAAGTTTACCTTAACTACCCAAAGAATAATAACAATAATATTAATAGTAGCTTTTTTTTACATTACTATTACATCTTGACTCAATAATAATGTATGTCTAATTCAATTCTAAATAATTATAAAAATGTATAAATAACTTTATTTTCTAATTTAAATTAAATAAAGTAATTTATTAAATATAATTAAAATACAAAATATTTATTTTTAATTTTAAATTAATAACATGAAAAAATGAATTTGGAATTTTAATTTATAATATAAATTTATTTATTATTAAAAAAATAAATTATATAGATAATTTTTTAACATTTCATTTTTGAAAATGTAAATGTTCATTAAGTTTAGAATTGATGAGGTGTACTCTTAAGTTATTTCGTGACATAAAGATTACTAGTTTCAAACTCCAAATTTTTTCGTGATGTAAAAGTTACCATAGCTCAAACTTGATACAATCGGTGATTTTGACCACTTAAATACTTCTAAATTATGTTTAAATTTATTTTAATTAAAAAATTAAATTAAAAAACATTTAAATATTATTATAATAAGAAAAACTTTATCAATAAAGTGAAGACGTAAGAAATTATTACTTATCATCCAATCATGCTTTGGGTCACCCACGACAAATTTCCCATCATTGTTATTCTTTTGAAAATACAGATGCGACATATAATGCGTGAAGGGTTGGGAATTCTTGGTGTATATTTAATTTGGGATCACGATAGGTTGGAAAAAAAGCGACATTTGACTTTGTCAAGGCTAGAGCTATGCGTGAATGGTTGGGAATTCTTGGTGTATATTTAATTTGGGATCACGAAAGGTCCGAAAAAAAAGCGACATTTGACTTTGTCAAGGCTAGAGCTATGTATTAGAGAAAAACATCATGTTAAATTGGGTGAGATTTCAATACTTACCAGTGACAAAAAGGAAACCTTAATTTTTAATCATGAGAAATTAGTAAGAATAAAAGTATGTTATAAGATATAAATTTATTTTAATAATTTTTTAAAAAGTGATTTATAATTTAAATGTTCGATATGATTTCTCAAATCAAAAATTAAATTCATTTGAAAAACACCGACAACTTGACAAAAATGTAAATATATACTTTATTCATGTCTCAAAATTTATTTTAATTAAAAAACTAAATTAAAAAACATTTAAATATTAATTATAATAAGAAAACCTTTATCAATAAAGGGAAGACGGAAGAAATTATTTCTTATCATCCAATTATGCTTGGTTCACCCACGACAAATTTCCCCATTATGGTTATTCTTTTGAAAATACAGTCATATAATGAATGAATAAGATAGCGAATGGTTGGGAATTCTTGGTGTATATTTAATTTGGGATTAGGAAAGGTTGGGAGAAAAAAGGAACATTTCAAAAAAATAGATTGGATTTTGTCAAGGCTAGAGCTATGTATTAGAGAAAAAAATCATGTTGATAAATGGAGCGAGATCTCAATACTTCCAAGTGACAAAAGCGGAAACCTTAATCTTTAATTATGAGAAATTAGTAAGAATAAAAATATGTTACGAGATAGAAGTTTTACTTCAATAATTTCTTTTAGAAAGCGATGGCTTTTAATTTTTTAAATGTGAGAATATAAGAGTGGAAGATATTTCAAACGAAGGTATTGGCTTTCATTTCCTTGAAGCCCGCCTTTGTTGGATTTAAGTTATTTTGTATAATATATTTTTTTGGGTTAATATATTATTTTTTGATTTTTTATTAAAAATAAAATAAAATAATTTTAGTTTTTTTAAAATATGGATATATTAATAATATTTATTGAAATTTAAAATTTTTAATAATAAAGTATATATTTTTATTTAACATTTATAATTTTTAATTCCAAATAATTACTTAAAACATTAACATAAAATATCTTTGAGGAGTGGAGGTAAAGTGAAAACCAAATAGGATTAGAGATTTATCATTATAATATTTAAATTTATATATATATAATAAAATTTTGAGTTTTGAGTAGGGTTATATAAAAAATAATAGGGTTATAAGTTAATAATTATTTTTCTAAAAATATTTGATGTTTGGTTTTTTATCTAGATTGTACCAAAAACTTTTAGTTTTTGTTCCTAGAGTGTGCCAAAAGCTATTAGTGTTCTACCATAGGCAACAATGAAAATCACATAAATAAAGATCTACATCTTCTCATCCTACTCAAAACATAAATCGAAAAATGAAATTAATAAACTGATACATTTAAAAGTAAAATCCAAATAAGAGCATGCAAATGAATGAAAGTTTTTATTAATGCAAATAGTAAGGCATCAACTTACAAAACCATTGGAATAACTTGATCTAACGATACAGGTTTTGAAGTCAATTTTGGGATGGGTTCTTTACATCCTTTTGACCCACATCCAAGCTCAATAGAGAAAGTGATTGAACTCTTAATGGTAGAGGGACAAAAGTTAGTGTGCTAAAACTTCATAGTTTAATTTATATGTGCATAACAAGCCTTCTTTTGGATTTATAGTTTCAATGTGAAATACTCCAATGCATTGGTGAAATAGTGGGATAATGATGGTTTAAAAAGTTTAAATTAAACTTTAGTAATAGAAACAAGGGTTTAAAAAAGTCTGCTTGTACAATATAATTCACTTGGGATATATATATATATATATATATATATATATATATATATATATATAGCTTGAGTGGGCCTAATGGTTAAGAGCATGTGTTTCCTCCTAAGAGGCCATAGGTTCAAAACTAGAGGGGGGTAGAGTATGTATGCCTTCGTAGACTTAGCAGTCAAATCGCTGCGCGGAGGTGGGTCACTTATCCCACAAACAAGGGGGTCTCATATACCAATTTGGTGTCTGGCTTGGCCGACCTTGAAATTGGATATATATATACTCACTTGAGATGCCACATATTTTCATGGATATATTGTGTTTTGAATGTGTAAAAAATAAGGAAAATAATGCACTAAGACTATTTTTCTCAATCCATAGTTTGGTTTGGCTCAGTTCAACATAAAGGTTTTATGATGATGGAGTAAGGTGAATAAAGATGTTATGATTGTTGCAAAGATATTACTCGATAAAATGACTCCAAACTAGGTAGGTAAGAAAGGTTAAATCAATACTAATATCTACTCTCTACAAGAATGAAACGCAGAGTGGCAATGGTATTAATTGTCTTTGGTGCTCAAGTTTTGAACCCTTTGGTCTAACATTCTTATTAACAACATGAAAAAAAAATGCCATTAGTATCCATTCTTTATTTGGAAATATTACATTTGTGTTGTTTATTTAGAGCATACAATGTCTCTTCACTTTAGGCATTATACCAAAAATACTGATTCTTCTTTAATATCTCATAGTTAGCATAATAGCATAATGTTGGAGGGGAGATTCCATCATTCAGGTTTTCCCATATTCAATTAAAGGATCTAAGTACCAATCATTTGTTAAAATTAAGTTTGTGTTAAAACTTTATTATTTATTTTCGAATTCTAATTCAATTATCAATTTTAAACCCAATTTATCGTAACTTCACTATACATATTCAAGCCATACATCTTTCTTTCTCTCCCATCTTAAATTAATATCAAAATGGAAGAAACCTTTGTTTTAATAATGTGCCCATTCTCAACTTTATTATCATTTCTCCCTCATAATTCATTTACCATGAATTAATAACCTATATTTAAATAAATATATTTGTAGCCTAAATCTTCAATAGTATTATGAATCCTTGTTCCATATCCAGAAAAGAAAGAGAAACACTTATTGTTCCCTCTCCATCGTTCTAGAAGACTTTGTAGCAAATAGATGAATTCTCGAACCAAAGGTGAATGTTAAATTACTAAAACATGTGCATAATGGACATTGCCAATCCCTTGAAATTTTAAAACATCTCTCCCTTGGGTTCAACTCATGAGACCTCAAATTAATTATTTCCTTTTCTTTGTGGTGATGGATCCTCTTCGATCTATGATATTAGTCAAGTGATATGAGGAGAATTTCAAAGGTCATTCAATAAAATTGGGATGACTATGGCTTAGTTCAATGGATTTATACACATTGATAGATTTCACAAGAGAATTTTCTTTGAATGAGTTTCCTATGTAAGACAAGAACTACATGCAGCCAGGGACTTACAAGAACTACATGCAGCCAGAAGTCCCTGCCGGTAGATGGCAACACATAATGGACTTTGTGATACACAGAGTTGACAAGGAATAATGGACTTTGTGATACATAGTGTTGACAACGAATAATGGACTTTGTGATGGACTATCCAATACAAATAAAATATAGATTGGGATTGGGATATACAGTTAGATGGGAAATACTTGGCATACGACTGTAAGGAAATTGGGGTTTAGAGACTGTTTATATTTGTTTTCACGTATAGAATTTTTGTATATAAAGTTATAAAAAAGTTCAGCAATTGGAATTACATTGAAGGTGTTTGACGGTTGGAATCGTTGCCTATTAATGCAAATATTATGCTTTTTACTTCTTACTTTAGGCTAAAGGAATTTGAATTTCATATATGCCAAGTAGAAAAAGCAACAATCATGAGGCTACCTGCCATTGAAACTTTCGGTCGTCTCACTTGCTACTTGTGACTGAGTCGTTCCTAACAATGACCAATAAATATTCATTCATACATGTGACAATCAATATTAATGTAATATATTCATTCATCCACGTGAAAACCAATATTCATGTAATTAGTGACATAGTCAAAGACATTTTATTTTTTTTAAATGTATTTAACAACAAAACCACCAAGAAAATATAGGAGATTTGATATTTTGATATACATCAAATGAATATCATGTCAGAGTGATTTTATTATTTGAATGCTAGCTTACATGTTAAACATCATGATTAATATATGAGTGATTTTATTATTTGAATGCTAGCCTACATGTTAAACATCATGATTAATATGAATTTTCATCTTGCACATTTGAGCATCATGATTATTTTGAATGCTAATATCACATAATGCCAGTTTGTGCTCCAACATAATAAATCTTTCAGTAATCAATTTTAAACTGATGTAAAAAGGACTCTTTTAAAAAATAGGTATGGGTTACTTTTCTCGTTCTGAGTGCTTCAACACCACCTGTTGAAACTACCATAGTGGAGCGGAGGAAAATCTATCTATTGCCTATGAAGGGGGAATATGATATTACTTAGATTGGGTTCTTCCTGAGTTTCCACAAAACAAAGTATGAGCTATTAGGCCTTGCAGTGTAGCTACTAAAAGAATTTTTCCCACTCTATCTTCAAAAACACTAGTTGGTAGGCTGGTTCTTTTACCACTATTATTTATTATATGAATTGATAACAAGCCACACTATTATATGTTATATGAATTAATAACAAGATGCACTATTATTTGCTATATTAATTGATAACAAGCCACATCCATTCATTGACACATTAATATTAATGGGAGCTAAAGAACATATCATGATGTAATCTCTTATTTAAGATGTTAACATGTCTTTACAACAACCCAATGGATTTATGGCCCATATCAACCATGTGTATTACTTTCCAGCTTGTATCAAGCATGTGCCTTGCTTTCTGCAACTAAGTCTCCAGCTTCAAGGTACTTCATGGTTTTTTTCCTCTGACATCTCACTCCTATTCTCCTCAATGCACGAGTATGAGTTTTCTGGTAGCTTGGTTCTTCTGGTTATGTCCAATGCCCTCTTTGAAATCCAAATGATATGAAGGTCTTCTTTTCCACCGAGTGTATGTTTGAAGTGAAAAGGATTTGGGAAAGCTAACAACTAACATGAAAATCATACATGGGAGTGTATCTTTCCTACTTGCTGGAACATCTTCCATAAGTTATTATATGATGAAGGTGAAACCGAAGTTCATCGTACTCCCTGGAGATTTAAAAACCTGGTGTATCTACATGATCATCGTCATTGCATCCGGCTGTATCCTAATGTAAATAAATTAGCCAATAATATATGCCACCATGTTTGATATATTTTGATGATAAGAGGGACTCTCAGAAGGCCTAGAAGGAGCCCTCCCATGAAATCATTGACATGAAGAGGGGGTATATGTCCTTCGAAGCAAAAGGAAGGAAGGTGATACAATATGAATTTTAGGAGGCTGATGACTAGAGATTCGACCACCAATTCAAAGGATTTGAGAGGATTTTTAGGAGAAACTAAGAATTTTCATTGATCTTTCTTAGTTCCTGGTAGATGTCCTGTAGACCACCAGCATTGAAATTATAACGCTTGTCAAAAACCCTTTCCCAATGTGACAAATCAAGGTTTCAGTGCCTTATGATGTGATATGGATCTCTTTCCTTTCCTAGTGTCTCGATATTGAATAATGACCTGATAGTTGGGTTAGGGTTAGGTTTTGTTTCTTTATTACTTGAATTTCTGTTCATCCATGTCTCAAATAAGTTGTCATTTCCCCGAATAAATATGGTGCTGAAGAATTTGTTGTTGTTTAAACCATGTAAACTCAAGAACGGGTTCACATTTCGGCAGAGAAACACAATCCCATGATACCACCACACATATGAACCAAAAGGGGCAACAGGCTACACCCAAACAAGTTATCCTCTTATCCAACAATGTTCAGAAGCATACCAGGGACCATGGATAGGAGCAATGACAGAGCTAGCACCCAAAGTATTCACCAGTTGGAGATTTAACAACAAGGGATAAAGGTAACACACTTAATCTTGGTGAGTGGTTAATGCAATTGATCTAGGTGACTAGTTTTATGTTTTGAGAAGTGGACTCAATCTGGGTGAGTGGTTTTATGTTGTTGGGTAGAGGACTATGTGTTTTTATGTTTTTGAGCATAGGACTAGAAAGGGAGAGCAAGTACCTTTGAAACAAGTAGGTATGAATATTTTTCAACCATCTATAGAGGCTTTAGAATCCTTAATGGGGAAATTACATGCTGATGCAGGAGCATCTAGCTCAACAATTTCATTTTAATTTAATAGATATAGGGGGTCTTGTATTTCTATGAAATTGGAATGATTTGTTCGGAGTTGAGTGATTTTAATATTTTAAAATAGGATTAATTAAATATTGAGAGGATTTTTGTAAATGTTCTTGAAAGAGAATATGAGAGATTTGAGAATTAATTGTAAATCCTAAATTGAAATTGGTTTCATGAATCTAGGGATTTATAAGAATCCTTAGGGATAAAAGAGAGATTTTAGGATATAAAGGATATTCAGGATTTGATTGAGGATATAGTGGATCTAAGCCAAAATTGGTTTTAGAATCCAATTGTATAAATTGTAAGCCTCAAGGCATTAGACAGGGAGATTCAGGACAAACAAATAGGAGTTGTTCTGTGAGCCTACGAGAAATTTAGATAAAATGCCACTGATACAAAAGATCGGGCCAAAGGAAGAATTCCTATGTAAATATTGAGTTTAATACAAAGAACTCAATTTTTGAGTTTGTGTTTCATTATTGAGTTTATATTGTGTGCAGGTGAAATTGACAGAATCAAAGGAAATTTCGTCATTTTATATTCAAGATACAGTTTTAAGACTCTGTGTGTTTTAAAGAGATCGAATACTCATCTTATTATTTGGGTTCTGTGTGATTTTCATATGTTGAGGAATTAGCATCGATCACAGAATGGATCGATGCCATTAAAAAAATAATTTGGCCTTCTAAATTGAGGTCCAAATCTGTTTGGTTGCATTTCACATTGAGGCTGACATTGTATAAAGCATTGCAAAGGAGATATTACACATTTTGTTGTGTATAAACAGTGAAGTGAGATCCGTCGTTTGATGTAACAATGTGTATAAACAATGAAATGAGATCTGCAAGTTAGTATCACATTTGGGCTTGAGGTATCGGTGGTTTGTGTCTACCCATTTGGGGTTTTATTGCATTTACAAATGTTGGATATAGAACTATTACAAACCAAAAATCTTCAACTTCTGAATTGTGTTGTAGTGGATCTGTGTGAACGAGAGTAAACAAATGATGGTAGAGAATTTAAATGCATTTGAATATTTGAACCAAAACCTTAGTGGAAAGCGTGCAAGAGTAAATTGGAACCATGGAATCAAGGTATTTACTCATACACTAAATTTCCAAGAGAACTTTATAAGAAGTGACTGTGTTATAACTTCTTCATTGTTGCTCCGGCATTAGCTTCTGAAAATGAAATCGTAGTCCAGTGAAATCAATGATTGTAGAACAACAGATTTGAGGAGATAACCTCGATTTATGTTAATTGAGGGTTATTTTATGCGTATTGGGAGTAGAAGAATTGAGTTGTGATGCGAAATTGCAAAATTGCAATTCGCATATCACAAAAGTTAACAGACAGGAATGTTTCAAATTGTTACAGTCCATGAAATGGCGGACGTATGATACAGGGATAAGTCTTAATCCTGGAATTTACGATGAGAAATTGCTGGAAAAGGGTTGGGATTAAGCATGTATCAAAAAAATGTGGAAGCGGTTTTCAAGAGAGAGGTAATGGTATATTGCATAGCCAGCAAGTGGTAAGTGGTTTTTGCGTAGGTGGAAAACTATAAGCGGTATTCAATTGATGAATGCGATAATGGTTGGGGTTTGACACGTAGCATCAACAAACCACCAATTTCGCACAACTTCAAAACCTTTAAATGTCATGTTATTTGAAATGTGATTATCCTTAGATCGATGGATGTGCAGTGATCGACGTCAAAGACGAAATAGGTACATTTGAAATAGATTGTGGGCCCAGATTTGTGCTGGGAGGCACTTTGGGTTTTTAACCATATTAAGTTCATAACTTTAAATTTCATAAAGTGAGGGTTTAATTATGGTTGATAAACATAATTATGATAAAGAAAAAGCTATCGCATATAAGTTGCCATGGTTGGGTTTATTATGGTTTATAACCATAGAATGTTAAAAACCAAAAGTTTTCTGAACTTGGAAAAGGAATTTCCTGCATACATATGTGATGTGTATTTTTTCATAAGAGATTGTGGGTAAACGCATCTAAGCTAAGGCTGTGTCAAGTGGTATCAGAGCTGTCAAAATCTCTTTTGAAGATTAAAATTTTTTTTTAAGTAAATTAGAATGCATGTGTGATGGAATAGTAAGAGGAGATCAGATATTAGATCTGATAAGTAGCAGATACACAGAGTTGAAGTGAATAGACATTTTCCAAAGTAAATAAAAATAGTCCATTCAAAATACAAATGAATGAGGAGAACAAGGTCATGCAGAGATCTTGAAGGTGAGATAATGTGTTTTATTTTAATATGGTTTGAAGATTGTGGTTGCAGAATTCTAGATGCAGACAAGATGAAAACAAAGAAAGATCCAAGTCTTAAGAAGCAATGATGGAGGAAATGGTAAAGATTTCTGAAATAAGGAAGGTGACTGAGTGCAGCAGCCAAAGGAACAACAGGTTCAAGAGAGTGAACCAAAATAATACCTAGGAAGAGGTCAAGCTCAAAAAGGAAGCTTGATAGGATATTGAGTAGCAAAAGGAGATTCCTACAAGAGAAGGCTATGTTACATATCACCAATCAAGCATGGATGAGCTTATGAGGAAGATGGTCATGGAGGATTAGAGAAGAGATTCTAAAGAACGCCATAGAGATAAGATAAGTGATGAGGATCGAGAAAGAGATATTGCAGTGATGAAAGTACAACTGGAGGTACTACAGGGATGGCTACAAGAGATAGGGAATGAATGCCGAAGACATGGATGGAGAATGAAGAAATGGGTTATATGGAACCTATTGCAAAAGAAATGGAATGCTAAGCTAATGGACAAGTTCAGAGAACTTGAAAAGATAAATATTTCTTTGTTGGAAAAAGAAAGACTCAAAGGAATTGAGTCACAAAAAATAGGATCTATTGGAAACCAGAAAGTACATTGTGAAAGATGGGTGCTTGAAGAAGCAGACGAGACTGAAAAGTCTTGTGCTTTTAAAACTAATGATTTGTGTATGATTGCAGGTACATCACATGATGATGAACAAGCTTTATATTTTTTTAAGGAGAAGGAGTTGAATCTGAAATCTGTTCAGATTAATGCTGAGATAGCAAGATCTCAGAAAGAAAAAGAGACAGAGGGGTCTCATGAAAATATACAGAAGAATATTGAAACAGAGGAAGAAGGGCCATATGATGATTGGTCAAAAACAAGTGAAGGTGTGAAAAACTGTGTAAAGTTTCCAAATTCTACCATAACTGAAATTGTTGAGTTATACAAAAAGTTAGATCTTCAAAGAAGAGAGTTGGAAAAGCAGAGGATCTATACTCAGGATGAATTACTGAAAGAGAAAGACAAAGAAATTTTCATGAATGAAAATCAGGAAACAGAGGATAAGGATGTAAGAATGATTCAACAAGAGTAGAGAGACATTCTTGAAACAGATGATATGAAGGAGAGACTAGCTAATAGTCTCATGGAGAATTTAAACCAACATACTGATGTGCTGACAAAGGAGTTAAATGAAAACTCAAAGCAGCATACTGAGATGTTTCCAGGGGAGGAAGAAGCATTGAAACCTTGTATTTTTAATACTGATAATTCATGTGTTAATTATGCAGGTAAAGAAGGACAACATGTTGAGTAACCAGCTCCAAAAATAGAAGAAAAGAGATATCAACGCCTTATAAATAAGCCACTTCGAGGGGGAAACCTCCAATACATTACATAAATGAACAATTCTTGGATGATACAATTTACAAAACCTCCTTTCTATATATAGGAGTCCATGTGGCCATAATGTAATCCTAGTGGGCCACAATGTAATCCTAGCCGACCTAAAAATAATAATTTAGGGGCACAATAATAACAAAATGGGGGTTACAAGGGTACAATAATAACAATAAGGGGGTTACACTAATAACAATAAGGGACTATACTAGTAATATAGGGACCCAACATGCCCCTCTCCTTCAAAAAAGTGTTGTCCTCAACGCTTGAGTAGCTCTGGGTGCTTCTGTATAAACTTCTCATCCTCCCATGTAGAATCTTCAGTGGGTAAGTTCTTCCACTTGACGAGATACTCTGAAATTGATCGATTCTGTAGCTGTCGAGTTCTTGTTTCCGTGACCGCTTCAGGTTCCAATATGATTTTTCCTTCCTCATCAAGTTCTGGCAATATTGTTTGAACTTGAAGATTTTCACCTATAACCTTCTTTAAGCATGAAACATGGAAAACTGGATGCACTCGCGAAGAAGCAGGAAGCTCCAATTTGTATGCCATAGTACCAATCTTCTGCAACACCTTGTAAGGACCATAGTACTTTGGCGATAATTTATTATCCTTCTTAGCTTGCTTGAGGGACATTTGTTTGTATGGTTGTAGCCGTAAAAATACCCAGTCTCCTACATCAAAACTTCTCTTGCTGTGATGTTGATATGCCTGTTGTTTCATTCGATTTTGTGCCAAATTCAGGTTATCCTTTAAGAGTTGGAGAACTTCTTGTCGATGCTCGATGTGATCTTCCACTGCTTGAACCTTCGAATTTTCTCTTAAATATTATGTGATGGACGGTGGATGATAGCCATAAAGTGCCATAAATGGGGTCATTTTTGCTGCAGTATGGAAGGAAGTGTTATACCACCATTCAGCGAGAGGTAACCACTTGACCCATTGTGTTTGTTTATCAGATACAAAACAACGAAGATATCCTTCCACACATTTATTTACTATCTCAGTTTGACCATCAGATTGAGGATGATAAGATGAGCTATGAGCTAATTGAGTACCCAAACAAGAAAATAACTCCGTCCAAAAATTTCCAGTAAAAATGGGATCTCTGTCACTCACAATAACCCTTGGGGCTTCCATGTAGCTTTTGAATTGTGTCCATAAATGTAGTAGCAACTTTACTTGCTTTAAATGGATGAGATAATGCACAAAAGCGTGCATACTTGGTAATTCTATCAACTACCACCATGATGACACTCTTTCCTTCGAAATTAGGTAAACCTGTGATTAAATCCATTGAAATCTCCTCCCAACGTTGACTTGGAATGGATAAAGGTTGTAGAAGTCCCGGGGTCTTAATTGTCTCAACTTTATTCTGCTGGAAAACCAAACATTCCGCCACAAAATTTTGAATATCAGATTTAAGTCCATCCCAAAAAAATTCTTCTTCACCCTGTGGTAAGTTTTTAAAAATCCTGAGTGACCTCCTAAAGGAGAAGTTTGAAATTCCAAAAGAATATTTTGTTTTAGTTGGGAAATATTACAAAGATATAAGTGATATTTTTACCATAAGGAATCATTTTTCCAAATAAATGTATCAGATGTACTAGGATCTTGCTGCAACTTTTGAATGAGTGTCTGCACTTCTTTTTCCTTCTTCCATTCATCCTTTGCTTCGGTTATCCAATCTACTTGGATAATAGAAATGGCACAAAGCAATTCTTCCACCTCTTCATCCTTTCTTGAGAGTGCATCTGCAACAAAATTTAGCTTTCCTTTTTGTAGATGATTTCAAAGTCATAACCCAACATATCTGTGACCCATTTTTGCTGCTCTTCTGAAGATAGTCTTTGTTCCAAAAAGTGTTTAAGACTATCATGACTCGCTTACCTTGAAGTGTCTTCCCATTAGGTAAGTTCTCCATTTCTTTAGTGCATGCAATATTGCTAACATTTCCTTCTCATAAATAGGTTTCCTCAGAATACTTTCCTTTGATTGGAAACTTTAAAAAGCAATGGCTCTTCCTTCCTCGCATTAAACCACTCTCCTACAACACTCAATTCCATTTCCCGAGGCATCACATTCCACAATAAAGGTTTTTTAGTCCGCAGCTAAGACCTAAGCATAGTACACGTTCTTTAAGATGTTCAAAGGTCTTAGTTTCTTCTGGAGTCCAAGAAAATGCATACTTCTTCAATATTGTTGTTAGAGGTGCTGCTATTCTCCCATAATTCTTAGTAAACTTGCGATAATACCCCGTTAACCTGAGAAATCCTCGCAACTGCTTTATGGTTGTTGTGACTTCCCATTCCTTAATGGCTTTAATTTTGTTAGTGTCTACTTTAACACCCTCGTGAGATACAATATGACCCGGATATTCCACCTCTTGTACTCCAAAGAAACATTTGGATGTTTTGCATATAATTGTTTCTCCTGCAATAGTTTGAGAACCCTGTCAACATGTTCATCATGATCATTCCAAGACTTGCTATAGATTAGTATATCATCAAAAAATACGAGCACAAATTTTCTAAGGAAGGGTTTGAAAATGGAATTCATCAACCCTTGAAATGCAGAAGGTGCATTGGTAAGACCAAAAGGCATGACCAGAAATTCATAATGACCCTCATGAGTTCGAAATGCTGTTTTTGGAATATCTTCAGTCTTCATTCTAATTTGATGATATCCTGAACGAAGATCCAACTTGGTAAAATAAATTGCTCCATGTAATTCATCCAATAATTCATCAACCACCGTAATGGGAAATTTTTCTTTAATGGTGAGCTTATTGAGCTCCCTATAGTCCAGACACATTCACCATGATCCATCCTTCTTGTGTACCAATACTACAGGAGCAGAAAAAGAACTTTGACTAGGTTGAATTATACCCACCTCTAACATTTCTGCAATCATACGTTCAATTTCGCTCTTTCGGATGTAAGGATATCTGTAAGGCCTGATGCTTGGAGGAACACTTCCTAGAATCAGATGAATAGCATGATCATGATCGCGAATAGGTGGGAGTCCTTTCGGAGTTTCAAACACCTTGGAATGATTGTCCAAGACTTGTTGGAGATCTGCAGAAATAGATGATTTTGATGTCGAAACTTCTAGTGAGCATAATTGTGCAATTACGCCTCTTTGTTCTTTCTTTAGAAGATTTTTCATGACATTAGAGCTTATTATCCTTCCCGGTTCCCCGCAATACCCCGTAATTCGACTTCCTTTCTTCGAAAAAAAATTTCAAGAAAAGTTCTTGAAAATTAAAAGCTACCGTCCCCAAAGATTGTAACCATTGTACTCCTAGTACAATATCAGCACCTCCCATAGGAATGGAAAGCATTGGACTAGTCAATAAATATTCCGCCATGGTTAGCTTGATATTATGGCATTTTCCAGAACAATTTATAGTTCCTCCATTTGCAACCATCACTTGACATTCTGGTGCTGGGTATAGGAAACAGTTTAATTCCTTGGCTACCTTACAATGAATAAAATTATGGGTGCTACTTGAATCAATCAACACTATGACCTTTTTCTTCTTGATTTGTCCTTCTATCTTGAGAGTTTGAGGAGTGGTAATTCCTACCAGTGCATTACACGATATGGTCGGATTCATTTCTTCCTCTTCTAGCGTTGGTTCCTGGTGTATATCCTCTTATGGTTGTCAGGAATTTCCATTCCTAAAATAATTTCTTCTTAGCACACTTATGACCTTTAGTGTATTTTCTATCACAACTATAGCAAAGCCCTTTTGCTCTTTTTTCTTCCAATTGTTGTGGTGTCAACCTTGTAGGTTGTGGAAATCTAGGAGTAGCAACACTTCCATCTTTATAGAAGTGAGTGGCAGGCTTCCTTGTCGCCATAATTTTACATTCAATTTTTCTTGCCAACCTGAATGCCTTCTCCAATGAATCAGGTTCCAAAACGTGAACTTCATTTTGGATGTTATCCTTTAAAGTCCCTATGAAGAAATCAATCCCGTGTTCCTCTGGAATATCAATTACCCTTATATTCAATTTTTGGAAGTCCTCAATGTGCTCCACCACTGAACCCTTTTGTTTGAGATTTATCAATTGGCTAAAGAAGGTGTTTCTCTTTGTATCCTCATAATGTGCTATCATTTCCACCATAAAAATTGACCAAGGGACAACTTTTTTATGGGAGCAAAGTGATCGATACCATAAAAATTTATTTTGTTCTAAATGTAAAGTTGCAATGCGTACCTTTTGTGTTTTTCACATTATTGAGATCAAAATATTGCTCCATCTATAGTATCCATGTTACAGAATCCTTGCCATCAAACTTCCTCATATCCATCTTTGGAATATGGTGGTTCTTCCATCCAACATTAGAGTTTATGAAATCACGATAAACATTTATTTTGTTCTCATCATGAGTTTCTTCTACTATCTTTTCACCATTAGGAAACATTTCTTGTATCAACTTTGTCAAACCTTCGATGTCTTCTTTGAGATCATTCTTCATGTTTTCCATGTTGTCTTTCATGTCATCTGTTGTGGATGATTTTGTCACCCCCCCTAGAGACAGCCTAGAGTTGCCATAGACCAGTGCCTAGGACATCTTAATATAGCAAGGAGCCCTTTATAGTTTGGGTTGTCAGTCCAAGGGGCTCACCTACTATCTCTTGTTTGAAACAAGGAAACTAAATTTTGAGTGGGACCAATCTCTTTCAGAAGCTGACACACAGATAAGAATAATGTAGGAACATCATGTAAAACTTCAGCATGAAAGCATCAGACAGTTAAGAGACCGCTTACTGTAAAGAGGGCCGATTCAACTAATATATCACAGAAATCAGATATCAGGAAGTGAATGCAATGAGGAAACATAAGAAGATATTAGCAGGCATAAGGGCGCACCAATTTACGAATCCTTAAGCCACTAATATAGCAGAAAATATGAAACGAGTGAACATGGAACAACATATCATGACTAGGCCTATTTAAAGTGCTTGACTAATCCCAGAAAGGGCACCACTTAAGATGAATCCTTGCTGCAAACTAGTGAGCCACTCGCATTCTAGAACATGATACAAGAGGACAAAACGCATGAAAAGAGATAATGTATTAACACATAAGAAAAGTTACATACTGTGAGATACCAAAGACCAGAATCCTCAATACAGTTATAACCCCTCCTCACTGAGACCCTACGGGCTCTGAAGCTTCATACAGAAATATTACAAGATGAATACAGTAGTCTTCTCGCTGCACAGTTTGCTGACAGAAATCTGGAACCTTTCAAAAATCTTATCTTCTTGTATTTATAGAGAAGACAGAAACTTCCAGAGGAGGAGGAAGATGAGGCACAATTAATGACTCAGTTTGAATCCCAATGGCGGAAAATGTTCGCGCCTTCTCTTATGAATGACTGACTATAAATGACAGTACTGGACAACCTATTCATGAAATAAATGCTGGGAGATAAAATCTCCTTATATACAAGATGGGAGTAATAAAATATATACAATTTGTTGCCCGCGGCTGAAAGAAAATCTGCTGCCGTAAGAGATTTGGGGCAATCTGCATTTCAGTACTGTACTCTCGGCCTTCGGCTATGGATTTAAATCCTGGATCTTTAATGCGGGGCGGACGCATCTGGAGAGTTCTGAGAGTCCATATCTATATCTTCTTTAATGGTGGTCATCTCTCCCACCTACCCTCGGCTCCTTCCTTTAATTTCGCCAGTATGATATGTCCTTTGCTATGCTCCAGATCTTTTCAACGGAGGCGGAAAGTTAAAGCGCCACCAAAGCCAAATTAAAACCTGCAAAATCCGCAAATCATTAGAGAAAAATGACTTGGTGACATGGAGTGTGGATACAATAGAGGCCATGGAATCGGTAATACAGATTAGGCGGGTCATCGAGAGGATGCAGGGTGACAGGAAACACATGAACATAATGGAGAAATGGAGGGTGACAAGGCAGAAAACAATAGAGCGACAATGAATGGACGGGGCTAAGGGTTCATAAACCGTGACACGTCACCGGAACACATGGGGTGGTGGAAGAAGAACGCAGCGTACACTTGTGAAGTATGATGACACGACCACAGGAGGTGGGACCCGAATCGACAATCGGAATCGGAAAGCGGAGTGGGGAGACAGGGGTGACACATCTTGGGAGTCCCGATCGCGATTGAAGGTAGGACCGCGATTGACCTAGGACCGTTCGATCTCGGAGCAAGATCAACGGCTACACCTGCATCAGAGGGTAATAGATCGGCGGGTCATAAAGGTCTGTTGTGCGCGGGTCCTCTGTATAAGTTACTTGCCGCACCGTTGATTTGATACGGATCGGACGGCTAGCATTGCGTCCGATCGCTATGACAATAGGCCCCTTTTCTTGTTTTGAATTGTGGTTCTTTGACCCGAGGCATGTGGAGGCCGAAGCGGGAGGGAGTCAAAATCTAAAGGGTCGGCCCGATTGTTTAAATTTGAGTTTTGAACTACTGCAATGCAGGTTTTCGGGCGGGGATGGAAATGTCAAGCAGGGTCATGGGGTTTTAGGCTACGGCAGAGGTGAATATGTACAACATCATCCATCTTAGCTTCCATGCTAGCTTCCATGCCATCCATCTTAGCTTCCACGCCATCCATATTAGCTTCCATGCCTTTCTTCAAACCGTCCATCTTCACTTCCACGCCTTTCTTCAAAACTTCCATTTCATTTTTTGTTGCTCTTTGCGAGAGTGAAATTTGTTGCACTTGCTCTTGTAATTTTGATAGATCATGTTGCAATTCTTCATCTTCATGAGTCATAGTAGAGACTTCTGAAGGCTTAATGGGTGTGGAATTATTTTTACGGGGCATCTTTTAGAACCCAATACTGCTATATATTCTACAATATGCCCTTGGAATCAATTCAAATTGATTCTTCAAAGAAGACTTATGCAATTTGGAAAGAAAAAAATATACACACCTTTTTCTTGCTTTTGAGGAGCTCGATATTAAAATTGGATAATATATATGATTGAAGCACTTCAATGTTTGAATTTCAGTATCAACGTAGCCCTCTGAATTATCTTTCGAATGCCACAGTTCTGACCTGATTTGGATTCTCCAAGACAAAGTTGTGTCCAATCTCCCACAATGACCTAATTCTGGACTGGTTCAGTAGAGTGAACTTGTACGACTTGCCACATGTCACTGTTTCGTCCTTTGTCTCTGAAATTGATAGCCAAGAAACTACAGTCCGTGTACTTGTGACCAATTTTTACGGCACTCCAATCCGATGCCCAGAGAGAGAGTTATTGAACTTTTCCCACGATCACCTATTTGAGATGAAATTCAGGAGCCTGAAAAAGCACTACCTTCCACAGATCATATCTCCAAAAATATTGCGAACCAAGCTCTGAAATTTTTTGACGAATTTCCTCAGGATTTCAGCTTCGCACCATATGAATTTCAGATTCTGAACCTTCGTAGAAAATTTTTTATAGCGAAAATTCCACGATGACCTGTTTAGGAGCTTGAAAAAAGACCTAACTTCCACGGATGATATCTCCAAAAATATTGTGAACCAAGCTCTGAAATTTTTAGACAATCGTCCTCAGGATTTCAGCTTCGTACCCTAAAAATTGCAGCTTCTGAAACTTCGTAGAAAAAAAGTTATAGCGAAAATTCCACGATGACCTGTTTGGAGCAGCGAAACCCTAGAATCCAAAGCTCTGATACCAAATGTTGAGTAACCAGCTCCAAAAATAGAAGAAAAGAGATATGAACGCCTTAGAAATAAGCCACTTCGAGGGGGAAACCTCCAATACATTACATAAATGAACAATTCTTGGATGATACACTTTACAAAACCTCCTTTCTATATATAGGAGTCCATGTGGCCATAATGTAATCCTAGTGGGCCACAATGTAATCCTAGCCGACCTAACAATAATAATTTAGGGGCATAATAATAACAAAATGGGGGTTACAAGGGTAAAATAATAACAATAAGGGGGTTACACTAATAACAATAAATGACTATACTAGTAATATAGGGGCCTAACACAACAAATGGAAAATGTCAGAGAATCTAATGAAAAGGAAACTATGTTAGTTAAAAACATAGTGAAGGATCATCATTCTATCATGGTGATTGGCACAATAAAGATAAACTTGGAAGTTGGAAAGAAAGACAGTAAATATTTTTTGAGTCCCAAAAGAGACTTAGAACTGCAAGAAGAAGATTTGGTGACCGGATCATCAAATAAGACCATTGGGTCTTGTGATTTTTAAATTGATAATTTGACTGTGTTTATAGGTGTTGCAGAAGGCAATCCATCTCTTGGATTTGTCTTGAATGAAGATGAATTGTTGCAGCAGAAGGAAACCATAGATTCCTTACTTAATAAGGAGATCAGCTACAAGGAAGGTGAGATAGTCATGTCTCATATAAAGGAACTTGTTATTACTGAAGACAAGGAGGAATTGGCTTATCTGATTGGCCAAGAGAAGACTGTAGGACATACCTTTAGAATTGTCACAGTGGTGGAGAATCAAAATTATATTCTGATAAAAGATGAAGATACAATGTTTGAAGAATTTGAATTAATTGCTAGAATCAATCAAGTAGGTGAAGGACAATCACTGAAGGTTGTCAAGGAAGAAGAAGAAGGTTATGTTGAAGCTGAATTACAACATATTGATGATATGTTTGAGATGAAACAAGTACAAGGGGAATGGTTGAAATGCTTGCTGGAAACATTTGAACAAGAGAAAGGAATTGCAGACACTGAAGTGGAAATGTCTGAAGTTATAGAAGAGGCAGAATTAGATACTAGTTTTCCAAAATTGATTATGCTTGCTAGTATACATGGAACAATGAATGAATATGTTGCTACAGTTAAAGAATTAAAAGATAATTTATTTAAAAAAAATAAATTTGTAGGTAGTGAGCAGAAGAAGGATGTTGCAGAGGAAGATATCTTAAGAGATATTCAGGAAGTTTGGGAGGTAGAAACAGTATTTGGAGCAATATCTACAAGAGTATTTGCAGCAGAAATTGGAAGTAGTAACAAATGGCAGAATGGTTACCAGTTAGAAGATAACCTGGACATAGAAATAGAAAGCATAAGAAGGTTGATGATGAAGGTGTCTCAGAAGAAGACAACAACAAGAAAGCAAAGAAACAAAAGCAAGGAAAAGACAAGAACAGACTGTGAAAGCATAACTAGTGGGAAGATGCAAAATAAAATATGGAAGCCTGGAAAAGTACATCTGAAGAATGATGCAGCTTATGGACAGCAACAAAACATAGTATGGGATCTAGGAGGCCAAAGGTTGGAAGCACATGATCAGGAGATCATGATAAATTCTACTTTGGGAGTCTGATGCAGGAGCATCCAGCTCAACAATTTCATTTTAATTTAATAGATATAGGGGGTCTTGTATTTCTATGAAATTGGAATGATTTGTTTGGAGTTGAGTGATTTTAATATTTTAAAATAGGATTAATTAAATATTGAGAGGATTTTGTAAATGTTCTCGAAAGAGAATATGAGAGATTTGAGAATTAATTGTAAATCCTAAATTAAAATTGGTTTCATGAATTTGGGGATTTATAAGAATCCTTAGGGATAAAAGAGAGATTTTAGGATATAGAGGATATTCAGGATTTGATTGAGAATATAGTGGATCTAAGCCAAAATTGGTTTTAGAATCCAATTGTATAAATTGTAAGCCTCAAGGCATTAGACAGGGAGATTCATGATAGACAAATAGGAGTTGTTCTGTGAGCCTACGAGCAATTTAGAGAAAAGGTCACTGATACAAAAGATCAGGCTAGAGGAAGAATTCCTATGTAAATATTGAGTATAATACAGAGAACTCAATTTCTGAGTTTGTGTTTCATTATTGAGTTTATATTGAGTGCAGGTGAAATTGACATACTCAAAGGAAATTCCATCATTTTATATTCAAGCTACATTTTTAAGAGACCGTGTGTTTTAAAGAGATCGAATACTCATCTTATTATTTGGGTTATGTGTGATTTGCATATGTTGAGGAATTAACATCGATCACAGAATGGATCGATGCCATTAAAAAAATAATTTGGCCTTCTAAATTGAGGTCCAAATCCGTTTGGTTGCATTTCAAACTGAGGCTGACATCGTATAAAGCATTACAAAGGAGATATTACACATTCTGTTGTGTATAAACAGTGAAGTGAGATTCACAGTTTGATGTAACACTATGTATAAATAGTGAAATGAGATCCGTAAGTTAGTATCACATTTGGGCTTGAGGTATCGGTGGTTTGCATCTACCCATTTGGAGTTTTATTGCATTTACAAACGATGGAGATAAAACTATTACAAACCCAAAATCTTCAACTTCTGAATTGTGTTGTAGTGGATTTGTGTGAACGAGAGTAAACAAATGATGGCAGAGAATTTAAATGCAGTTGAATATTTGAACCAGAACCTTAGTGGAAAGCGTGCAAGAGTAAAGTGGAGCCATGGAATCAAGGTATTTACTCATACACTAAATTTCCAAGAGAAATTTATAAGAAGTGACGGTGTTATAACTTCTTCATTGTTGCTCCGACATTAGTTTCTGAAAATGAAATCATAGTCCAGTGAAATCAAAGATTGCAGAACAACAGATCGGAGGAGATAAACTCGATTTATGTTAATTGAGGGTTATTTTATGCGTATTGGGAGTAGCAGAATTGAGTTGTGATGCAAAATTGCAAAATTGTAATTCACATATCACAAAAGTTAACAGACAGGAATGTTTCAAATTGCTACAGTCCATGAAATGGCGGATGTATGATACCAGTATAAGTCTTAATCCTGGAATTTACGATGAGAAATTGTTGGAAAAGGGTTGGGATTAAGCACGTATCAGCAAAATGTGGAAGCGGTTTTCAAGAGAGCGGTAATGGTATATTGCATAGCCAACAAGCGGTAAGTGGTTTTCTTGTAGGTGGAAAACTATAAGCGGTATTCAATTGATGAATGAGATAATGGTTGGGGTTTGACACGTAACATCAACAAACCACCAATTTCGCATAGCTTCAAAACCTTTAAATGTCGTGTTATTTGAAATACGATTATTGTTAGATCGATGGATGTGCAGTGATCGACGAAAAAGACAAAATAGGTACGCTTGAAATAAGTTGTGGGCCCAGATTTGTGCTGGGTGGCACTTTGGGTTTTTAACCATAGTAAATTCGTAATTTCCAATTTCATAAAGTGAGGGTTTAATTATGGTTGATAAAAATAATTATGATAAAGAAAAAGCTACCGCATATAAGTTTCCAAGGTTGGGTTTATTATGGTTTATAACCATAGAATGTTAAAAACCAAAAGTTTTCTTAACTTGGAAAAGGAATTTCCTGCATACATATGTGATGTGTATTTTTTCATAAGAGATTGTGGGTAAACGCAGCTATGTTAGCTGCGTCACATGCTTAGGCACTTGAAATTACTAGGATCTATGTCAACACCATAAATGATCAGGTAGGATTATCGAAACCTACATCAATAACCATGTATCTCTTGGTATGAGTGTAATCATAGCTAGAAAACTTATTTGGACCCTTGTGGTAATCATCCAAAGGATGATGGTTCAAGAGTGGTAGAAAATGTATCTAGTATCCATAAATTACAAGGGGTTTCCTAGATATGTGGTCGTAGGAATGAGGCATTAGCCCACCGATGGCTCTTTTGGGTCCTCCAGTGCAACAACAATACCTGATCAATGCAAACCCGTTGGCCCTTTTACAATGAACTGATTTCAATAGTTCACTTGTAAAAAAGTAAGGGACAATTCACCGATTAATTTATATGTATATGAGCATTTTAAGTTTCATTTAACACAAAGCATATTGAATTTGCATAAATTTTCTATACTTTTATTGTTCAATTCATAAATAGAACTAGACCAACTAGATTTCATGGTCTATAATTATATAGACCTTGATCAATTTTACTATGGGTGGCATATATTTGTATCCCAATCCAACTTGTACTTATATATCAATATTCTTCAATTATCTGTTTTCATTAATCAATTTTACTATGGTGGCATATATTTGTATCCCAATCCAACTTGTACTTATAGATCAAGCTTCTTCAATTATATTTTTTTATTAATTGTTTGTCTGTTTCTGCTTCTATTACCTCTTCAAGCATAAGTTCTAAGTATAATTTTTGAAGATAAATGTTTCACGATCACAAGAGTAGTGGAAAAATATTACTTGTTTAGAACACTCTTGTTTCACTTAGGACAGTCAGAATGTGTACTTGTATATCTACTTCTATTGCCTATTTCTATTACCTCTTAAAGTATAATTTTTGAGTTTGTTTGTTTCTTTTACCTCTTCAAATATAATTTCAAGTGGAAAAATCATACCTGTCTACAATACCCGAATTTCAATTAAATTAGCACAGTTACAATTGACGGCTTTTATGCTTCTATCCCCATGCCTACTGGTTGTGAATCTATGTTCATCATTTCCACAAGAAGAGAAAAAGTCTATAACTGGTAAGTTACTCCAGTCACAAGGACAAGATGTAGTTGGTTTCATCGTTGTGGTAGGGCGGGGAAACAAGCCGAAACTAGGAAGTTATTCCACTCATAGGGACAATCAAATTTTCATGAACATCATTGAGCGAGGTGACTGGAAAATCCCTTAGAAAGGACCTGGTAAAACACAACTTCTTGAAGAGCGAGAGGAGGGGGAGCGGGGGTGGTGGAATGAAGAGGGGGAAAGAACATATAGAAGATAAAATATGTGAAAAACGGTGAGATGAAATGGAAGGTGGCCTGCTGTTGAAGAGTGAAAATTTCAAAACTTTTAATGTATGAAAATTTTAAACTTTAGATAAAAGGCGCATGAGTTCCCTTTAATGTTTACTTTAAAAAAATAAAATGTTTTGGAAGTAATTCTAGTTTCAAACTAGAATCAAAACAACATTGAGTTGAAATTTGAAACCTATTATACTAAGTTTTTATAAAATTATCGAAAATCATATAGTTTTGCCTGCAATAAGAGGTCAAAGTTGAAACTTTGGATAAAAATTTGTTAATCACATAGTTCTTCTAAAACATTGAAAATCATTGAATATAGTGGTTTTTTAAAGGGAATTAATGATACGTCAATGCCTATCTAATGCTATAGTCTCTACACTATCGAAGGCAGGGACTAATAATTGAGGCTAACAATCCATCTAATTACGTTGACAAAAAGTTGGTTCAACTTTCGGCCATAAGGTAATTGAGGTTAACAATCCATTTAATTACAATAACAGAATGTTGGTTCAACTTTTGGCCATTTCCAAATAATACTATAGGACATTAATTTAGGAAAATTAAAAAAATTGAACATCTTATAAATGTGATATGAAACTATAATATTATCTTATGAGGTTAGTAATTGATCTAACTAGCACAACCAAATTTATATATAAATGTGTTTGATATACGTTGTAAGCGTCAATTTATTTGAATGTATACACATGACGTAAAATTCGTTTTGATATTCCATACCATTTTTTACAACACGTGAAATTTTAGTCTCTGACCATATTTTTGGATTTTCGAAATCTGCAACTAAGTTTAATTTTGATAACTCGAAAGTGAATTCTATAAATATTTTATATTTTGGAGTTTGATAGATAAGAGTGAAGTCAATTGCAAAATTCTTGTCCATATTTCGTTATCTAAAAAATGTTAGCCTGCAAAGTATAACCCTACATGTGAATTTGCTACAATTGTATTTGATTACCAATTTATCTTAAATATAAAGATAAACATAATGCAATACCAATAAAAATATATAGATTAATGTAAAATCACAATGTTATATTGAAAAAACAGAAATATGTTACATAATTATTCATTATTTATGTAAACACGCGGTGTGTGTGCTTAACATGTGGTGAAATACATGATTTTAAAATTAAATATGTTATTCTTTGATTTGAAACTGAAAACCCTTTCAACTACTTTTCATATCAATGGATGATGTATTAGACAAATAATATTCTCTTGAAATCAAATATTGTCCACACATTTATTTGAAAATCAAAATTCCTCAAGCCCAATTCCAATATAGATCACACCTATGATGTAATTACAATGAAAAAATGTTGGTTCAACTTTTGACTATTTGCAAATGATACACTAAACCATCAATTTAGGAAAATTAAAAAATTGAACATCTTATAAATGTGATATGAAATTATAATATTTGTTTAGTAATTATTTTTTTTTCTAAGTAAAAGTGATCTATTAACAGAAGAAATAATGTACAACGGGCTGAGGCCTTGTCATTGCCCATATTTGTGGCATTTTAGACATACAAAAAACAGAGTTTAAGACTGCCCTGTAGGAGGGAAACCAGCCTGTAGAAACCACTATGAAAATTCCCACGCAGGGGAGCGAGATAATTTGAGTGATGGAGACTGTGACTGACATAAACAAAAACATGATTTGAAACAGCATGATAATAAAAAACACGCCCATAGAAGAAGGCCGAAACAAAGCAAAGAAACCAAAACAGAGAAGCGAAGCTACTCATCAGGTGAAACTTGTTCGACCCTGCACCAGTATTCGTCCGGCTCACCACGTTAGTTGTACAGGTCTTCGACAGAGTGGATCACCTTTCTGGAGGGAGGAGGGAGCACCTACTCCGCTTGGCCCTGGCCTGTGACGCCCTGCACAATGTCCTTACTTCCGCTGGGCTTCTCCCCAGAGTCCTGAAGCGCTTGATCCTGCCCAGCTTTTCCCTTTATCTCCTTCCCATCTGAAGGATTCTGGAGCTTCTCGTCCTGGGGCTCCTCAAGAAATACGATAGATATAGCAGAAGTGACTCTCGGTCGATTGAGGGTGCAGTCGAAAGAGAAAAGCGCAGTGTGGGATTGAGCCAGGAGAGAAGAAGACGAGGGGGAGTCCAGCTTGCGACTAGAATGGAGAAGACGACCCCGGAGAAGTCTAGGAAGGCTGTCCGCGGGGGAAGAAGACTCAGAAGGTGAGCTGGAGGTGGAAGGAGAACGCCTCACTTGGCGCCTGGCGGAGCTTCGCCTACAACGCATTCTGTGCCTGAGACGAGGCATGTTTGCAGTGGAGACAGGGATAGAAAGCCTGGGAGCTGGGGAAATGACAGAGGAAAGAGTCGAATGCGAGTTCAGAAAGACAGAGGCCAGCATACAGGAACCAGTTAGCGAGAAATGGAGGTTTTCACCTAGCTCTAGGCAGCAGTTGATGCAGCTCCTCTTACCAGTGACTGTGCGTGCATTTGCAATCCCAGCATCTGGGCTACACCACCAATTCACCGGCGGAGGAGATGAGTTCGGAACTGAGGACGGGTCCATGAATTTGAACTGGTCGGCCTTGCAACTGTAGACCATCTGCAATGAATTGTCATTAATTTGAACTGGAGGACGAGCCATTTCACAACAGGCGGAGATGCATCGAGGTGCGGCAACCTGGTTGTGAAGAGTGCCCAGAGTAAATGCAATTAATCGTAGCATAAGCGTATTTGAGGTTCGAATGACGTCCTCCATGCGGGTTGGCAGGTGGCCTCCCGTCCTGCTAGACCCCCGTCCCATCATCACCAGCGCGATCTATATCATCCGCATCCGGGAGATTTGTTTAGTAATTATAAATATAATATGTTTTTTCATTTGTTTGGTAATTTGTAATTGTATTGAAAACTATATTTAATAATTTAATATAAAATAATTTTAATTTTATTTATTTTTTCCCAAAAGAAAAATCGTAATTTCCATTAAAAATAATAGTGAAAATTACATACTGTAGATTTTATAATAGCATATAAAAATGTGACTCTTAATCACTCAACAATCAATTGTATACTGTGTTCATATACTATCCAAAATACATGATCATATACAACAATCCATTGGTGTCTTGATATATACAATATCATCAACTTAACATAATGTTGTCCTGTATAAAAAAAAAAGATATACCTATCATAATATCAAAAACTAGGAATAAAGATGGGTCCAATAATCCAAATTAGGTGCAAAATATACATCACTCGTGTGTTGTATCTGCCTATAGTAGATCATCAAAAGGACAGTGATAATATTGATAGTGTTCATGTCCATTCTGCTTGATTATTTTCCATATCGTGCATGCCTGATTTGTGCCCTCTTTGTATAGATGATTGGAAAGTGAGTTCCTTTCCTTGTAAATATGTTGACAAGAAATAAGATCAAACTGTGCTTTTATCATTATAACCTCATCTAATGTGTTCCTGAGTGTGTGAACATGACATATAGTCTACCGATTAAACCAATCAATAATCACTTTAGAATCACAAAAGACCTATAACCAATGCCACCCTTTTTCTATAGAAAAGAGAAGAAGTGATTTTAGGCTGAAATTTTTTGCAAAATTGTTTGTAATAGTACCCATACCATACTTTCATTTGAAGAAATGGTTACTGTTTAAATATAATACTGCTCCACCTCCACATCTACCCTTTTGTGCAGATCCATAAAAATATGTCCATGGCTTTGATTGATCAATGGATTCATCTATAAATGTATGGGATTTGGTTCTTTGTTCTTCATTATGGAGAAGATTATATGTCACAAACACCTAAGCCCCAATTTGTTCTGGATAGAAATCAATGTCATGAATTTTTTTTCATTCCTCCTAATCCAAATTCCCCAACATATAATAAAAAAATGGATGTTTCATAGTTTATCTGGAGAGGCCTCACTCCACCATGTCTTCTAGGATTAATTGAAAGTTTCTCCCTACCACCTGATATGCACATCTAAATATTTATATATTAGATTCCAAATTTGTGTGGCAGAAGGACAAAAAATGAACAAATGATCTACAATTTCCTCTGCTCCTTTACATAAAGCACACCAATATGGGCCATGAAATGATCTCTTTTTAATATCATACCTTCTTGGGATTTTATTTTCTAGTAAACACAATAATAGCAATATTTATTTTGTTGGACCCCTTAATTTCCATATGTGTTTCCACCACCATAATTGTGACCTCTAGCTCTTTTTCAACGAAAACATGTATATATCCTTCTTTTGGGCTGTATTTCCCCAGCGTCAAATGTGTCCAAAGAAGTCCATCCTCCTTATCATGAGTCATAACATGTGACTTTGATAGAGCACTGGTGTAGCCATTCCACAACTACTGCCATTGGGCAGGTAAATTTAATGCCTGTGCCGATAACAAACACTACCCTCAAATGGTTGTATTATCCTGATAAACTACTTGATTTAATGGTTTATTTCCATGCTCAAACAAGAAATTAACTAGCTTAGGGGGAAGGACATGCTGATCACCACATCCAGACCATGGGTCGATCCCAATTCAGACTCGCTCACTTGATCCAACTCTCCATGCTAATCCTAAACCAATGTATTGAATGAGTCTAATATTGTCTTCCATATTATCGATATATTTGATATGCTCTTATTTTGAATTCGGATCCAGTATTTCACTGTCAAAGGGTATATAGATTTCCTCGCTACAACCTTTGTCCATATACTAACAATGGTTAATAATCTCCATCCCACTTTTGCTCCGTAATTTCTTGTGAGAAACATTTTTTTTTAAAACCCCATCCTCCCCACTTATTGGGGAGTGCTATCCTATCCCATATTACCTAAGAAAACATTCTTTCTTATTTTGATATTCATGATAAAGACATTAAAAAATTGGGATGAACTCTAATATAGATTTGAAGAGGACCAACCTAGCTGCACGTGATAACCACTTGTAGCTCCATACTTTGAGTCTTGTTTCAATTTTCCCTAGAAGCCACATCCAATCATCTTTCTTGTAATCATTCAGTTTTAGATGAAAACCTAGATACTTAAGCCCTTCATCAAAATTAATGGATTGAAAAGGTAATTGTCCATGAGCATATGTCATCTCATCCTTATAGCATTCAATTGCACATAGAGTGGATTTATGATATAGCCTTGCAAAATAAATTAAGCACATTTTTAAAAGATACAATATCCTTACAGGATCCATCAAGAAAAGTGAGTACATTATCTACACATAGTAGATGAGTTATATTCATATCACCTGCCACTAGGGAAACCCTCAAACCAACCCTTCTTTTTTCCTCCCTTACCAATCTGCTTAAACCCTCCATGATCAACCGTAATAATAAAGGGGATAATGGACATCCCTGATGGAGTCCCCTCTCATCATTAAAAAATTCAGACTCTAAAACATTAATTAGCACAACAAATGAAGCAAATGACATACACCACATTATCCAATTTATAAAGCTAATGTGAAAGCCCAAATGAGTTAGCAACATTCTAATATAAAGGCAGCACACTCTGTCATAGCCTTTTAATAAATAAATTTCTAGAATAATACCTTTCAATTTTTTTTGTATTCAAACTGTGAACCCCTTCCTGTGCCACACCAATGGATTTGTGTATTTTTTGATCCTCGAGAAAGGATAATTTTTCTTTTGTGATATGTTGCGATAAAATAGGCTTGATTCTATTTGCTACGATTTTTGAAATGATTTTGTATATACAATTACAAATCGATATAGGTATGTAATCATTAAACATCTTTGGGTCATCAACCTTTGGAATGAGCGCAATAAATGTAGTGTTCAAAGCCTCATACATCCGCCCAAAGGTTCCACATTCCTCAAATACCTTTAACAAATTTGTCCCTAATAGCCCATATAATTCAAGAAAAAATTCTGCTAGCCATCCATTTGGCCTTAAACTTTTGTCCTCCTTAAACCAACGCAATACTACCTCCAGTTCTCCTGAAGTAACCAAGACCATTAATTCCCTGTTATTGTCCTCATCTACAAATCTTGGAAACAAGCTATCTATCTGTATTATTTAAATCAATGTAGCTTCCCTTGGAGCCATGAAAAGAGATGAAAAATACCGTGAACCCATCCTAGCTAGGTCGCTAAAATTTTTAGCCATGTATCCATTATCATTTTGCAAAGACTAGATAGTGTTGATAGCTCTCCTTCCCCTAGCATATTTTTGAGAAAAAATTGTTTTTTTGTCCCTAACCTGTAACCAAATAGCCCTACTTTTAAGCCTCCATGTTTCTTCTTTTTCCTCCAGCAACCTTTTTCTATCTATTTCCAGTTAGATAATATGATTTTTGGATTCATTTGTATCATAACCCCCACCTCCAAGCTCCTCTATTTATTACAATTCTTCCTCGATATTCTTTAATGCCTCACTATCTCTCCACCATTTTTCTTTTACCCATTCAATAGTCTTCCACTTTAACCTATTATTTTTTTTTGCAAATTGACTTGTAACTGATCAATCTTCCCTATACCACATGGGCGCAAAATCTCGTGAACTATGGATTTGAAGTCCTCATCTTTCATCCATGTCACATTAAAATTGAAGGAGGCTCTATGTTTTTCGAAATTGCTAGCAAGCTCCATGTAAATAGGAATATGGTCAGATAACTCTCCTGAGCCCACACATTGTCTGAAGAGAGAAATTTTATCCAACAATGTATCTCTAATTAGGAATCTGTCCAGTCTTCTGGCTACCATGGCTTCAACAACCATCTGATTCCTCCACGTAGGCTTATATATAGCCATGTCTACATCAATTAATTTGTATGCATCAAGTAATTGAGAGAAGTAATAAGATAGTGAGTCAACGTGGGCATGTTCTCCCCAAATTCCAGACATGTCCATTGAGAAATTTAGATCACCACCCAAGATCATATTATCCATCCTCATAAAGGGTAATTCCATTAATTCATTCCAGAAATATACTCTCTCCTAACATGGTCCATATACATTTACCACCCTTATTTCCATACCAAATTATTTTGATAAAATTTCAACAACAATAACCCCTTGACTACCCTATATATTTAAAAATTTTAATGGTTCTACAATATATACCGAGTGCCAAACCCCCTGATATCCCACGAGCGCAAATAACAAAAATATACCATCCTTTGAACATCCCTTCCAGAATAGTTACAATGTCATCACTTGAACCCAATGTCTCCCATAAAAGAATAATATCAAGGTTGTCCGACATAATCAAGTGCTTCAATGCTATTATTTTAGAGAGACTAGATAATCCTCTATAGTTATAAGATAACTACTTCTTAAAGGCCTTGAATCCATGGTATTCCTTGCTCTAAGATCCCCATCCAGAGATAGTTTCTTTCCAATGGAAAATGTCCTGATAGACATGTTGTATAGCTTTTGTAATGTGAGACTGATGACCACGAGGGATTTTGGGAATCTTCGAAGGGAAAAGGGGTCCTAATCCTTTCTTGGTGTTGTGCATATTATCATATCTGCTAAGGGATGTTTTCGACGATCAAAGGTTATATCTAGGTCTCCTACCCATATCAAAGGAATCATCATTCAATGAGGGGAAAGAAGGTGAGGGAGATGGAAATCAAACATGAATATAATTAAGAGGACAAGTAATAACCCCCAAAACAAAATTGGACCCCTGAACCCCAACAAATGATGGAAACATAGATGAAGGCATATCCACAATATAGATAGATTCACAAAGACATGGATTAGATGAAGGAGGGAAATTAGTACCCGATAAAGAAGATGTCACAGATGATCCAGAATGAGAAACCTTTATGATTGGTTCACCATGCTGCTCTGACCACATCTTTAAGGATGTATTCTCAACAAAGACCCCACCTTAGTGAGCCGATTATTGCTGAGGAGGATGCTTTGTGCTCACCCCACTCTCAAAACCTCTGTACGTTTGAATTCCATCCCCCACATCACCATTACCTTTTTTTTCATTTAGAACTAGCGTGCACTCTTTAAAAATGTGTTCAACTTCATGGCAGTGAAAACGAAAGGGCACACCCTCATAATCCAGTTTTTGGTGATGAATATAACCCTTATAGTGAAAAAAAAAGGCTAGTCACCAACCCCTCTCTTATTTCTAGATGAATCAATATCCTAGCAAATTAAAATTTTCCAGTCTCCAAGTATGACCTATCATAACCCAATTATTTTCCCAGATCATCCCCAATTCTTCGAAAAATTTCCTTTGACCATAACTGAAGTGATAACTCATGTAATCTAAACCAAATATGTATTTTTCCCAAATTTTCTCTTTTAGGATCAAAGAGTGGAGACCATTACTTTAAGAAAATTGGAGCCATTTCAATGTTCTAGTATCACAAGAGATTCCAACTCACATGCTCTTCCTTGCTGAATTTTAAAGGAAACCAACCCCTCATCATTGTACATACCGTTGGAAGCTTTTCCAAAACTTGCCCCCAAACCTCCTGAGCCCACTTTTTCAAATGCAGAGAAGAATAATTTCTTTCGCGTACCCTCTCAACCAAAAATTTATCCATAGTTTCCATGATACCATCAAATCTGAGGCTGTCTCCCATGACTAAAACCTCCCTCTTTCTTTTACCTTCATGCATTTTTACTTCTTGCCCTATTAATTCGATCCATTCCCTTTTGAGCTCCCTTCAAAAGGGATTCTAGATGAGGGAGTCAAGAGTCCCACCTAAACCGCTCCACATTGCAACCCATAACACAATGAGGCACTCACCGAGCCCACTCTCGATACAAACACTGATGCTAGAGAATATCCTTCACTCCATATGGGTCCTATGGCTCTGCTCGAATTCCCCACCTCTTGATGGACTCTGACTACACTAGTATTCACTTCACCACATCCATGTGAAAATTTCGCATTAGACCGCTGATAAGGAGGATGACCCATAAACCATGCTCCCCCCTGCGAGCTAAAAAATTTCAACGAATTCATTGATTGTGAATGTGGGCTATTAGGGTTTATACAATTATCAACAAAATTTAGGGCTTCCAATGAAACCCCGAAAATACTGATGTGTAGGTCCTGAAGCACCACCCATCCTTGCGCTTCTACCCTCGAAACCTATGCTAAAACAAGTAGATTGTGTCCTCGATATGTGAATAAACCCTCCGACCTTGAACCCTAATTTGGAGAAAATTGGAGTCCTTCAACTATATTTGGGAGAGTAAAAAAAAAACAAATCTAGAGAGCCAGGTGTTGAAACCTACTCCATTTCATGGTGTTGATGTGGAGACTCTTTCCATATGGATACAAATTCGTATGGGTTTGCTGAGTATTCAACAAGCTCTTCGTCAATATCAGCGAATATCCACCCTGTTATACAAAAATTCCATAGTAATACTTCTTGAAGCGTCAAATGACTAGGAAAGGAGATAAGCCATCAACAAACCCTTCAGACAGATAATATTGCCAAACCTTACCCACCTTTTGAGTCGAAAAAAACCCTTTTGAGAAACTATTATGTGTCTAGGAGGTTTTACTATGCGACCACCTAAGCAGGTAATTAGTAAAAAAAAAACAAATAATTAAAAAACCTCAGCTAATAATATTCCTATCCCTAACCCCTGCGATGGATTTATTCATGAAAGTCCGAACAACAGAGCCATCACATCCTTTCAAATCATTGTAATTCTATTTATATTTAATATAGAAATAATATATACAATTTTAAAAGTATTAATATTATAAAAATTATTTAACATCAATTTTAAATAAAATATTTTGATAGTTGAAAGATAATAAATTTTTTAACAATTAAAATATTTTACTGTCTTATACTACTTAATATAAATATTTTTTTAAGAATATTGAATTTTTTTTGCTATTTTTTTTTTTTTTTTTTTGTGTGAAATCTACTATTTTACAAATTGATATTATTAATTATAAATTAACAACACAAACACCTTAACAAACTTAAATAGCTTACACAACCCAACATAGAAAATGCTCCAGGAAATAACATTTGTGATCGATTTTATGTTCTATCTATCTTATGATTTCTTATAAGATCACATAAAATAACATGAGAATATTAGATTAATGAAGAGATAAAAAACTGATAAATGTTTAATGTTTACCGAGGGAGTTATAGTATGTGCAAATCTATTGAAACCATGTTTGCATAATGGACATATAAGTTAAAGATAAAACGAGTGTAGGATGAATTGGCCATGAAAGAAATGTTTTCAAGGTAGTTGCTTTGTTGGAAACCCAATTGGAATCATATAATGAGAAATCACACCTAAAAATCCCTCACCATTATTCGTGTTACGTAGTCATTAAAAATTAGTAACCATTGGAGAATTCTAAACCACTGATCAAGAAACCAGTGTTGAATGAGTAGGATAGCTAGAATTAAATTACTTTCTAGCTGAGTAGATAAAGGTCTAATTCCTCATCTAATCACATTTACATCTTTTCTCTCACATATTATTTTTTTATATAACTGTACAGGATTGTAACTATTATAAATCTATTTTAAATCTTAATCTATAATGTGTTAAGAGAAAATAAATTCTTAAGAATAAATGTTTTTCTATAACTTTTTATACTAAAAACTTTGTGCCTTAAAAAAAATTAATCCCTCTTAAAAGATCATAATCGGAAATTACAATATAATTAACTATTTTGCATTTCAATTTTAAATCAAACGTCTAATCTTTAACAATATGAGATTTATGAACCTTCTCAACCTAAAATTAAAATCACAATTAATCAAATAAGAAAAATATATAGTACTTCACTTTGCTCAAGAAAAAGGAATGATGCCGGGAGCTTAGGAGGAACTAGGTAAATAAAAATGTGGTAATTTATAGAAGCTTGTCAAAGCAATTTGGTGGAATGATATATTTAAAAGTTAATAGCATATAGATTTTATGTTGGAAAAGTTATTCTTTATTATTTCTATAAAATTATAATAAAAATATATTTTTCATTGAAAATTTTAAATATATAGAATTTTTATATAAATGGTTAATTAATATAAATATAAAAAGAATTATGAAGAGATATACATGATATAAAACTATGAAGAGATATACATGATATAAAATCATTTGGAAACATTATCGAGCCTCTCTCAACAAGGAGAAAATAGGTCGACTATCTCAAAAAATTTATACTATCAGCCATATGATATAGCTGAAAATATAAAATTGTTTGTGTATCAGAAAATACATGATAATAACATATAGTTCATACAATTTTTTTATATAAGAGAAAGGACATAAATAAAGAAAAACTTGTGTAACAATTATGTCTGATAAGGCGACTGATTTGTCTTCGAGTCCTGTGCATCCACACTGTTAGTTATATGCCAGATGCCCAAATCTTGTTGTAGACTTTTTTTAGAAAAGTAATCGACTTCAAGGTTTTGTTCCCTATATAAATGGCATATAGAAACATAAAAAAACCAGCTTTTAAGAAATTGATTTCTTCTATCATAGGAACCAAAAACAAATTTTGACAGCATTGCAAATTGTTTTCTCAATTAATAACATTCAAAGAGTCTCCAAAAATATGGACTGAATCAATGCCCAATTGTCTCAACCAACATAAAAGGAGTTTTAGTGTTTCTATTTCTGCAAAGTTATTTGAGCCTGTACCAATGCCCACTAATGCTTATAGTGTTCCATGATTGTTTGCATGAATGATGATGCCAAAACCACACTTATCACGGGCATCAAAAGCCCCATCAGAATATGCCCTAGGAATGAGAGGGTTGAATTATTCTGCTCTAATGTTCCTTTGGTTTGAAGAGGGTGGTATCATAGTAAGATTTGTAAATATAGAGGCACATTTCATTGAAATAATGAAGGGATTTGGAACCTGATCATGAAATATTGATTTGTTTTGAGCCAGCCATATACTCTAGCATAAGATCAGAGGGATATTCCTTAGATGTTCCTCCCTAGAAGAGGACCACCAATTTTTCCAGGCTTCCCCTATCGTAAGCCCAGTACAGACATATTTGATATCTAATATGTTTTTAAGCCTCTCCCATATATTGATGGAGAAAGGACATCTAACAAAAAGATGTAGAACAAATTCTTCTGAGTTTTTGCATAAGGCACACCATCTCGGACCATGTTTGTTTATTTTCTATAGATTGTCCCAAGTTGGGGCTTTGTTCTTTAAAATTCCCTAGAAGAAGAGTCTGGATTTTGCTAGGAATTTAATTTCCATAGTGACTTATACCACCATTCATGTACTCCACCAAAATTTTCGACAGATATATACTTGTAACCAAACTTTGGTGCATAAAACCCACAGGGACAAAGACCAATCTGAGTTCATCTGCTCTCTCTCACATTTTGACATTTGTTCTTTATAGATCTCTGATATAGCCTTGCCAAATTTCACCCTAATGATCCTCAAGAAATAAATCCTCTGCCTATTTCCAAGCTTGATTCCATAACGTAATATATTCCTCCATCAAAATTGGCTTAAATAGAAAATATCTTGAGCACTTAGGTGCTTCCTTAGATTGACGAGAAGAATATAGACCTCACTGCAACCCACCCAAGGGTTAGCCCCTATTCTTATTCTATTCCCATCCCCCACCTACCAAGAGAGCCCTTCAGCTAATAGGTCAAAAGAAGCAAGAGTAGCCTTCCAAATGACTGAGGAGTTCTTTATTTTCTTATCAAGATTATGTAGCTAGTCATCCATTGCTACAGGGTCGATATATTTCCTTTTTATTACTATTGTCCAAAGATTCTCCTTTGTCAATAGTCTCCACCTTGATTTTTCCACCAATGAGGATGATAAAATTGATAAATATTTTATACGTCACCCTCCCCTATCCTTGGTCGAGCTATTTTCTCCCATGCAACCCATGGGAGGACATCATATTCCTTTGACCCTGCCCAAATAAAATGACCACATACTTTCCTAATATTTTCAATAACTCCTTTTGGAACCCATGTTAAAGTTATCCAGTAAACTGGAATTGCAATAAGTACCAACTGCCCAGCTCTCGATAACCACTTGAAGCTCCAATGATTTCCTCAATTTTCTACTTTGGAAACTAACCATTTCCAGTCAGTGTTCTTGGAAGTGTCTAGCTTTAGGAAGAAACCCAGGTATTTAAAGCTCTCTGAGATATATTTTATGTCAAAATGGAACATTGATTTTCTACGATGGATCTCCTCCCTCGAGAGTCCATTATAAGATATGTATGACTTGTGGGAATTTATGCTCATACCAGTGGATTTTAGGAATAATCACAGAGCAGATTGAAGAAATAGTAGTTCACCCCGAGAGCCATCATAGAATAAAATAATGTCATCGACAAAAATAAGGTGAGATATAAATAGGTTTACAGTAACAACAATACCCTTGAAATCTCCCCTCATGGTAGTTGCATGAATAAGTTGACTAAGTCCTTCTTTTGCAAGAAGGAAAAGTAAAGGGGATAGTGGAAATCCCTGGTGCAACCCACGTTGACTATGAAAAAAATAAGAGGCTTCCCCATTGATGAGTCAGAAGAAGGTGAAGATACATCCAACTGATTTTTTCATAGGCCTTTGACAGGTCGATTTTGACAATACATATTTATTTATTTATTTTTTTGATACTGTGAAGGGCTTCCTGAGTGACTTAAATTGCCTCTTGAATCTATCGCCCATCAAGAAAACCAATTTTTTCCTTTGAGATATTGCGGGAGAGGATAGGTTTGAAGCGATTGGCGATAGATTTTGCAATAATTTTGTAGGTACATTTGTAAAGGGAGATAGGTCTATAATCATCAAAATGCTGGGGGCCATCTGATTTTGGGATTAGTTCCAAGAAATTTGTGTTGAGGGGTTCATGAAAAAAACCCATAATTCTGGATTCCTCCACCACCCCAGTCAATTGCTCCCCAACGATCTCAAATAAGTGTTGAAAAATTCCACAGTCCAGTCATTAGGGCCCAAACTCTTATCCTTTTGCATAGATTTTATGACCCTTTCCACTTCCCTTTTGTAATTGAAGCCATAAGAAACTAATTATCATCCTCTTCAACAAAACTTAGAAAAGGCTGGGCCACTTGTATAACTTCAACAATAGTGGCCTCTAATGGGGCATTGTATCACTGCTTGAAATGTGAGACTCCTATAGAGGCCAGCTTGTCAAAAAGATTTTCCATTCCACCATATTATTTTCTCATTTCCCAAATGGTATTTGATTTTTTCCTACCCTTGCCATAACTTTGGAAAAATTTCGAATTTTCATCTGCAGCCTCGAGCCATATAGCCCTACTCGTTTGTGTCAAATGTTCTTCCGCCTCTTTCAGACACCTTGGTTTTTAATTTTCCAACTGTTTAATTAGCTCCTTTTTCTTTCTTGAATCATATCCATCCCCTTCCAAACTTTCCATTTCCTCTAATGCGATCTCAATGGATTTAAGGGTGTCTTCATCCCTTATATTTTTTTCTCTTTCCAAAAATATAATAGTTTGTTTCAATATTTTTAAATTTTCCATGAAAACTTGGGCAAGAGAAAGACCCTGAGGGTCAACCAGTGAAATCCACATATGTCTTATAAGAGCATCACAATAGGGGTATTTTTTCCATGAAGGATTGAATTTAAAAAGTGCACTAGGCTTTCTACTAGCACCTTTTAGTTCTAGGAAAATTGGGAAATGGTTTTATTCACCGCCCGTGCCAACCCACTGCCTGATAAAAGGAGTTTGAGCATGCATTTCTTCTTTTATCAGAAAAATTTCCAATCATTTTTCTACCCTGTCCTCACCAATTCTCCTATTCCTCTAGGTAGGTTTTATCTTGATGGGATCCACGCTAATGAAACTAACCATCCTAAATTTATTTAAAAATAAATCCTGTAGAGGATCAACTTGGGCATGTAGCCCCCAAGACTCGAAAAAACCAAAAGAGACATTAAAATCCCCACTCGGAACCACCATAAGGTTATTCAGAAAATAATTTGAAAAAATATAATTATAGGAAAAAACTCTTTCCTAGCAGGGGCCATAGATGTTGATGATGGTGAAATGAAAACCAAGATCAGATAAGTAAACCTCAGCCCCTAATTCTAGCTCAGACCCCCAGGAACTCAGGAGTTTTATGCCACTTTTCCGAAATACGATCGTAAGGCCACCCAATTTCCCAGAAGCATTAGGTGTCACAAATGACCAACCAAGTAGAATTTGGCTTAAAAATTTCATCACATATACCCCAACGCTGAGTGTCTCTTGAAGCATGATAACATCACAATGTACAGAGATGAAAGGTGTTTTAAAGACAACTTTTTGTGGGCACTGGCTAACCCTCTACAATTGAAGGACAACACTATCATCTAGAGACCACCACAGGGGTCATCACTGCTCTAAGCACCTCCTTGAGGGATAATTTCTTTCCATCAACAATATCAAGATTTTCTTTTAGTTTTGCTTTTGATATATTTTATTTTCAACCTCTAGTTTTTGTAGGAACACAGGAGTCTTGGAGGATCCCAATACCTTTAGCTGGAATTCCAATACCATATTTTTTGTCCCATGACCGAATGTTATAGTGGGGAGCTTTAGGATGGAACTCAGGGCCCAAGGGATGATTCAAATTTATAAGTGGGGGGGTCGAATATGGTTAGCTCGGTAATGGTAGTGATGATGCTATATATAGTGAGAGAAATAGAACAAGGGATACAAGGCTCATCAAGATTTTTTCTAGAAGGACCAGGCTCAAAAAAATCAGATTGAGGAATCAAATTAACATAATGAGAAATTATACGAGGAGTAACAATACCCATGAAAAGAGGAGCCTGCCCCATGAACTCCACTTCGTATTTTTCCTCTCGAGCATGTTCTATTTCCTCCACTTGCCTCCCCAAAAGAGGCATCTGAATTTCCATGGGATCCATACAGAAATCTTGTTGTATTCATACCTTCTCCTGCTGTACCTCCACATCCACAAAAATATCTTCCCTGCCCTAAAAAATATGCTCTTCCATTTGTTTCCTTCTTCTGCGAAAACCTAATGGACAATCCCGTGCCAGGTGTCCATACTTATGGCATCAGTGGCATCGTAAACCTAGATTTTTGTAATCAAGAAGCCGTGAGAATGAGTGGCCATGAACCTGACTATTCATCATGTCTACCAGACCCTCCCTTGGATCCAACCAAAATAAAATTCTAGCCACCTTCCTTTATTTTGTCACAAGGAAAGACATGTCCGCTTCACAAAAGGTGCCCAACATGTTGCCAATGGCTCTGAACACATCCATGGACCATAGTTGGGGTGCAAGAGCTGAAAGACACACCCAAACCGGTAATTATTTGATCCTTTCCTTTTGTGCATCGAATAATGATGTCCATTTTTTGAAAAATATTGGAGGTTTCCCAAAACCCCAATTTCTTTCAAGAATCCAATCCACAACTTCTCCATTCGAGTATCTGACCATGACCAAACATATGGTTAGAATAATAACCTCCGTTTGTGTGGCTAGACCTTCACACTAGGACTTTTGGATCCACTCAATGATACAATTTGTGGATTATTTCCAACCTTTTGCGCATCCCACCAGAATTAACTCTGATGCTGCCATGGCCTCATCCATTTGAATATCAACTCCCAAAATTAAGTTTGGTCTTTCCTCTTTCTTCCTAATGAACTTCCTCTTCTTCTCCTTATAGCGGGAGAGTTGGCCATGACCAGAGGATTCATGAGGGACTTCGCCATTTTGAGGTTATTCCATTAGAATTTTCCCTAACGAGGAGCTCAAGACCCAGTCCCTTTGAAAAGAAACCCCTAGGTCAATAGACAATGCAGATGTGCCTAAATACGGGCTACCCTCCTTCATCCCTAGAAAGCTAACATCCTGATCAAACCCTCAGTTTTGATATGGAAATAAACCACCTCCCTCCCTTCCCTCTTCATCGTGCTGGTATATAAATCCCAACTAATACAAAATCGAAAAACCTTTAAATTGAGGCTCCCCATGCGACCCTTCCTGGGATCGAACTGGCTGAACCTTTGCAAGACCAACCTCACAAACCTTGATGACCTCCCATCTAAGAATAAAAGAAATATGAGGGAGAAAGATATCCTTTAAAAATATTTCTCTAAGAAGCCCTCAAGCGATAGAGGAACACGATGATGGAAAAATTTTCCCAGTTCCTTTGGCGGATGCCCACATGCGATGCTTCTTCATCCGACAGTTACTCTGGAGGTGCCACTCCCTTCAAGGTACAAGTCAAATTTGAAATTCCCATATTTGAAGACCAGATAGATGATTAAATATATTAGAATGATATTTTTTAGTTCATGATTTTTAAAATGGGGAAAATATTACTTTTTCTCTCCTCAAAGCCACCCTCCATGTCAAGAATTGGTGGGAAACTTACTCTGAACAGAAGAATAAGAGATAACCCTCACTGTTTTCAGAAAAACCCACTTGGAATTCTTTCTGAGATGCCATCAAGGAATAATATTACCCTTGGGGAGCTATGAGGACAAGTACATACAATGGACTACGTTGCGGCAACAAAGGGATCAAGATGTGCATGAGCTGACGAATCTATTCCATACCCTATGCACAAATTTGGGTATCAAATATTTGGAGAAACATTAGTGCTTAAGTAATGTAGTTGTTGGGACAAATACATTCAGGAGGAAATGGACTTCCTCGACATCTCCTCGCTTGGTGCAACATACCAATATGCTGCCAAGATCGAGAAAACAATTAAATAGAGTAAGCAAGACTTTGGATATGTGAATATGAAGCAAGGGAAAGGCACCCCCAAATTGTAGAAAAAGGGACAAAGCCAAGGTGGGGCGACCCAGAACAACCCACAGAAGCTGCAAGAATAGAACAACACCATGCAGACAAAGAAGGACATGGGAAAGTGGTGTGTGTTCCATAAGAGGCCCACTCACAACACAAGTGAGTGTTGGGCCAAGAAGTCACTAGTGGTTGAGATAAAGGCTTTTGAATTAGATGCATGCTCTGACTCTGAGTCCGAACCTGACAAGTTGAATGACATAGGGAAACAAATTATTGACGAGGAGTCTAGTGTCACCATTTCCACCACCAAGATTCAGAAGGATGAGCCCAAAGATCCAGAGGAGGGGGGGTGCCTCTTCCACTCCTAGATGTGGGTGAAGGGTTCTCTGTTGTAGTTCATTTTCGACAAAATATGGCATAAGAACCTCATTTTAGTAGAGGTCGTGAAGCATATGCACCTACCAACCACAACACACCCACAACCGTACACCATCGGGTGGCTTCGCCAAGGGCGAGATCTCCACGTCAGCCAACAGTGTTGCCTTCCCTAAAACATCAAGACCTTCACATATGAGGTAATATGTGATGTTTCTCTTGAAGTTTGTGATGTATTATTAGGCCAACCATACTTGTGGAAGTGACATGCTGTGTATGAGTCTAGGCCCCACAATGTTATTATTACTTTTGCAAATAAGTTGTACAGGATACCAGAGGTAACACCACCTACCACCATCTCTTTGATCACTGTGAAGCAATGCAGTAAGCTCATTTCCCAGATGGGGATTTTTTTTTCCTTATGATTCACCCTCAAGAGAAGAAGAATATTGTGGCCACAAACTCCAGACAGGGCTCCTCCACCCATTAGCAACAGATGGAAAAGTTCGTGGAGGAGTAGAGGGACATCTTCACCTCATCCACAGGGGTACCTATACACTGTCAGGTCAAGCACCACAATGATCTGCCCTAGGTGTGCCACTACCCAATGGACCAATCTATTGACGCTTTGTCCTTGAGAAAGATGAAATAAAGAGGAATATTTAGGAGTTTTTGCAGAAAGGGTACATCAGGCCAAGTTCATCACCCTGTGGGAGCCCGACCGTGTTGGTATAGAAGAAGGGTGGGACCTAGAGACTCTGTATTGACTATCGCGTGCTGAACAAGATCACTGTTCGGAATATGCATCCAATCCCACAGATTGATGACCTTTTGGACTAGCTCAAAGGGGAAAAATATTTCATCAAGATTGACTTGAAGTCCGAGTATCACCAGGTACCATTCGAACCCTCCAATGTGTGGAAGATTTCCTTCAAATCCAAGGAGGGCCTTTTCAAATGGGTTGGTCATGCCTTTCAAGTTGACGAATACCACAACAAAATTCGCGAGGCTAATGGATGACATCTTGCAACCCTTCACCAACTCATTCGTGGTGGTGTATTTGGATGACATCCTGATCTTCAGACATAGTTGGGAAGAACACCTCTGCCATATTTGAAAAGTTCTCCAAACTTTGCGACAACACAAGTTATGTGCCAATTTGGGGAAATTCACTTTTTTTATGACTCGGGTTTAATATATTGGGTACATAATTTATGAGCAGGGTGTGCATTTGGACCCAACCAAAATACAAGTAATTCAGGATTGGCCACCCCCAACCACTCTAACAGAGCTCCGCAACTTTTTGGGACTTGCCAATTTCTACAACCAGTTTGTGTTGGGGTTCTCTCATATCACTTGGGCTTTGAATCAAGTCACCAAGGTTGGAGTGAAAGAAAAATTATTTTGTTCTGTTGTGGATGATTTTGTCACCCTCCTAGAGACAGTCTAGAGTTTCCATAGACCAGTGCCTAGGACATCTTATTATAGCAAGGAGCTCGGTATATAGCTTGGGTTGTCAGTCCAAAGAGATCACTTACTATCTCTTGTGAAGCAAGGAAATAAGTTTTGAATGGGACCAAACTTCTCTCAGAAGCTGATACAAAGATAAGAATAATGTAGGAACATCATGTAAAACTTCAATACAAAGGCATCAGACAGTTAAGAGACATCTTACTGTAAAGAGGGCCGATTCAAGTAATATATCACAGAAATCAAATATCAGAGAGTGAATGCAGTGAGGAAACATAAAGAGGATATTAGTTAACATGAGACTGATACCCAGATACACAACAGAACCACATAAGGGCATACCAATTTATGAATCCTTATATGACAATGGCGTTTTAAAAGCACCCTCCTCATGCAACTAATATAGCAGAAAATATGGAAAAGATGAACATGGAACAGTATATCATGACTAGGCCTATTTAAAGCGCTTGACTAATTCCAGAAAGGGCACCAACGAGGATGAATCCTTAATGCAAACTAGTGAGCCACTCACATTCTAGAACATGATACAAGAAGATAAATAGCATGTAAGGAGATATTGTATTAACACATAAGAGAAATTACATACTGTGAGATACCAAAGACCAGAATCCTCATTACAGTTATAACTCCTCCTCACTGAGACCCTACGGGCTCTGAGCCTTCATACAGAATTATTGCAGAATGTATACAAAAGCCTTTTCACTGCACAGTCTGCTGATAGAAATCTGGAACCGTTACAATGTCCTTCTTTTTAGCTTTTATAGGGGAGATAGAGAATTCTAGAGGAGGAGGTAGATGGAAAGCATTTAATGACTTATTTTGAATCAAATGGCGGAAAACATTCGCGCCCAGGCTATGAAACGACTGAACATAATTGTCTGTACTTTACAATTTATTTCTGGAAATGAATGCTGAAAATGAAAATCCGCTTATATATAAAACATAAATAATAAAATATGTAAACATTCGGCCCTTTTCTGGAGGAGGAAGATCTGCGGCAATAAAACCTTGAGGCGCCTGTTTCCATGCATGGTACTTTCGATCTTCAGTTCTTGAATTTGAATTTGAAACCTCTTTAGAGCTGGACCCTGAATTCATTGCTTCTTCATTAATAATCTGTTGCTGCATTAATGTTTTCATCCGCCCAAATGCGTCCCTTTTGATTTTTCTCTAGAGAGTTCCATGGATCGAAGTACCCTTCTTTAATGGAGGTCACATCATAGTGACTTCCGGTTCTTTTCCGCTAATTTTGTTCCCACCACAAGTTCCTGCAAAAACCAAAGCCTGTTGAATAAAACTGACGACAGAGATAGTGGACAAAACGAGACTAACAGAAGTGGTGGCATAGATATGAGAGGATGATGGAACGACGCGGTGAGGAGACTTCAAACAAAAACGCTGAGGTGTGACACATAACTAGAATATGTGAACAATGGAGGAACAGTGGATGACATGTAGGCAAACAACGAAAAATGGCAGAAGAACGCTGATGATACGAAAACTTAGAAGATTAACTTTTGGGGGAGTTACAAAGGAAAGACGTAACAAAACAACGGAGCAAAGGCTTTAGAGGTGGGACCCGAAGCGCATATCGCAAAATCGCAAGAGGAGAAAATGCGATGGGGGGGAAAAATGGAATAACCAAAATTCCGCACTCTGCGCTATGCGAAGGCCGTGGTCAGTCGAGCGCGGATCGCAAAAACGAAAAATGCGATGGCGGGGGATAGCGCGAATGAGAAACTGCGCTTTTGCGATGAGGCGGACATGCGATGGCGCGATCATGCGACTTGCGTTAAACACTCTAAGGGGTAGCGCTTGGTTACATGGATGAAAGGGGGCGCGGAGTTAGGGGAGAAAGAGGGCTAGGCCTTATATAACTTTACAGAGCGGATTTTAGCCCCTTTCTAATGTATTTGCGGTGCGGGAAAGGGCAGCAGTAAAGGGAAAAGAGGAGGCTTAAGCCAAGATTTGAATGGGGGGGCTGACTTGTACAACATTGGCTCCAACTGGGGACGACATGTTCGTCCTCGGACATGCCGAGAACTCGCAGACCTCAGACCCCTTTGCATTTTCTTCAAAACTTATCAGCTTATTTATATTATTTACGTTTCAAAATTGAAATCACACTTGCATACACTATATACATAAAATACATCAAGCCTGGTCTGCTTGAGTCAGTACTGAAAGTAGTGTTTAAGGAATTGTCCATTCACGGGGGCGTCCAGCAGATCACCCTGTAGATTTTCTAACATGAAAGTATTATTTCTCCCTAGGTTCACTATTTTGAATGGACCAAACCACAGCGGGTCAAACTTGGCATGCTTGACTTTTTCTGCTCTGTGAACATCCCACCTGAGAACCAGGTCTCCTACTTGGAAATTCCTATCTTTTGCATGGCGATAAAAAATATCCTTCATTTTTTCCTGATATTCTATCAGTCTCTCATTCACCTGGTTGCGCGTTTCTTCCAATTCTACCAGCTGATTAATTCTTCTGATCATGTCATCTGGTTCTTCATGATTCTCTTGCATGAAACGTGCCACCGGCAATGCCAATTGCAGAGGAAACACAGCAGCTCGCCCATATACCAGCTCATAGGGTGACTTGCCTGTTGCTCTTTTGCTGGTTATCCTGTTTGCCCATAGAGCAAACTTCAATTGAGAGTCCCAGTTTTTCTGATTTTCAGCTATTGTTTTCTTCAGAGCCCTTACCAGGGTTTGTTAGAGGACTCTGCTAAACCATTCCCCTGTGGATAGTATGCTGTGGAGTGAGTCAATGTAATGTTATACCTTTGACAAAACTTTACAAACCTGGCAGACTTGAAAGCCTGCGCATTGTCAGTTACAATTCTGGCTGGACAGCCAAACCTGGATATGATATTTTCCTCTATAAACCTCATGATCACAACATCTGTAGCGTTTCTTGTAGGTATTTCTTCCACCCATTTTTTGAAATAGTCCGTGGCTGTTAGTATCCACCTATGCTGGCCACTTGATGGGGGATGTATTTATCCTATAAAATCTAGTCCCCATTTCTGAAATGGTTCATTTACATGGATGGGAATCAAGGGCAAAGCCGCTAATTTCTGTCTTTCTGCAAATATTTGGCATTTGTCGCATGCTCTTACCCAAACAAAAGTGTCTGTATACAATTTTGGCCAGTAGAAACCAGCCCTCAAGATTTTGTGAGCTGTAGCCCTCCAGCTATAATGCCCTCCACATATTCCCTCATGGAATTCTTTCAATATGTTCTCTATTTCATTTTCTGTGAGGCATAACAGTAATATACCTGAAGGGTCTCTCCAATATAGCTGTCCATTGGAAATTATATATTTCTGAGATTTCATTCTCACAGCCCTGTATTTTATCTTATCACAACTCGGGGGACAACTAAGTGTTAAAAGATATTCAACAATTTCTTTGTACCAAGGACTAGTTAGATATTTCATATGTACCTTTTGAGCGGCCATCTCCAGTCCTTGCTGCTCTTCTCCTTTCTCAGATTCTTCATTTGCTATCCTGGATAAATTAATGCCCAAAGCTTGATGATTTGATTCAGATAACATCTTAGCAAGTCCCTGTCCCTTAATCAGCTTAGTAGGCCTTATGTCCAAATCATACTCCTGGATTTTTGCAATCCATCTTCCTCTTCTACCTTCGCTGTCTCCCTGTACCAGAATGTCTTTGACAACAGCTGTGGGGACATATGCAGTAATATGATATTGCAAAACATATACTCTAAAAGCTTTAAGGGACTTTACCAGGGCATATGCCTGCTTCTCCAATATATTATATTTTAATTCAGCATCATAAAGCACTTGACTGAAGAAAGCTATAGGCTGTTCATATCCCTCTTCATTTTTCTGCAGTAATACTCCGGCAATTGTATGGGGTGAAGCGAATGAGAATATCATAAATGGCTTTTTGTAATCGGGTCCAGCTAGCACAGGAGCTTCAGCGAATGCTTGCTTTATCCTTGTGAACGCATCTCTAGACTCCTGGGACCACTTAACTTCATTCTCCTTTCGAACAGGGACGAGGTTCGCTATCCATTTTGAGTACCTCAATGGCACGATTATTTTGGCTTTCAACAACTTTTTGATTTCTTTTTCAATGGAGGGAAGCAGCAGAGGATTGATCTGTCTGAGCTTCTGCTTATAAGGCTTTGCATCTTCCCTCAATGGAATCTTATGCTGCATTATATTTACATCAAAAGTTTTTAGGTCCTGATAGGACCAAGCAAAAACATCTTTATAAGATTGAAATAACTTTAAATATTTTTCTTTATAATCTTCTGGGACTCTCTTAGATAATTTGACAATTTTAGGATCTACATAAGTACCCAGATTCAGATCTCCCACTTGATCTTCTTCTGTTACTTTGCTAGGCTGCAATGGAATATCATCTTTGTTAAATAATCTTTCTAGAGGTACCAGCCCTCTAGGTATAACGTTTCCTTTCAGCTGCAGTACTCTATTTCCTGCTATCCTTTCTTCCCATTTATTTTCTGCAATATTTTCCACTTCTTCCTCCTCATTATCATCAATTTCCATATTTGTGAATTCTCCCACTGTCTCCATGAATCTCTTCATTTGTTCATCATCTTCGAATACCTTCCAGTGCTTTACATTATCTGGGATAGATGGTCTGTACCGTACCTCTACTTCATATCTTAAAAGTGGATTCTGAGGAGGATGGAAAGTACTGGCCGCTACAGCAAGAGAATCTGCTATTCTGTTCTGCTCCTGGGGCATGAACTGTATATTAAATGCTGAGAAGAAATTTTCTATCATGTCCCATACTTCGTTTCTATAAGCTCTGAGCCGAGGATGCTTGGTTTGGCATTCATTTTTGATCTGCCTTACTACTAGCTCAGAATCTCCCAAGACTTTTAAACATTGGATGCCCATGTTTTTGGCTGTTTGCAGTCCCAATAATAGTGCCTCATATTCAGCTACATTGTTTGTAGCCTCGTACTCCAATTTGAAAGATAGCGGCACCCATTTTCCTGTAGGAGAAATCAACAATACCCCAGCTCCATTACCTTCCCTTGAATTTGCCCCATCAAAATGCAAAGTCCAAATTTCTGATTCCTGATCTCCTTCAGGCTGCTCAGCTTGAATTTGACCACAAAGGGGCTCATGAGCATAATTTTGATTTTCTTCTAACATCAAACATGAGAAGTCTCCCTCTTTGTTATAAATTGGAGAGTTCTCTGAGCAGTCAGCCTTAGTTACCATTTTAACAAATCTAGTCTCTCTGTACAACCTCCTTTCTTGTCCTCCAAAGACTGGGACAGTAGCATATGTTAAATCCAATTTTATTGACCCCCCAATCTTTGTACCCCAGGACCGTGACAGCAGCATGCCAAAGCGAGCTGGGATATCGGCAACCACAATGTCCATGACCACACTCTTTGCTGGAATTTGGGCCAAATTGAACACTAAATCTTTAATCATTCCCAAGCATTTAACTCTTTTGGAATCAAATGAATATAAATCTTTGTATGGTCTTGTAATTTGCAGTCCTAGTTGCTCCATGACAGACAAAGGCATAAGATTATGGGAAGCTCCAGAATCTAACATACAATTATGTAACAGCAGGTCATGTATAACTAGGGATACGTAAAAAGGAGGAGTAGAAGGGTCTATCTCCTCGACATGTGGGCCAAAGACTACCATGGGTCTCTCTTCTTGAAGATTTAGACTATCAAGTGCAATTGGTATTTCAGGAGGAAGTATAAAAGAGGTAACTTGAGATTGATATACAGGCTGTTTTAATAGCTCAGTCAGGGGGACAGGAATCTTAATCTTCTCAAGTTCTTTTTGCAAATTGAAAGCAGATGTGGGCTTTTCTATCACTACTTCTTTTGACTCCTTATTCTCAACTAAAGATTTGACTTCTTTTGATTCTGGCTCGGTATTAGGAGGATTGACTATTTTTGAAGAAGAAGGAATCTGAATATTTGACTGCAAGGGAGTGTTTAAAGGATTCTTACCTTTTTCTATGTTCTTCTTGGTTGCTGACTCCTTCTGAACAGATGCTTCTTTCTGAGGTGGCTTTTCTTCTTGGTCTTGAGTTCGGGTCCTCTTCCTTGAAGATCGGAGATCATATTTTACATTGAATTGTGCTTCCATAAAATCAGCAAATTGCTTACAGTAATGGTCAATCTCTGCTTCTTCGTCTTCGTCTTGCAACGGGCAATCCATATCATCATTATTTGAAAAATCCATATTTGAATCTTCTAATCCATAAGCCGCATCCCCAGTGGAGTCATCTGCTGGTCCTTCCAAGTATAAGGGATGAGGTACCTGGTCTTGTTGTTCTTTTGTCTCTCTCAGCAATATCTGGAGAGGTGGCCTTCTATACTGGGGATTATATCCTCTGTTTGGGGCATTATAGAAATTCTTGGGAGCTGCATTTTTAGCTTCCAGTTCAAGCTTGACCATCTTCTTTATCATCTTACTTATTTCATCCAATTTCTCTGGATCTTTTTCTTGACTTGAAACGAAAACCTCTTCTTTGCCTCTCCTCCTAATATCTTGTTCAGTTTTTCCCTTTAGTTTCCCGGTGGAGGCAAAGTTCGCTTCTAATTCCAGAGCATCTGACTGCGCACCATCTAAAGTGGCAGGTTTCCTTTCCCTCAAAGAGAAGCCAAAATCAAAATCAAAGGCTGCTATGAAAATTATCTTGGCAGCAGCTTCATGGGGCTTCATCTCAGGGGGCAGGCTCAGGTATAGCTTATTGAATCTTTTAATAAAGTCTGAAACCCCTTCATTCTGTTTCTTCTTCATAGTATTAAATTCAGTGAGACATTGACCGTGATCTTTCTTTTCTCCCCACTTCCTGAGAAAAGTATTTTCCATTTGGTCCCAGGTGGTCACAGAATTATTTCCCAACGTCTTAAACCATTTTCTGGCTTCCCCTTCCAAAGACTGCACAAATAATCTCAAGACCACATCCAGATGTTCAACGTTTAAGTTTTCTGCAAAAGAGCAGAAGGTCTCGAGATGTTTCTGAGCATCAGCTCCATTTTCACCATTAAACCTTGGCAGAATCTTCAGATAATCCTGTGGCATATCATTTAACACTTGGGGCAAGGCCAGTGGGGCATATTTGTTCAAAAGAAATGTAGGAACATTGGCCATTGGAGGAGGTGGGGGTTGTACAACAGTCTGAGATACAAATGAAGGGAGAGGAGTAGGAGGAAGTGGAGTATGAATAACAATGGGAATATATTGCACAGAAGCCTGAGGTGTGGATGGGAATAACTCACGGTTAACAGCAACTACTTCTGTGACCTCTTTAATTTCTTCAGCCTCGAAAGCAGGATGAGAATCTTCTTCAATCCAGGCACTTCCTCTACGTGGAGTTTCTGAGTAAAACTCAGGATTTTCTGTTCTAACTTCTTGAGAAGAAGAGGGCGGATAATCTTCAATGGAATATTCAGGGTTTTCAGCACAAACTGACTTCCTCTCCTTCCAAACTCTTTTATGAATGATCTTCTCTGGGTCAGACACGTAAGGTGTTTTCGACTGAGATGTATCTGACCTCAAATGTGGCTTTCGAGAAGCCAGGACTACCAATAAAATTTATCAAATAAAGACCAGTGGAGTCGCCAAGGTGAGAGATACACAACTCTTCAACTCTCTGTGCTCACCTGATTAGAGAGTGAAAACAATTTGTCGAGACCCAGGGAAACTGATATTCTTGAATTCGCTCCCCGGCAACGGCGCCAGAAAGATGTTGTGGACAATTTTGTCACCCCCTAGAGACAGTCTAGAGTTGCCATAGACCAGTGCCTAGGACATCTTAATATAGCAAGGAGTCCTTCATATAGTTTGGATTGTCAGTCCAAGAGCTCACTTACTATCTCTTGTTTCAACAAGGAAATAAGTTTTGAATGGGACCAAACTCTCTCAGAAGCTGACACAAAGATAAGAATAGTGTAGGGACATCATGTAAAACTCCAATACAAAGGCATCAGACAGTTAAGAGACAACTTACTGTAAAGAGGGCCAATTCAAATAATATATCACAGAAATCAAATATCAGGGAGTGAGTGCAGTGAGGAAACATAAAGAAGATATTAGTTAACATGAGACTGATACCCAGATACACAACAGAACCACATAAGGGCATACCAATTTATGAATCCTTATATGACAATGGCATTTTAAAAGCACCCTCCTCATGCAACTAATATAGCAGAGAATATGGAAAAGATGAACGTGGAACAATATATCATGACTAGGCCTATTTAAAGCGCTTGACTAATTCCAGAAAGGGCACCAACAAGGATGAATCCTTACTGCAAACTAGTGAGCCACTCGCATTCTAGAACATGATACAAGAAGATAAATAGCATGAAATGAGATATTGTATTAACACATAAGAGAAATTACATACTATGAGATACCAAAGACCAGAATCCTCATTACAGTTATAACTCCTCCTCACTGAGACCCTACGGGCTCTGAACCTTCATACAGAAATATTACAAAATGTATACAAAAGCCTTTTCACTGCACCGTTTGCTGATAGAAATCTGGAACCCTTACAATGTATTTTCTTTTCGCTTTTATAGATGAGATAGATAATTCTAGAGGAGGAGGTAGATAGAAAGCATTTAATAACTTATTTTGAATCAGATGGCGGAAAGCATTCGCGCCCATACTGTGAAACGACTGAACATAATTGTCTGTACTTTACAATTTATTTCTGGAAATGAATGCCAGGAATAAAAATCTGCTTATACACAAGACATAAATAATAAAATATGAAAACATTCGGTCTTTTTCTTGAGGAGGAAGATTTGTGGCAATAAAACCTTAAGGCGCTGGTTTCCATGCATGGTACTTTCGATCTTCAGTTCTTGAATTTAAATTTGAAACCTCTTTCGAGATGGACCCTGAATTCATTGCTCCTTCATTAATAATCTGTTGCTGCATTAATTCTTTCATCCGCCCAAATGCGTCCCTTTTGATTTTTCTCTGGAGAGTTCCATGGATCGAAGTACCCTTCTTTAATGGAGGTCACATCATAGTGACTTCAGGATCTTTTCCGCTAATTTTGTTCCCACCACAAGTTCCTGCAAAAACCAAAGCCTGCTGAATAAAACTGATGATAGAGATAGTGGACAAAACGAGACTAACAGAAGTGGTGGCATAGATATGAGAGGATGATGGAATGATGCGGTGAAGGGACTTCAAACAAAAACGCTGAGGTGTGACACATAACCAGAATATGTGAACAATGGAGGAACAGTGGATGACATGTAGGCAAACAACGAAAAATGGCAGAAGAACGCTGATGATACGAAAACTTAGAAGATTAACTTTTGGGGGAGTTATAAAGGAAATACATAACAAGACCAACGGAGCAAAGGCTTTAGAGGTGGGACCCGAAGCACATATCGCAAAATCGCAAGAGGAGAAAATGTGATGGGGGGGGGGGGGGAAATGGAATAACTAAAATTCCGCGCTCTGCGCTATGCGATGGGCGTGGTCAGTCGAGCGCGGATCGCAAAAATGAAAAATGCGATGGCGGGGGGATAGTGCGAACGGGAAACTGCGCTTTTGCGATGGGGCGGACATGCGATCTGCGATAAACGCTCAAAGGGACAGCGCTTGGTTACATGCAACAAAGGAGGCGCAGAGTTAGGGGAGAAAGAGGGCTAGGCCTTATATAACTTTACAAAGCTGATTTTAGCCCCTTTCTAATGTATTTCCGGTGCGGGAAAGGGCAACAGTAAAGGGAAAAGAGGAGGCTTAAGCCAAGATTTGAATGGGGGCGCTGACTTCTACAACATGTTCTGAATCCAAACAAAAGGAGTTTTTAAATTTGAAGCATCGCCTCTGCTATGCACTAGTACTCATATTACCAAACCTGCAACAACCATTTGAGATCGAGACACATGCTTCTGACTATGCTATAGGAGCAGTTATTACTCAACAAGGACATCCAGTGGCATATCATGGTGAGATACTTTCAGACACAGTCTGAAAGTATACCACCTATGATAAATAGATGTATTCCATTGTGCACATCTACAAATAATGGAAGCATTACATTATGTGGAAGGAAACAATTATTCACACAAACCACCGACCCCTGTAGTTCATACAAATACAAGGGAAGTTGTAGAACAATCACCATTAAAAATGGTCAACATACCTACAACAGTTCTAGTTGAACATTAAGTACAGGAAGGTCAGCACCAATAATGTTGAATACTACCTCAACCAACCACTAGTCATGGTGCTGACGGCTGTGCTTGACTCTTGTGTGCACGAGACTTCAGAGTGGCCACATTTGTACAAGAATGATCCAGAATTCAGAAACACATAGAAGAAACTTCTGTAAGGAAAGCAAGTTTCAAATTTTCACCTCCAAGATATATTGTTATGTCACCTAGGACACCTTTGTGTTACTTCAAGTGAGCGTGCCAAGATGATTTGCGAGGTGCACTATAGTTGGGTTGTTGGATAGTACGAAGTAGAGAAAATAGTGGCAGTGCTACATAAGTATTTTTATTGGCCGAACCTTCGACAATATGTTGGGAAGTACATCAGATCCTGCACTGCTTGCGCCATTTCCAAACTGACCATTAAGAAGCAAGCTATATACTCCTCTTCCTACTCCTAGTCGACCTTGGAAATCCATCTCCATGGATTATATGTCAGGCCTCCCTTCGAATAAGCTTGGAAATGACTACGTTTTCGTGGTCGTCGACATATTTTATAAGATGCCCATTCTGGCATCCTGCAATAAGAGTATCACAACAGGAGCCACTGCCAAGATCTTATTTGAACGAGTGCAGGTACACTTTGAGATCCTACAGTCCATTTTCTCAAATTGGGATAACATGCATTAGAGAACCTTTGAGGTCTAAAATGGGCCTCCTAAGAAAAATGTACAACCAAAATAAACTTTATAAGAATCAGTAGTATTCAAGATGATGATGTCAACCATGGGGGATGATTCACCATTTTTGGGTAAAAAATAAAAAGATTAAAAAATACTAAAATATTGAAATTATTTTTTCAACTTATCTCCCTAAGGTTTTACTCAAATTTCGAGTAGGAGTACTCGTTTGATGCAAAATTTAATTTCTCATCCAAGGAGTACCCATGTTGCATACTTTCGATGGAACCTTCTACATGAAAATGAGAAATACTTGAAAAAATGTGATTGCAATAACATTTTTCATGTATTTCTTATTTTTTGTGTAGTAGGGTCCATCAAAAATATGCAGCATTAGTACTCATTGGATGAGGAATCAAATTTTGCATCCAAAGAGTGTTCCCTCTTGAAATTTGGGTAAAACCATAGGGAGATAAGTTAAAAATATGAGTTGAAAAAGTAGTTTTTTTTTTTCCCTCTAAATTTGATGATGTAATCTAATATTATTTTATTATTTCCACTATTACTTTATAATTTCCTTAGGAGCCCCATTTCAGACCTCAAAATTACCCTAAGTTTCCTAAGTACATTTTGATCAATTCTCTAGTCGATGTTTGATACCAAGCTCACTAAGTCCATGACTTACCACACCCAAAATTATGGCCAAACAAAGGTCCTCAACAGTATGATCGTACACTTTCTATGCATGTACAACTCGAAGCATACTCGCACAAGGGATGAAAGCCTCCCTTATGTCCAACACAACTACACCAAATCTCTCCATATATCAACTAGCCATGGCGCCTTTCAAGTGAGGTTGGGATTCCAGCCACTATGTCCCATTGATGTGGCCATACCATTTGCAGCTACACACGCATATTCGACTCATGTCCAGTCTGAAACCGACAGGGCTAAAAAATTCATTAAGAAAATCCAATACATACGCGAGTAGGTCCATGACATATTGGATAAAGCTAATGCTAAGTACAAGCAATTACATGATCAACATCGAGTGCCATAGAATTTCTAGGTGGGGACAAAGTTTGGTTACATTTGCAGAAGGAGCGCCTCGTTGGGCCCCATCGTAAGCTTCGACCACTCCGATATAGGCCATACACCATCACCGAGGCTGTAGGGGAAAATTATTTCGAGCTCATCATTCCACCATTCCTTGGCCTGCACCCAGTGTTCAATTTGGACTGCCTTCGGCTGTACTTTCCACCATTACTGGGCACATCTGACATTGCAAAACAACTCACACCAACGGAGTTAAACCCCGACTATGTGGAACATACCACAACTTATCGGATCATGGACATGCAGATCAATAATACTCACCAGTAGAATATCCAACTGTATCGGGTTGTCAAATTTGGCCAACTCCTGCACCAATGCAAGTGGCTCACCAGGGACCGTGTTCAACAGAAGTTTCCCCATCTCATGGAGGCACTCAACACAATGGGAACCATTGCTTCCTAAGGGGGGAGGATTAATCCAATTGGATATTGGTGGCCACCCGCATATTCAATTTTTACCCCCACCATTGTTTCTTTCATTTTTTCAGTTTACTTAGTTGTAGCACAATTTACTGTTTTTGGTAGTTTTTTGGGTCGTGAACTTCCAGAGCTGTTTTGAGGTCCTAAACGACATTTTTTTGGGAAAAATAGGGAAAAATTGGACCTTGTCTAATTTTTACCACCTTAAAGTTGTATTCCTTGGATATATATTTCTAACGAGTTATTATGTGCATCAAACGAAGATTATATGCCAAAGTTACGACCTTGAGAATTTGATGTACCGATTTACCCAAACGGGGCCCATAGTTTTGGCGCTTCATCTCCTAGGGTTAGGTTTTTGGATATTCAGGGTTTTCCATTATTTCTCAATAATAAATAAGCCTTCAAGCCTCATTTTAGCATAGTTCAGAGGCATGTAGCTGCCACATCTCTTCTCAGAGATAAGCTACCATCGCCTGAGCTAGTTTATTTCCATTCTATTTGTAAGCATATTTCAGTTCTTTGATATTAATAAAATGAAGTGTTATTTCTATTGCATATCTCTATTTATGGTTATATATGTATTATGTTTTGTTCTTGTCTAATTTCGGATCAAATGTAGTCTCGACCAAGGAGAAAATTGAAATCCAAGGGGTCTAGGACTACCATAACACCAATACATACAATTTTTCCTTCCAAAGTAATAGTAAGTTGAGGAAGTATCCCTAAATGTTGATTCGTTCTTCTATTAAAAGCTAATACATTATGGGTAACATACAAAATATGACGGGAACCCAAAGCCTACGAAGCATTCGATGAACCCTTAGCTAAACTGAGAGGGGGGGTGAATCAGTTTAGTACATTCATGGACATTAAAACTCTTTTATTTACACCAATTAACTACTTCATTTTATAAGCAGCATAATACATAATGAATCAACAACCTGATTGTGTGGACAACAAGTAATTAAGCAGATTAAAACATCACATCAAAACATACTCATCAAGCCCATAGACAATAGATATAAGTGGAAACCCATAAGGGAGAAAAACACATCTTATTATTGTTGTGATTCAAAGGTAAGCTCCAAATCCCTCTCACAACTGATTTTCTGTAGGCTCCAATCCATAGGAGGCTATTACCTCAAATTCTACAAGCTACAACTTGCAAGGAAGTTCCAACTCCCATCTATTTTCTGGAGGCTACAACCTACAGGAGGCTCCTACCTCACCCAGCTCCAACTGGAAATTTATCAAGCTACAATTTGAAAGGAGAATACAATCCCCTCACTCAACATGAAAATCATATGCTGATTTACCTGGATATCAGCTCTGTTATCCTCCTTCTTCACTGCTGCCTTTTTTGCCTACATTTATGCTTCATATCAAGTCCTGATGTGCACAACATCTCTATCAACTCTCTCTGATTCTTCTGCTCTCTCTCTAACCTCACTATGCACATTACAATAACATCATTTATAGAGATAAATTTATGGATTTTTGCATTCTATATGGGAATATGAAGTGAACAGGCATGAATATTTGCCTTCCACCCACTCATTTCCTCACTCAACATATTCAGGATGCTACCACAATATATACATTTATTTCAGTATCAAATGGAGTTTTTATTTTCCTTGGAGACTTTCCTTTGCATCACAAACAATATAAAATATATCAATAAATTTACATTCATACAAAATATTTCAACTCAGCCCTTTTAGCTTCTTAGCTTTGCTGTGCATTTTTCCTCTTATGCTTGTTGTCCCTTTGTCTTTTTTGTTTCTGCTGTTATATTCTAACTGTGCTACATAACCACCTTTTTGCCTGACTCGACCCATGCTGCCCATGTTTCAAACAATGTAACATAATGGACTTTGCCGACTCTGCCTGTTATATCTATTAACCACAACGTTCAATATTCTATACCCGCAGTTTTGCTAAGCCCAACTCGACCCATGGTGCCTATCCCCTCATAGCCCAACGTACATCTTTCTCTTCTATTCACTCTGTGTCGGGTCACTTACCCAAGTCTGCCTCCACGTTCAATTTCTTTTTTGATAAATAGCTGCATAACACCTCTACAAAAGTGTCGGGCCTTTTTCACCCAAGTTTACTACTGCGTTCAGAATTTTGTTTATAAACTGGTGTAACCACATAGAACCTTGGACATGAAATATATTAAAAAGGAAAGTTGAAATGAATCACATCTGACCTCATATCGCATATCAGAGTTTCTTGTGTTATTGATATATATAGCTCCCCCGCTTTTCTTAAGAAATTTCTTATAAAAATGCATATACCCTAGATCTGAAATATATTAAAATTCAACTCCGGCCTGTCTTCGCATCCGGTTTCTTATCGCAATTCAGTGTTCCTCTATGTTATATGTTAAATACACCTTTCTTTCTCCTGATGTGATTTCATAACTCAATACACATACACCTAGACTTTTAAATGTATTATCATTTACCTTTGGAAGGTATCACGTCTAGTTTCTCACCACAATTCGACACTTTTCATTGTTATCCATTGTGCTAGTCCTTTTGAACTCCCAATCTGCGATATGTGAAGGGGTCCCACCCGTCTTATTTCAATTTTCCATCGCAGTTTCCTATCGCTTCTTCTCTTCGATCCAAGGTTATCACCTCTTACGAAATGCGATTTGGGATTTGTGGTATAAGGGTTCGGGTCCAACCAGGGGTGCCACATCATTGCCATGTCATATGCCACGTCACCAGCCATGTCACCTTCCACACATTTTCCATGTCATCATAATTTAATTGCGATTTGCGATTTCTATGCCCTTTGTCGAACATTGTTAAGTAAGCGTTTCGGTGGAAATGACCCGACGACATGTTGAACTGCACGTGCCCTCGTGCACTGTTTTGAACGCAAAACAACCCAATTCGACCCACTGAGATACATGCACCCTCATGCACTGTTTTGAACGCAACACAGTTCGACTCGACCCAGCTCGTTCATGATTTTCCTTTGACTCTTTGCCATGCTGCTCCTATATTTTTTGCTGTCTCTTTACTGCATTTTGCTCCTCCTGATCTTCTCCTTTGCTTCTTTGCTACTCATTTTCCTTAAATGATGATTCTAATGCTGCTCCTTTCTGCTCCTTTTCCATAAATGACAATATTTCCAATAGTCTCCCCCTTTGGCATTAATAGCAACACTTCCTCCAACACCTCCTCCCCTTTTCATTCTGAGAAGTGTCTATCTTACTCTGCTTGATTTTACTCCCCCTTTGACATCAATGACAAAGGGTTACACATTTTTCGAGTGTATTTTCCGTCATTTCATTACTAGAGTTCTGTATAAGAATTATTCATTTTGTCCACATACTTGGTTGGGACTACTGCTCCATTTGGTGTGTAAGTAATGTTGGGAGAATACTTTGAGGGTCATTTCATTTGCATGTAGAGTGCTGAAATGTGCTAGACTTCTGAACATTTTGGCTAAAATCAGGAGAAGTTCTTCATCAGTAGTTATCTTTAACAGAATTTGAGTTTCCTCTTTACTTCTATGTTCATGGCTGATGACTGCTCTCCCCCTAGAATGAAGCTTCTTGTCTGATACTGGCTGGCTGACTGCACTGTTTCTGTTCTTGATCTTGTAGCCTTTGCTGGTGCATTTTTTCCATTTTTTTTCATTTTATTTTATTTTATTTAATTAATTAATTAATTTTTATTTATTTTATCTTTTATTTTTTATTATTTATTTTATTTTATTTTATTTATTAATTAATTATTATTATTATTTATTTATTTTTATTTTTATTTTTATTTATTTATTCTGATCATATCAGAGAGTATCATCTACAGACACTATCCCTAGTTTGTCTCTTACATATTTGAAAGGTTCTCTAGCAAGAGGTTTTGTAAATATGTCTGTTGTCTGTTCCTTTGTTGGGACGTATTCCATATTTACTATTTTCTCTCCTACTTGTTCTCTGAGGAAGTGGTACTTTATTGGGATGTGCTTGGTTTTCGAATGAAGCACGTGATTTTTTGATATGCTTATTGCACTTGTATTGTCACATTTGATAGAAATAAGTTCAATGATGCTTACCTTCATGTCTTGAAGAGTTTGTTTCATCCACATCACTTGTGTGCAACAAGATGTTGTTGCTATGTATTCTGCTTCTGCTGTAGATAGAGAGACATATGTTTTCTTCTTGCTTAACCATGCCACCAGACTTTCTCCCAAATTGAATGCACCTTCACTTGTGCTTTTCCTGTCATCCACACCGATGGCCCAATCTGCATTTGTATATGCTGTCAATGCGAAATATTTTCCTTTCGGATACCATAGGCCATAATGTGCAGTTCCTTGCAGGTATCTAAATATCCTCTTAATTTTTAGCAAGTGATTTTGTTTTGGTGTTTCTTGATATATTTCCACAAGTCTTACTACCAACATAATGTCTGGTCTAGAGGCTTTTATGTATAGAAAACTCCCTATCATAGATTTGTAAAGTCTTTGATCTACATCTGCAGATCCATCATCAACACATAACTTGCATCCACTGATCATGGGAGTTGATACAGGTTTACAGTCTTCCATTTGGAATATTTTTAACATGTCTCTTAAGTATCTTTCTTGTGAAATGAATATACCTCTGTTCTTCTCTAGAATTTGAAGTCCTTGGTAGAAGGTAAGCTCTCCAATCATATAAATCTCAGATTATGACTTCATCTCTTTTGCAAATACTTTACTAACTCATCCTCGTTGCTGCCAAACATGATGCCATCTACATATACTACTACAATTAAAAGTTCATTTTCATTAGCCTTTATATAAAGATTGTTGTCTACTCCTCCCTTCTTGAATCCTTGTTTTTGAAAGTACTTGTCCGACCTATAATACCATGCATGTGGTGCTTGTTTGAGACCATATAGGGATTTCTTTAATATGAAAACATAGTTGTGCTTATCTTCTTAGGAAAAACCTTCAAGTTGGTCCATGTAGACTTCTTCCTCTAGATCTCCATTTAAGAAGGCACATTTCACGTCCATTTGATATACCTTGAAATCATGATATCATGCAAAAGCTAGAAACATTCTAATTTCTTCCATTCCTGCTACACATAGGGGCTTCACTCAATGAACCTATAACATATCACGTGCAATCATAGAATATTAAACAATACCCTTAATTTGAGTATATATTGGAAATTACCTCTAAAAAACACATTATTTAACCCCCTACCGATATAAACCCAATACACCTTCCCAATTTAAAAAACCCCTACTTTCACTATATATTGTAGGTATCTATTTTTTCATTAACATTTTTTATACCCCTTTATATTTTTTCATTAAATTTGAGCTCAAATTTTTATACATGCCAATATAAAAACCCTTTACCCCCTATATATCCCCCAATATATTATGTCATTTTTTCCTCATTATATATCCCCCAATGTGAACCCACGTGCTATGATATTGCTCCTGCAGTGAAGACCCTGTGCTACTATAGGGGCAAAAGTTTCATCATAGTCAAGTCCTTCAATTCGAGAGTATCCCTTACATAAAAGTTTGTCTTTATTTCTGATTACCCGACCTTGTTCATTCATCTTATTCTTGAATATCCACTTTTTCCTAATGACATTTTTCCCAACAGGTCTTGGTATTAACTCCCAGGTCTTGTTCTTCTCAATATGGTCTAATTCTTCGTTCATAGCATTTATCCAAATTTTTTCTTTGTTGGCTTCATCAAAATTCTTCGGTTCTATCTGTGACAGCATGGCTAGATACACTTCCTCGGTCTGTTTAGCTACTTTTCTTCTTGTTTGGACTCCTGCACTTTTGTCTCCAGTGATTTGATCTTTTGGATGGTTCTTTTGAGTGTGTCTCGAGGGTCCTTTTGAGTTAATTTATGTATCTTCTGTTGTCTCATTCTGTTCTTTATTTTCTTGATTCTCATCATGATGATGATCTTGAATATTGACACAGTTTGTACATTTGGTTTTGTCTAGTAGATCTTCATCAAATCTCACATCAATGCTTTCCACAATTTTATGCAGTATTTTATTGTAGCACCTGTAACCCTTACTCTTTAATGCATATCCCAAAAATATTCCTTCATCGTCTCTTGCATCATACTTCCCCAATTTTTCATCATTATTATTTATGAAACATATGTTGCCAAAGACTCTAAAGTTCTTGATTGATGCCGATTTCCCATGCCACAGCTCATATGGAATATTTTCACAATTTGGTCTGAGATGAGCTTTGTTGAGGATATGAACTGCTATGTGTACTTCTTATGCCCACTAGGTTTGGGGAATGTTTCTTTCTTGCATCATGGCTCTGGAAATCTTCTGTACATACCTGTTTTTCCTCTATGCCACTCCATTATGTTGAGGTGTATCTGTAACAGTAAACTATTGATTTATCCCACATTCATTGCACAGGTCCACAAACTCATCACTTGTGAATTCACCTCCTTTATCTGATATGATGAATTTTAGTTTACATCCAGTTTGATTTTATGCCAGTGCCTTGAATATCTTAAATTTATCAAATGCTTCAGATTTGTATCTGAGAAATTCCACCCATGTTAATTTCGAAAAATCATCGATTATCAGCATGAAATACACTTCTCCACTTGGTGCAATTTATCTTGAAGGTCCGCACAGTTCCATGCATACAAGCTGAAGAGGCTTACTTGTAGATAGTTTGTCTTTGGCTTTGAATTATGTGTGAGTTTGTTTGCCTATTTGGCAGGACTTACATATGGTATGTGGTGGCTTCTTTATTGCAGGAAAATCTCTGACATCTTTCTTTTTGCTCAGTTTGATGATGTGGTCAAAATTTATATGTCCCAATCCTCTATGCCATAGCCAAGATTCTTCAAGTTTGCTTATGTGGCATGCTTCATTCTCCTCTTCCACTATATAAACATTACTCTATGTTTGAACACCTTTAACCAAGGTATTTCCTGTGGTGATTGACATTACTTCACAATCTTGGGATCTAAAAAGGACCTCATAGCCTTTATCACAAATTTTAATAACACTTAGCAGATTGGATTTCAGACCATCTACAAACAGTACATCCTGAGCCTCTCCTCCTCCATTATTTAGGTTGAATATGCATTTTTCCCTTGATTTTCCCCGCTCTATCATTTCCGAATGTTACATTCCAAGATTTATTTTCATCAAAAGTTACAAACTTTCTTTGATCTCCAGTCATATGTGTTGAGCACCCACTATCCACATACCATTGAATGTTATGATCTTGAGAAATTAGAAGCAGATCAAACTTATTTAGCTTCCTTTTCCACTACATGCAGCTGTTTGTTCTATAAATTTTCTAAGGAGATGGATCACAGTCTTTGAGAGGACATTTGTAAGACTTGTGCCCATTTTTATGGCAAAAAAAACATTTGATTGTATTTCGGAATGGATTATGTACACGAGTGAATCCACAATTGTTCTTAATTCTATTTGAGTTTCCATACTCCAGTATCCTTATATACGCTCTACACTCCATGGCTTTATGACCAAACCTTTTACAACAAAAGCAATACCCATGGAAGTAGTATTTGTATCTAGCAGAGAAGGTTGTTTGGGGATATAACCATCTGGTCATATGAAAATTTTGTCTTTGGAAGCCATTTGATTTGTGCTGGAATGTTGCTTGGATGTTCACTCCTTTTGTTTCCAGGGCTTTCCTTGTGGTGGGTTTTTGCTGCATCTCATGAGGATTTGAAGGGCTTACCATATTTTTGTTCTTAGATTGATGGGAGTTAACGTTTTAGTTTAGGACAACTTTCACAAATGTAATAGCTTTCTTATCTTCTGCCTTCGACTTGCTGGATTCTGCTTCATATACTATCCCAACCTTTACAAGAGGATATCTTTGTGCATTTGATATCCTGTCCAATTGTTCAAAACTTTTTAACTGATGAATGTTCATTGTTAAATCAATTTGAGCCTTTTCCAGTTTCTTCCTCAGACTCACCACTTCTTCTTCCAATCTTCCACATTACTAAATTTTCTCTCTTATTTGCTGGAATAGAATGTATTCTACTTTAATTGCTTCTTCTAGTTTAATTTTTAACTTAATAAAATCTTTAGAGTTTGGTTCTTCCTTTACATATTTCAGATTTCCTTCTGTTTTCTAGTCTTGAGCTTGAGTCTATCAATTTACTTTAGAGCATTCACCAACTCCCCCTCAAGATCTACCTTACCTTCTTCTTCAGATTCTAGGAGATCTTCCTTGGCCATCAAAATGAATTCTGATGTCCCTTCTTCATTGGGGGATTCATACAAACTCTCATATGCATTGTTGTCTTGTTGAGCATAGTATGTTTTTCTATTAAATCTATTACCTTTCTGCTTATTGTTGAAATTGATTTTCTCTTTCCCTTTCAATTGATTCTCTATTTTCTTCTGAGGACATTTTGAAGCATAGTGACCCACTCTTCCACAATTAAACCACTTAAATGGAAGTTTATATTTGTACTTACTTGTGCCTCTATCCAATATTCTGACAAATTTGGCTTCTTCTTCATCATATCATGAGCATGTACCTTCTTTTTCTTCTATGCACTTGCCTGCCTTAAAGGCAACCTCCCTTGTGTTTGACTTCCCTTTAGGATGTCTCATCTCATATAATATTAGGTTCCCAAGTAATTGGTTTTTGGTTAAGGTTTCCCAGTCTGTTGTTTCTTCTATGGCAGACACCTTAGGATTAAACCTAGATGGTAGAGATCTCAATATTTTCTAGACTACAACAGTTTCTTTAATTTCTTCTCCTAGGCTTATCATGATTTTCACAACTTCTGCAACTCTTAAGAAGAATGCAACTATATCTTCATCTTCATTCATTTTTAAGTTTTCAAACTGAGTTCTATGTGCTTGCATTTTGTCCATATTTACCTTTGTATCTCCCTCATGAATATTTTCTAATGTATCCCAGATTTCTTTGGCATTTTTACTGTGCATTACTTTGATAAATTCTGACTCACTCAAACCGCTCAAGAGTGCATTCATTGCTTTTGCATTAGCTGTGAAATTTTGTTTGGATTCTTTCTCAGTGTTAATTTCCTTTGGTGCATGTTTTTCTTCCACAGCTACCGAGACTTCTATTCCTAGAGACATTAAGTATGTCCTCATTCTTATTTTCCAGAAAGCATAGTTTGTGCCAGTAAACGGAGGGGATTTATTTGCACATAATCCTTCTAAGCTAGACATTTTGGGTACTAAGGACCTCCTTCCAGTGGTTAAATTGTTTCAGAAGGACCTCGCTCTGATACCAATTGATGAACCCTTAGCTAAACTAAGAGGGGGGGTGAAGCAGTTTAGTACATTCATGGACATTAAAACTCTTTTCTTTACACCCATTAACTACTTCATTTTAGAAGCAAAATAATACATAATGAATCAACAAACTAAATGTGTGGACATCAAGTAATTAAGCAGATTAAAACATCACATCAACACATACTCATCAAGCACATAGACAATAGATATAAGTGGAAACCCATAAGGGAGAAAACCAAATCTTATTATTGTTGTGATGCAATGGCAAGCTCCAAATCCCTTACACAACTGATTTTCTGTAGGCTCCAACCTATAGGAGGCTACTGCCTCAAATTATGCAAGCTACAACATGCAAGGAAGCTCCAACTCCCATCTATTTTCTGCAGGCTACAACCTATAGGAGGCTCCTACCTCACCCAGCTCCAATTGGAAATTTATCAAGCTACAACTTGAAAGGAGACTACAATCCCCTCACTCAACATGAAAATCATATGTTGATTTACCTGGATATCAGCTCTGTTATCCTCCTTCACTGTTGCCTTTTTTGCCTACTTTTATGCTTCATATCAACTCCTGATGTGCACAACATCTCTATCAGCTCTCTCTCTAACCTCAATATGCACATTACAATAACATCATTTATAGAGATAACTTCATGGTTGTTTTCATTATATATGGGAATATGAAGTGAACATGTATGACTCTTTTCCTTCCACCCACTCATTTTCTCACTCATCATATTTAGGATGTTACAACAATATATGCATTTATTTCAGTATCAAATTGAATTTTTCTTTGCCTTGGAGACTTGCCTTTGCATCACAAACAATATAAAATATATCAATAAATTTACATTCATATAAAATATTTCAACTCAGCCCTTTCAGCTTCTTAGCTTTGTTGTGCATTTGTCCTCTTCTGGTTGTTGTCCCTTTGTCTTTTCTATTTCTGCTGTTATATTCTAACTGTGCTGCATAACCACCTTTTTTCCCAACTCGACCCATGCTTCCGATGTTTCAAAAAGTGTAACATAATGGAATTTTTCCCAACTCTTCCTATTACATCTATTAACTGCAATGTTCAATATTCTCTACCTGCAGCTTTACCCAGCTCGACTTGACCCATGGTGCCTATCTCCTCATAGCCACAACGTTAAGATTTATCTGCTCTTCACTCCATGTTGGGTCACTTACCCGAGTCTGCCTCTGCATTTAGACTTTTGTTTGATAAACGGCCGCAGCCGCATAACATCTCTGCACGAGTGTCAGGTCTTTTTCACCCGAGTCTACTCCTACGTCCAAACTTTTTTTTATAAACTGGTGTAACCACATAGAACCTTGGACATGAAATATATTAAAAAGGAACTCTGGAATGAATCACATCCGACCTCATATCACATATCGAAGTTTATTGTGTTATTGCTATATACAACTCCCCCGCTTTTCTTAAGAAATTTCTTAAAAAAATGCATATATCCCGGATCTGAAATATATTAAAATTTAACTCCGACCTGTCTTCGCGTCCGTTTTCTTATCGCAATTTGGTGTTCCTCTATGTTATATGTTATATATGCCTTTCTTTCTCCTGATGCAATTTCATAACTCAATACACATACACCCATAATTTTAAATGTATTATCATTTACCTTTGGAAAGTATCGTGTTCGATCTCTCATCGCAATTCAAAACTTTTCATTGTTATCCATTGTGCTCTATTCCTTTTGAACTCTTGATTTGTGATATGCGAAGGGGTCCCACCTGTCTTATCGCAATTTTCCATTGGAGTTTCCCATCACAGTTTCCTATCGCTTCTTTGCTCTGATCCAAGGTTATCACCTCTTGCGAAATGCGAAATGCGATTTGTGGTATAAGGCTTCCAGTCCGACAAGGGGTTCCACGTCATTTCCACATCATCTTCCATGTCATTTTCCATGTCATCATAATTTAATTACGATTTTCGATTTCTCTTCCCTCTGTCGAACATTGTTTAGCACGCGTTTCGCCAGAAACGACCCAAATTGACACGTTGATCTGCATGCGCCCTCATGCACTGTTCTGAACACAAAATAACCCGACTCGACCCGCTGAACTACACACACCCTTGTGCATTTTTTTGAACGTCAAACAATCTGAATCGACCCATCTTGTTCATGATTTTATTTTTCCTCTTTGTCATGCTGCTCCTATATTTTTAATATTGTCTCTTTATTTCATTTTGTTGCTCCCGGTCTTCTCCTTTTCTTCTTTACTAATCATTTTCCTCAAATGATGATTCTAATGCTGCTCCTTTCTGCTCCTTTCTATCAATGAAAAACATAGCAACTCCTAAAAACCATTAGCATGCAAATTCCTTGGTTGTTTTCTTCCCTTGTAGGGAAGAGGACAGTCCTTTAACATGCGTCCTTGTTAATTTCATCTCGTAAACCTGAAAGGGATGTATTCATATTCTAATGACTAACATTGTGAATAAACCTTATAACATAGATACCGTTATACAAATAAGCCCTCCCTCGGGTTTGAGTTTGCTAGAATCCTGCCCATAGTCATATTCTCATAAGGTTTATAAGACATATCCACTTTCAGAAAGACCCCTAATTTGTTCTTGATAGCTCTAAAATAATACATCAACCATAATTGAGGGGGGGACCAGGCATTCTGACCCATACCGAGGCATAGTCAATTCTTTCACGACTTGCATAAAAAAGAGGGCTCAATCTTGTCAACAAGATAAGAGAGAAGTAAATACTCTACTTCTTCCCCTAAACCCAAGAAACACCATCATCGAAATCAAAGCAAAACATGAATCAACCTTGAACTCTAAGACTTACCTTAAGGGTCGCCCCTAGTGATTTTCCCCATTCTTTTTGGAGCCATTCAACAAGGAGCTCAACCATGAACTTATAACATCTAGCGTGCTGGACCACCATCTTCTCCATCATGGAAATTACTTCCCCCAATTGCACATCCTCTCCGAGCACTAAATTCTAATTTTCGCCTTTAGGTTTCACACAATGACCCTTATTTATTTTCTTCCCAATGCTCTTTTTCCATACAACTTGTGCCGAAAATGATGTTAGGGATCATGGATATCTCCTGCTCATCTGTAGATGATATAAACTTACTTCAACGTCAACTAGAGTAGACCTGACATTTTTTAATCCTATAGATAAATTTCAAGGAAATCTTGGTCATGTGTTTCCTAGAGAGGGAATGTTCGGCTCTAGCCCACCACTGTAGTGAAACCTCAAAAAAGGTGGTGCCTCCTAAAAACCCTCTTCTTGGGTTAAATCATCACACACGTTTAAGATCCCTTCCATATAAAAGTATTCATTTAACAAGTCCATGCTAACCAAGAGTGAAAATTATTTGAGGGAAAGCATACACCTGCTTTGATCTCGCGAGGTAAATCTCTTCCAATTTCCTAAAAATATCCAAAGGTTCAGATCTCATAACCTCCCCTTGAGGTTCCAAGATTGGACATTCTAAAGAAGAGACAAGAGGTTTTCCAATTGGAACTGGAACCCCAACTTGACATAGACCTGAAGTAACCAATGATAGAGCACCATCTATCGCTTGATCCTCAATAGGAGCCTGCAGAGAAAAAACGTCAACCCAAAGCAGATTCCCTGGGGAAAAAACGTAATCCACCATTTCATCCATCTTGAAACATCACATAAACCCTAACGAATAGATTCCAAATGACGGTGCAAACACCAATTTAAGAAACCCTAACCTCTAACATGGTAGGAAATGAAAATTTCCGATCTGCAGCCTTTGGAGATCACTAACCGTGGACAAACCCATCATGACCCCCACAAATTGGGCATGTTGCAAAAGGAAAGTAGAGTGTTTTTTTGAGGGGGGATTGTACATCCATATGAGCCATTTGAAACATGGGAGTGTTACAACTTAATCCATAATGAATAAGCTTGGTGATAATACAAATTATGTTATCTTCGACATAAATTTCTTAACATTCCACTAAACTGTTTTTCTAACCATTAATTCTACAAAGGAGACATCTCCTACATATTTTCCTTTGGATGAGGTAGGGGGAAAGAGAACTACAGATAATGCTCAAAATACTTGAAAAATATCACCACATTAATACCAATATGGAAAGTGAAAAAGTGTAATAGATAAATATGTATGGAATTAAGAAAAGGGGGTGATCATTTTAGACATCAAATGAGTGACTATTTGATGATGTCTAAACTGAATGAACATAATCACAATTCTTATTGTCACAATCCCAATTTTCATTTTTTGACGTTGACAAGGTTAAATTTGTGATGTTCATAGTGCAAGTTCATATATAAACTTAGTCAAGAACATAGATGTTGCAAAATTTCACCAAGCTTAATAGAGTTTTTTTTTATAATTAGAATGAAATGGATAGGATATTTATATTATAAAATCCCGAATTTTGAGCCAATACCCTTACATCTTGAGTCATCCAAAAAAGGGAGATCTTCAAATGAGTAAACAAAGTGTTTACTGTCACCGTGACTAATAATACTCTTTAAATAGAAAAGGTGTTCTCCATAAATTCTACAGAAAGAGCATAATAGAAAGAAAACTTTGCAAGCTAGCATATCTAAAAATTACATGGCAAGATCAAAATGATATCCATAAAAAACTATTTTCAAGACCAAGATGAGCAATCACCACGGGCCATTTTTAGTTTCTTCTAGGACTCGAACATGACAAGTCCTCATGTGCCCAACACGTGCCCCAACGATAATAACCTCCTCAACATCACTTCTATCATGCACATTTCAAATTACCAACATACCGCTCAGTTGTTGAGCTGTCTAACCTCAATACTGAGCTTGTCTAGTGAGGAATCCATGTTTGCATGATGCTCCAGAATCTTATCCTCCACAAAGGATTGGAACAACATCACTGTCATTCAACCAAATTCTCTAACTTGTTGATTTTGGAGATGAGAGCCTGCGTGGAGTCCAATAGCTTTTCGATAAACTCTGAGGCTCTCATAGTCTCTTGAAGCTCCTTATATTTTTCCAGGCCTACTATGAATCCCAATGTGGAGAGAGCAAGGATTTTCCAACCTAACCTGAGAGGGTTGGGAGAAAAGAGAGCCAAAGCACAACTGCCTGTATAACTTAAGTTCCTAACACTAACAAAAAATTCCTGAGAAAATGGATGAGGATACCAATTATCTCCATGGAATCATATATATTTGAGCCTAAAATTGAAATACAAGCGAGGCTGAGACCTTATTTCTCCCATCACAGTGAAAATCGCTCTAAGCAGAAGCGGAGTGACCTGGTATTCATGTGAGACATTGAAATTGAATACACCTTGTTACGAAATGAATGGATCACTGCAACCACATTAGAGAGAAATAAATCAGTTCCAGGCAGAGATAAAGTGATATGACAACAAAGAGTGAGCAGAATCCACAAAATGAGTCATATGTTTGTTGGAGAAAGTCACCTTTGTAGAGGCCAATTAAATGATTGGAGTCGACAAAACCGATGAGAGCCTTCCGTTGATCCAAAATAATTTAAAGCCTAGGGAGTGGAGTCTATAAATATCCCCCATTTGAGCATCATAATATAATGATTATAGTTCATTTATGGAATTTGAGAGAACATTTTTTCATTAATTTCAAGGATCCCTTGAGTCAAGTTGGCCCCTCTTTTTGCTAATTCATCATGATTTGAATTCAAATTTCTACATATATGATACAAATTCACTTGATCAAATTTTGTCAATGATGATTTTATCTTAGGAATCAAAGGGGTAGATAGGGAGTTGCTAGTTTTTTTTTGTTTTAGGGAATTGTTGAATAACCAATAGGGAGTCCCCAAAGGTAGTGAGTTGTTTAATTCCTCGATCAAAGGCAAACTCTAATCCTTTCCAAAGGGCAAGAATTTGGCATGATTCTTTGTGGATTTTCCAAGTCCCCACGCATAATGAAAAGGCATATGTTCATTAGGGCCAAATATGATCCCTCCCCAACCTTAATAGTGTTTTTAAATCTCAAACATAATCATTAAATATTTTTATATGAAACAAAAATAAACCATGCATTATCTTTACAATGAGCTTGAGCAAAATTATAGGTGGATGTTGAAAGATTTATTAGTTATGTGTTTTGTTCCCATTATTTATTGTATCAGTGAGAATGCCATGAATAACATACTAAGTGATTTAGAATCCCATAAATCGACAAAGATAATAATCAATCATATTAAATACCAAAGTTATATATATATATATATATATATATATATAATTTTAATATTAAAGATATTTATGTTATAAATTTTAGTAAATAAATACATAGTATTATGAATTTAATAAAATAACTATAAATCAACCTATTCAATAATATTAATATGATTAACTATATGAAATAGAAAAATGACCTGATTTTCTTAGATTGATTTTCTTAAATTTATTAAATATTTAATGTTTGTTCTAAAATAACACTCATTAACTCATTTATAATTAACCTTACTAATAAACTCTTCCAGTATCATTTCAATTTACATCATTAACAACTAAATTTAATTTGTTTTTTATTTTATAAATTCATAGAAAAGAAATGACATGATAACGAGTGTTAGACAAAAATAACCAAGCAAATAACATTGTAACCAACCAAAATAACGAGACAAATAAGATTACAACAAATATAAAATATATAAAAGAAATATGTAAATAAAATAAAATATCAATTAACATATTCACAAGAACCAAGAATATTAACAACATATGAATTCAAGTAGGGAGTGATAAAATTTATTTGAAAAACTTTCATTAAATAGCATATAAAATAATAATTTTTTAAAAATCTCAATAACATTTTATAATATTTATGGTAATCTGGGTCACAAGATATTGCCCAAGATACTAGGGCAAGATATTTGAGATTTAATAGTGTTAAATCTATTTTTACTCTTAAAAAACCAAAAACTAGATTTATATTATTAAAATTAAAATTCTCAAAATTATATTTGGACAAATTTATAAATGCATAGTTTAAAAATGCAGTATTTTGATTTTCACAGCAAAGATTTTATCAAATCTTATTTACAGTTGTTAAATTTTAATATTTTGAGTGTGATTCCAAACACTCCAACTACCTTACCTTACCGCAAAAAACTGCTGTCCGATAGACAACTTCATTTATAAAACGTGGACAACGCCATCAATGAAACTTTATGTTTCGAAGCACAACAGGAACTCATAAATTTTCAATTACCCTTTACAGTTACAGAGTTGAATAAGCATATTTCAATTTGATCAATATATTCGAATTTCATACCTTTGGAGGCATGCACGCTCACTCTCACTGAAGTCGTCGCTTCCCCCGTTCGGTTCGATTTCGTTCATTCAACATCTTCGTAAAATGATTGATAAACGACTCCAACTCATTCCACGACGACCCTTCCTTTCCAACTGCCCTGCGAGCGGCTTCTCTCAGTTCCTGGGCCCTTCTCCTCATTTCTATTCCCTCTTCATCGTCCCTCATCACTCGTCTGATCGCCTTCGCCACCTCCTCCGCCGTCACCAACTCATACTCGTCTGCCTTCATCCAATTCTTCACTTCCACGCCCACCTTCAACTTCCTCGCCACCAGTATCGAGTTAGCGTATTGATCTGAATGCAAAGGCCAAGCCACCATGGGAACACCCGTGCTGATCCCTTCCAATGTCGAATTCCACCCGCAGTGCGTTACGAAACCGCCGGTGGAGTCGTGTGACAAGATATCAAGCTGGGGCGCCCAGTTTTTCACCAGCAAGCCGCGTCCTGCAATTCGGCTCTCGTACCCTTCGGGAAGCAGCTCGCTTATCCAGTCCATCTGCGCTTCATCCAACGCTGTGAAACGAGCTCTATCTGCAACCCTGACTACCCAGAGAAACGGCCGTTGGCTGGCCTCCAGCCCTCGAGCCAATTCTCGGAGTTGTTGCCGCGGCAGAGAAGACATTGTTCCGAAAGAAACGTAAACAACTGAAGCCGGAGCTTGGCCGTCCAGCCATCTCAAACAATTTCCAACTTCTGAATTACCCTTCTGACCCGTCCAAATAGATTGAGGAAGAAGAGGGCCCACGGCCCACAGCCGATTCTGTCCGTGATTTTCTTGTTGGCGTTCAAGATCCAGTAAGGCATGCAGGAATTGGGATTCCAGAGAGCGAAAGCTGTTCACGAGATGTCCTGTCGCAATCCGTAGAGAGTCTGCTTGGCCAGAAATGTAGTTAATAAATCTCTCTGGGAAGCACCGTTTCAGTGAAACAACACACTCTGGAAATTCAATCACCTTTTCGCTTACGGCTGAGAAGAAAGCGCTGACGCAATTGAAAACGTAGGCAGGGGCTTCGTATTTTGCCGCCACAGTCTGAACCCACCCGAGCAACGGGTCGTGCACAATCACGATTTCATTCATATGTGACATGCAGAGGTTCTGCATCAAAAGATCGAAAGGCTCTCGGAGATATCCTTCCAAAGCTTCTAACAGTGGAATCAGATGCATGGGAAACATATGCTCTTTATTTTCTAGATCTGGCTGTGTATCTGGGAAGGAGGGCACCGGCAAGTCGTGGAAACGAATGCCGAAATTATCAGGATTCCATCCCTGAACGCGATGCCGAGCTTGTTGAATGTGAGTAGATGTAGAGACAAAGAGCACATTTAGTCCTCGTGCAGCGATGGCCCTAGAAAGATGAAGCAATTGATTGAGATGTCCCTGCACCGGCAATGGCACCACTACCACCTGTATTTCAGGTCTTCTCACTACTAACGAAGAACCTAAATTAGTTGAATCCATGAATGACAAAGATGATGAGGAAGAACCTAAAATGGTTGAATCCATGAATGACACAGATGATCAAATTGCGTCGAGAAGCTGTTCTTTCTACTTTTTTTTGGTTCCAAGGAAAACCTAATTTCCTCCGGCCTTGTAAATTCTCGCGTTCTTGCGATTTTCAATCCAGGCAACACATATCCGCAAGCTTCATGCAGTAAACTTATGTTATCCAGTGAATAAGCATGCAAAATCTATATATTATATTTTCTGGCCATGCAGGCTTCAGTAGAGTGTTATATATATATATATATATATATATATATATATATATATACCTGACAGTTATATATATACAGTTTGAGTGGATTAATGATTAAGATTACGTGTTTTCTATTCACATGTTCAAAATCAAGGGCAGACTCAAAGGTAGACTTAACAATTAAATAATTGAATAAAAGTGGGTCTAGTCTTCCACAAACAAATGATCTCATACAGTTATGAATCCATTGGACAACTTTTTTATGTATATATATTCTATTTTCTAATCTTATAACACTTAAAAGCAAAGCTTGTATATATATATATATATATATGAAAATCCATGCAGCCATTAAGAAAGCTTCCAATATACACTGAGTTTATACACAGTTTTGCTAGTCATCTTTGGGAAAAATACTTTTCTATCTATGAATATAGATACACTGAGTTTTTATGCACAGTTTTTCTTGAAATGCAACCAGAAATATGCGCTGTGTTTTTATACACAGTTTTTCATTGTTTTTATTTTTATTTTTATTTTTTTTAACCTACTAATTTTTTTCAAAGGAGATCCGTAGTTAGGTCAAGTTGGCGGAGTTCGCTGGGGCCCTTGATGGGTTATTAATGGAATGCATCTAATAGATAATGCGGTAAGGAATTAAAGTTGTGTTAGTAGAAGGATATCCGTAGTTAGGTCAAGTTGGCGGAGTTTACTGGGGTCCTTGAATGGATTATTAATGGAATGCATCTAATAGATAATGCGGTAAGGAATTAAAGTTATGTTATACATTCACAACCCATTGAGTTCTTACTACAATTTCACTTGAGTTTCTTCTTTATAGCTGCATTAATATAAACACTTTTGCTTGGGTTTTGCACATGTGTGAACGCGATCGTAACTTACAAATTAGTTGCTAATATACATGCCACAATTATCTGATATTGAAGTACCGAATTAACCATTCTTACGGTCCGAGATGCTAGTGACACAAATGTGAAGGGTGGCAAAACTGTTTGTGGATCTGATAAAACGTAAAGTATTATTATAATATTAAACATTTGAGAGTGCAAGCTTCTGTGATCCATAACATATTAGATATAAATCTTCCGGATAATCACATGAGAGTTTTAGAACGACGCGTTTCATCATCACTATAATCATGAGAGTGATTATCCCGATGATGAACTACAACCCTGGTAGTTCGAAACGCGTCGTTCCTAAAACTCTGGGCAGTGATTATCCGGAAGATTTATATCTAAAATATTAAACATGTTTGTCGTGTCGAAAGCTAACAGAACCAATGTCAAGAATTGAAAAAACTTTCCCAAAATTTCTCTTTAAAGTACAACTTAGTTTGTCCTGGTACAAAATATAAACCAGATACGTATTTTTCTTGCTGAAAAAATGTACAACTTAGAAGTCACGGTAAAAGAATAAGTTTTCACATCACTGCAAGGTTATTGAAATATAGTTATCACTCACGTGGAAGTCGGTGATATGTTAAATAAATATTGTATTTTGATGTTGGGTGAATTTAATGGTTAACATGTGTTTTTTAAGGTTATAGATTTAACTATTAGATGGTTTCAAATGGTTTTCCTTTTTTCTGTTGTGAATTTTTGTTATTTAAAATTTTTATATTAATTGAAACATATAATAATTAACTTAATAAAATATAGGATTGCTTTTAAAACAAAAACAAAATCTTTTAAATTAATGATTTTGAAACCTATAATAATTAACTTAAAAGATAAGATTGTTTACGTAAAATCTTTTAAATTAATGAATTTTTATTATAAAAACCATGTAACTAAATTAATAAAAAATGACATTATTTAAATTGAAGTAAACAAAATCTCTTAAATAAATGATTTTTATTATTTAAAAAAATAAAAAATAAGAGGATTTCAAAAAGATGTCTTTAAATATGTCATATAAATTAATTCATTAAAATTATTAAAAAATCCAAAAAAATTAATTTTAGAAAAAATTTCAATTCAACATTATGAATATTATATAAAAAGCAAATATCATTAAAATAAATAGCTAAATATGTGACAATAAATATCTTTTTTTTGAAATCATTTCATTTATTATAAATATATTTTTTATTTATATTTAATGTTTTGGAAATAATATTTTTTTTAATAAATATATTTTAAGTATTGAGAGGTTTTATGACCATTTTCATGAGAGGTAGTCGCAACTGACTAATTTCTCATGATTTTTGAATAGTCCACTTAGCACTTATTGCATCCGGTGATGCTCATAGGAGTGAAGAAGTGGGATTGAAACTAGTGAAATGAATCACATAGCGTCAATCATCACTTCCGGGGCTTTCACCCAGTAACCAGGACTTCCCGAGTGGTCACCCATCCCAGAACTCCTGTGGCTCATGCACGCTTAACTGTAGAGTTTTCCCCACAATCAAGCCCACTTAGCTTGCTACGCCATTTGTAAAACCTTAGCAAGTATTGTGCCTCATAAACCATTCAGTTAGAGATCCCTTTACTCTTTTGAATTTTAAGCATTGAAGGGTTTCCGTAGTGCATTATATTAGATATCATTTTTTTGGGATTCAAATGCGTTAAGAAGACCATTCAACTATGACCATTTTCATGAGAGGTAGTCGCAACTGACTAATTTCTCATGATTTTTGAGTAGTCCACTTAGCACTCATTACATCGGGTGATGCTCACAGGGGTGAAGAAGTGGGTTTGAAACTAGTGAAATGAATCACATAGCATCAATCATCACTTCTGGGGCTTTCACCCGGTAACCAAGACTTCCCGGGTGGTCACCCATCCCCATTAGGGAAATTTTGAGGTCTAAAATGAGCCTCCTAAGAAAAATGTACAAATAAAAAAAACTTTTTAAGAACCAATAGGATTCAAGATGATGATGTCAACCATGGGGGATGATTCACCATTTTTGGAGTGAAAAATTAAAAAGATTAAAATATAATAAAATAATAAAACTACTTTTTCAACTCGTATTTTGAACTTATCTCTCTAAGGGTTTACTCAAATTTTGAGTGGGAATACTCGTTGGATGCAAAATTTAATTTTTAATCCAAGGAGTACCCATGTTGCATACTTTTGATGGACCCTGCGACATGAAAAATGAGAAATACATAAAAAAAACGTGATTGTAATCACGCTTTTTTATGTGTTTCTCATTTTTCATGTAGAAAAGTCCATCTAAAATATGCAACATGGGTACTCCTTGGGTGAGGAATTGAATTTTTCATCCAACGAGTATTCCTGCTCGAAATTTGAGTAAACCTTTAGGGAGATAAGTTCAAAATACGAGTTGAAAAAGTAGTTTTTTTCTTTTTTCCCTCTAAAATTTGATGATGTAATCAAATCTTATTTTATTATTTCCACTATTATTTTATAATTTCCTTAGGAGGTCCATTTTAGACCTCAAAATTCTCCTAATGAGAACTCCTCTGGCTCAAGCGCACTTAACTGTAGAGTTTTCCCCACAATCAAGCCCACTTAGCTTGCTACCCCATTTGCAAAACCTTAGCAAGTATTGTGCCTCATGAACCATTCAAGTAGAGATCCCTTTACTCTTTTAGATTTTAAGTATTGAGGGGTTTCTGCAGTGCATTATATTAGATATCATTTTTTTGGGATTCAACTGCGTTAAAAAGGTCATTCAACTATGACCATTTTCATGAGAGGAAGTCGCAACTGACTAATTTCTCATGATCTTTAAATAGTCCACTTAGCACTCATTGCATCGGGTGATGCTCAGACGGGTGAAGAAGTGGGATTGAAACTAGTGAAATGAATCACATAACGTCAATCATCACTTCTGAGGTTTTCACCCGGTAGCCAGGACTTCCCGGGTGGTCACCCATCCCAGAACTCCTCTGGCTCAAGCGCGCTTAACTGTGGAGTTTTCCCCACAATCAAGCCCACTTAGCTTGCTACCCCATTTGCAAAACCTTAGCAAGTATTGTGCCTCATGAACCATTCAGGTAGAGATCCATTTCATCTTTTGAATTTCAAGTATTAAGGGGTTTCCGCAATGCATTATATTAGATATCATTTTTTTTGGGATTGAACTGCATTAAGAAGGTCATTCAACTATGACCATTTTCATGAGAGGTAGTCGCAATTGACTAATATCTCATGATTTTTGAATAGTCCACTTAGCACTCATTACATCAGGTGATGCTCACAGGGGTGAAGAAGTGGAATTGAAACTAATGAAATGAATCACATAGCGTCAATCATCACTTCTGGAACTTTCACTTGATAACCAGGACTTCCCGAATAAAATAATATTTTTTTTAATATATTTTTTTTCACATGCAAAATAAGTATTCTCTTTAAAATTGTTTCATTATTATTTGGAAATAATAATTTTTTTAAACACAACTATTTTTATTCTTTTTATTATTTCTACGATATATTTGAGGAAATAATTTAGATATTTAAAAGTTTCATTATTTTATATAATTTCTTTATAATGAATTTAACATGAAATTGAATGTATATATTTTAATTTTTTTTATTTAAATTATTAATTTACATGTAATTTTTTTTAAAATTGTTTTATTTATCTTTTTAATGGTTTTGTAAGTGTAACTTTAATTTAGGGATTTAGATGGGCAGGTTAAGTTTATACCTTATGGGCTAAGATTATGACTTATAAGGGAAAAGACAATACTAATATGGAGAATTAATTGAATATTTTGTTCTAATTTAAATATTGAAGTGTATTCTATTGAGGTTCAAAATTGTACCGTTCCAACAAACTTCTTAATAGCTAGCAAAACTCAATAGAAGCACTTGGACAAGGTTTAAAGCTGCACAAGGAAGATATAATCCACGACAAGACTGGCCCAACTTAATTCTCTCGTCTTCAACAAGGAAATCACCACTCATAAGGAAGAACCCTGCATTGTGTGCTTCCAATGAAAATAAGAAAAATAAAACAAGCGCAATTGCGAGAAGACAACTATTTTTGTGTATCCAAGCCCTAAAGAAAATATATCCTCTCCTCTTTTGAGATGGAAAATTTAATCATTGAAGTGCCCAATTTGATTGATAAATGTACTATGATTTTTATCTCATTCTTGCATCATTTTTATTAAAATAAAAAAAACAAGTTTTAAATTAATAATAAAAATAAACGAAATGTCACAAACAAAAGATGGAAGTTTAAATTAAGTTATGAATAAGATATATATCAGGTTAGTATACAAAAATACAATAAAATGATTTATATAACATTGAAGCTTAAATATATAAAAATGAAGAAACTCGGTTGTACAAATAAAGATAATGATTTATTATAATAAATAAATGAAACTAATATGTTGAAAATTTTCAACATGAGATGCTATTTTAAACTAGCAAAGATATATTTTTTTATTGTTTCAACAATGTTAATACATGGCTATGAAAATCAAGATGGATAACACTTGTAAAAAAGTGAATGAACCAAAATCAAGTTTAAATGAGTCGTTTCCCAGAAGTGTGATCATGTTCTTGAAAATCCATCACATGATTAGTACCAATGGAATGATAAAGACTCATGGAAAAGATGCATGGAACTAGATCAATACTTTCAATTGGCCATTAGTTCATAGATATCCATATTCACTTCCTTGGACACACTTAGATGGGAAACCTACAATCAACAAACTTCATCAAGAATTTGTGGAAATCCATGCATAAGTAAAACTAATTAAGAAAACAAGAAAGAATCATCTCTAATTAGAAAATCCCTCACTCAATATTTCAACAGCATTTTGGTGCAAATATTGGAGAGACCTTTGGATTGCATGGTTGTCTATTCTTATAGAATTTCTACGATCAATGAATGGTCTAGATCTTTCTTGGAAAACTTGTTCAACGGTTGGATGACCTCAAGCGGTTAAAACTTAAACCTGTCTAACTTAGGAAATTGTTTCATATTTACCTTTATTTATGCATAAATATTTATGCTAATATAGGTATTCCAATGATTGAATTTTTTGTTGTGTAATTTTCCTTATAGATTATAAATTTTATCACTGTCTGAAGAGTCCTCGCCCATAACATTGAGCATGTCTAATGCGTAATTACGATATCTACTCCTATATGTATAGTTGTTTTATGATGTCTCTTCAGTTGTAACAATTTCAATTGTCTTCTTCAATTTGTTGCTCAATCTAAATATGACTATCTTTAGGAAGAAAGCCTAGTAATTTAGGTGACAAAGTTGGTATAATTGCTCATTACGACGTTTCCAGAAAAGAATAAATAGTTGGATGAGTTTAGATGGTTTCTTTTGCCAATATTCTAATTGACTATGCATGTATTCTCACTACATTTCCTTTCATTTAATTTTCAAGCCATTTTATTTTGAAAGTGCACTTGCAGACCACCTTGTTGGAATGTTTCAAACTTATGACCTTTCCCACTACTGCATTGAATAAGTAGCTCCTACTTGATTGAGTTTTTTTTGTAAAGTAATAATTTCCTCCCCCTCTTTGACATCAAGGCATTCAAAATTTGAGAGTTGTCTCGAGTGCACACAAAGGTGTACAAAGGTTTCATATTTTTATACTGGAGTTGTTAGAGAGATAGACTGGAGAATTCCAGTATTCAAAATGTTGCGTACTTCAATCATTCATTAATAACAAATGTGTTACATTATACTTGGAGAATTCAGTTGGGTTTTCATAACTGAAAAAAACTAATCTATAACTATATAAAACTATATAAAACTAACCCTGAAGGATTATAACATTTCCCCCCTTAATTCGAAGGGTCTTTTGACATACAAAGTAAAGACCTAAAATTTTCAAACTTTTCATGACCCAATGCTTTGGTAAACATAACTGAAATTTTTTCTGAAGTTGGACAATGAGTCAGATGAATTGTTTTGGCTTCTACATGATGTCGAATCAAATGATACTTGGTGTTGATATGTTTGGTTCGATCATGAAACTTTGGATTGCTGGCCAATTGAATTGCAGAAGAGTTGTCGACAAATAGAGGGGTTGAAGCTTTTTGTTCTCCTGCCAATCTTAGAGTATTTTTTGAAGCCAAATGATTTCCTTAGTGGCTTGAGCTACTGCAACATATTCGGCTTCAGTGGTAGAATCATCAGGAACATATTGCTTGCGTGATCTCCAACTAATGGATGTTGATCCAAGATTCATCGAATATCCAAAAGTTGAGAGTCCATTTTATTTATCTCCATCAAAATCTAAATTTTAATAACCAGCAATATGGAAGTCTAAAACTTTGGAATATTTGATGTCGTAATTTTTAGTTCCTTTTAAATATTTCAAAACTCTTTTTGCTACTACCCAATGCCCGTCACAAGGATGATGCATACACCTGGAAAGTAGTCCGACAACAAAGGTTATATCAGGACGAGTAATAGACAAATAAATCAAACTTCCAACAAGATGCTTGTACTTTGTTTGATCTTAAAATGGCTTTCCTTCTTTAGAAGTGAGTTTCAAATTCTACTCCATTGGAGTAGCAATAGGATTACATTCCATCATACTATATCAGTTCAATAACTTATCAACATATTTCTTCTAAGAGATGAAAATATGTTGTGGTTTTTTATCAACTTCAATTCCAAGATAATAATGAATTAAACCTAAATCTTTCATATCAAAAAAATTTTTCAATTCCTTCTTTGTAGATGATATATATTCATCATTTTTTCTTGTGATCATCAAATCATCAACATATACAACTGATCTTCCAACTTTCTTAAATAAAAGAGTTTCATCATCTAGGTCAAAATGTTTATAGTTTAATTTAAGAAGATGTGTAGTTAGCTTCTCATACCATGCTCGTGGCACTTGTTTCAAGCTATACAAAGAATTAATTAGTTTGAAAACCTTTTTTTCTTTCCCTTTAATGGAAAAACCTTCTAGCTGAAACATGTAAACATCTTCTTTCAAATCTCCATTTAAAAAGGAAGTTTTGACATCCATATGATGAATTTTCCATTCTGTCTGAGCTACAATAGAAAACAAAGATCTAAGAGCACCCATTTTAGCTGTAGGAGAAAAAGTCTCTGTATAGTCGACACCCTCTTTCTGTGCATATCCCTTCACTACAAGTCTTGCTTTGTGTTTATCTAGCGAACCATCAGATTTATACTTAGTTTTATAAATCCATTTGCAACCAATAGGATTGATGCCAGCAGAAGGATCCACCAGCCTCCACGTGCCATTTTTTATGTGATCATCATATTCCTTTTTCATTGTAGAAATTATACAAACATATGTATATAAATGGATTCAATTCGATCAATAAATGTACTAAAGCTAGATACTGAATCCTTCTACAAATCAATTGCGGAAAATAAACATGATCGTCAATCACAACAAGTAAAGAAAGACACAAATCAAAACACAACACAGATTATTTCCTGAGAAAAGCTTGCTGTTCAAAACCCCTCTATCATATATTGTATATTCCACAAGGAATCATGAAACAATTACAATGCACTGTTCTCACAAGAGTCTCCTACAATCTGCCTATCATCTCACACTGATCCATACAAAATCGGGCCAACACTTAGCCAATTATCAACCGATCTTCAGCCTTCCTTTCTCACGCAATTCACGAGGAATGCAATCCCTGTTCCTTAGGAATTTCAGCCTTTCTCAACTGCGCTACGTATCATGGGAATCTTGTGGTGTTTTAAATTCATCTGGGCAACCTACTAGTATCACAACTGATAGTCAACTTCCCTTTAATCTCTGTCTCAACTGGGTCTCCACTCGAACTGACATGCATGCAGCTATTAATAGTAAATCATCAATTGCATGGTAGATCACTGATTGTGAATTAAATAATATTTAATTCACTTGATCTCTCACTAGTGCAACAAAAAGTTACAACTAGTCCAACTGACTGTAACTCACGTAACTTGATTACTCGTGCATTAAACTCATGCACTTAACTGCAACTTGAACTCTAAAACACATATAATCACTCTGCATGCCTCACCAACTACCCTCAACTTAAAATTAATGAGCTAACTGAGTTTATCACACTCAGTTAACTATTATAAGTGATTAAGAGAGAAGATTACATTTTATTGTCCAATTTTATTAAGAGATAATTAAATTTGACACATGTCCAATTTATTAAATAAATTGAATTTCACATTAATGTATTGCTAGGACCCATCACTACACGACTTGTGGTCCCACACTAGTGTAGGTGCTGTCATGTTGTTTTTGGATGCCAATTTCACTGTTTCTTGTTGCAAACTTCAACATGCATTGCATCTTTCCACAGTTCATAACTAGCAGCTTATTCAAAGCAAGTATGTTCACAATCCACAAAAAAATTAAATTCACAATGAGAATAGTTACCTAAGGAACTTCCAGCCTTAAACTCATGATATTTATTTTGAAATGTTTGAATACGAGTTGACCTTCACAAAGGTTGTGTAGGAAGTTGCAGAAGTTGCTCATCTTCTTCATTTGGCTCAGTTCTTTCCATTTATGTCATTGTTTATGTAGAAACACTTGCATCAACCAATTCCTCATTAACAACAACGAAATTATAATCATCAACCAATTTCTCATCATTGAGAGGAGGAAACTCCACAGACTGATCTAATATGGGAATCCCCCCTTCAGGATGGGGACATATATTATCTGATTCATAATAAAACTTTTGAGACACAAAATTTTCTATCTGATTAATTTGTCTATCAACAGTGAGGGAATCTTTATTAGTTTGAAGAAAAATTACATCTCTTGACAAAATAAACTTTTTTTCTCTTCATTATACAATCGGTATGCCTTAGCAGTCATGTAATACCCTAAAAATATACATTTTTTGCTTTGTTCACTTAGCTTATTCCTCTGATGTTTAGGAATCAAATCATAACATTGAGAACTGAAAATTTGGAAATGTTTAACATCAGGAAGACGACTATACCACATTTCATATGGAGTTCTATTGTTAATGACAGAGGAAGGACACTGATTTCTAATGTATGCTGCAAAGAGCACAGCTTCTCCTCAAAACATCAATTTTACATTCTTAAAAAACATCATTGACCTTACCATATTAGGCAATGTTCTGTTCATTCGTTCAGCAACACCGTTTTGTTGTAGATTATATGGTATCGTGGTCTGGTGTTTGATGCCATTCTCTTGCAAATATGTTTCAAAATCATGTGAAGTATATTCTCCTCCATTATCAGTCCTTATAGTACCAATAGTAAGTTGTGCTTTATTTGTTATCAAGATATGGAATTTCTTAATCACGTAAAAAACTTGTGATTTTTCTTTAAGCAGATAAACCCAAAACATCCTCAAATAATCATCATTAAAAGTGAGTATGTATTCATTTCCATTTGCAATTGGTAGAGGCATTGGACCACATAAATTGGAGTGTATTAGGCTTAATACTGTTTGCGATTCTTGCCCAATATACAAGCATTACATGGGGTCAATTTTCTGGGAACTGTTGGAAGTCCCTTAATCCCCTAGTGTTTCATAAGTCGAATACTTTCATAATTAACATGACCGAAGTGTGCATTCCTGTTGAGGCCTCGAAAATCGCTGCTACAACATTGGGGGATAACCACCCGGTCCGGACCTTAATACAGCTCCTTTTCCGTTTATGATAGTGGCTCCGACTGGTTTAACTAGGTCCAGTTACCTTTTCCCTATTGCTATTGGTTTACGATGTATCGTTAACTACCAATAGATAGGGATATCAGATCATTTCTTCTTGCTGATCAGGCAAGAGAATGACCCTTAAGCCGATTTGGGTTTAGCCAAACCACAACTAAGATTTTGCCTCTTTGAGAAGAGGACTTAAAAGAATGTAAATTTAATCTAATTGCAAACTTATTCTATAATGCAAGCAAAAAGAAACTAATCTAAATCCTATCTCTATCAGGTAGATGAAAATCTAACCCAACTAAGAGCAAGATGATTAAATAATGAGAATTAAAATATGTTTGGTTTTAAATTAATGTTAAGCTAATGAAGAAATTCAATTAGCTCACATTTGTGAATACCAAAACACATTCTATTGAGACCATTTGACTGAAATAAAAAATCAACAACACTCCGGAAGAAATTCACAAAAAATGATATTGATTATTATATCAGTCAAACTAATAATTAAACGATAACATGTGGAAGAAATTCACAACACATTACTATTTAATAAATCAGTGTTATAAGACAGATTTCTGAGTAATGGTTACTCAGAAATCAGAGTTTAATTCATAAGAGCAGAGATGCAAAACAATTTGAGACAAATTATCCAGATCGTAAATGCCAAAACATGAATAAAATGAAACAACAATTTTATTAATATAAAATGAAATCGGTATTTGATACGTAAATGCCAAAAATACCGCTAATTGAATTTGCTTCTTCCGATCCCTGTCTTCCAATAAAGATTTCCCTTACATTACTTGAATTTCGCTTTCGAGACTAGAGTTGCAGAAATGCAAACTCTGCCCATCATGCATAATTCAAGACATAAATAAAAACCCTCAATAATCTTCATATCTGAAATTTTCTCTCCTCCCCATCTACAACTCTAAATTCCTATTACATAAATGATTTTAGAAGTCTGGAATTACAGAGGAGAGCGGCCCCTTTTTACATTGTGCAACCTGCAATTTATAATCCTTCCAAAAGTTTTTTTTTAGAAGAGAGTTTGTTGAAGAAAAATCTGCCCAATCCAATTTTATTTGCTCAAAAATTTCAATATTTAGTTGTTGGAGCTTTCTTATTAATTGAGATAATTTTCTCCATATCCCTTCTATTGTTTTTCCTGTAAAAAAAGAAATTAAAATTAACAAAGATGCAACAATAAAATCAAAATATTATCTCTAACATTAAAACAAATCCAATCAAATTTTATTTAAATAAATAAATAAAAATGAAATTTGAGCTTCTTATTGATGCTCATAACGATCTTAATTAACCAAGGATAATATTGATGCATGAATCTTCAATTAGAAGAGGCTTGGGCAAATGAAAATGAAGAAAACAAAACTCAGAAAATTGATTTTATTTTAGAAATTCGGAGCTTGATCTTCTGTCTGATTTTTGACCCAATAAATGACAAAATCTGTTATGAAACCTCCTCAGAAATGTTATCCTTGATTTTCTTTTTCCAATGAGTCGTCCTAGGCCTCATTTGGCCAAGTAAAACTCAATCTATGAGCCTACAAAGTTGATAAGTCAAATCTGAAATAAATCTGGAAATTCTATTGCTGGGCTAAAAATATCAAAATTTTAATTAAAAATCTAATCCTAAATTAGATTCTAATTATCTAATAGTCAATCCTAATTTAATTGTTAATCATAAATTAAACTAATAAACATATTAATCTAAATAATAATAAATCTAATTAAATTAATTATATTCTACATATTAATTAATTTAATTAATTTAAAATTAATTATTTTAGATATTAAATATTAAATCTAATATTAAATTAAAACTAAACTACCCTTAAAATAATATTAAACTAACATATACTAACACTCTACTATACTAATATTACATTAATACTATACTAATACTACACTAATATAAAACTAAACTAACAACTAACCTACCACTTAAATTAATACTAACAAATACTTAATTCTAACATTATAATATAAAACTAAACTAACACTAACAACTAACTTAAAACTATACTAACCTAACTCAAACTAATGTTACACCTATTCGAATTGAACTAACATTACATTAAATCAACACTAACAAACACTACCCTAAACTAACATAAGACTTAGACTAACCTACCACTAACAACATAGCATTTAAATAACTCACCGTAATCTCATGAAATAAACTCATTAGATCGCATGGACGTGAATGAATTTTAATCGCATGAGTTCCATCGCATCGGGAAAAAAAAAAATATGAGCTCATCGCATCAGAGGAATTGAATGTGACTCAATCGGAGTTTTTAAAAGATACACCCGATGCATTTCTCCGATGCGATGAAATTTTTTATTTATTTATTTTATTTTATTATGTTTTTTGTTTTTTATATATTTGTTTTTAATATTAAATTTTTAAATTTAATTAAATTAATTATATTTAATATAATAATTAATTTAATTAATTCAAAATTTAATGTTAAAAATTAGTTTTTTTTTTGTTTTTTTTTTTTAATTTTATTTGAGTGATGTTAAATTAGATTATGAATTTGTCTAAGATGATGATTTGCCTATCTAAATTACAGCCACTTTGTCATTTAGGATTTTTCGGATTTTTCGAGTTTAGATTTATTTGAAAATTGAAGTAAATTATCGAAATCCCGATGCTTTATGATTTGGCTGTAGAAGTAAAAATAAAAATTGTTAGTAATAACAAATCTAGGGGTTAATATTTAAACTAAATGCATTATTAAACTTCGCAATTTTTAACCCAGACGACATAATTGATTAGAATTCAAAAGAATGCTATTTACAAACCGATTGACCAAATGAGACGAAACAAGCGTCAATAGGAAGCTTATAAAAAATCGATTTCAACCAAGCAATCAAAACAGGAATCTAAAGAAAATGCAAAATTAACAAAATCGTAAAATAATTGACTTAATAAAAATCCTAAAGGTGCTTAGCCGAAATTTTTATACAAAGGGTCCCCATTATTTGATGTGAACAATTTAAAAATTGGGGGGGGGTTGTTGTACCGTACAACAATTGGCGATTCACTGGAAGAAACAGTTATCTCTGTTTGATAAAAATGAAATTTTCCTAAAATTAAAGTAAAAATAATTAAAGAAGAGAAAATTATTTTTGGAATGCTTGACTAGGTTCATTAATCTGAATAAAGGCAATAATCATCTTACTGTAATTTTTTTAAAATTCCTCATAAATTAAAATATTTCATAACTCTATATCAGTTATTAATTAATTGTAGAGATAAAGTAGGGGTCACTTTACAGCTTAGCTTTTATAATGTACTTGTTTGTCACAGGTAGAGCCACTGCTGCCAGCAAACATCTATAGTCTCGACAGGGTTACCTTTTAATCATAATGATTCAGAATCCTATCTATTTAAGAATTATTGACCTAGAGATAAATCCATTTATATATGTTTTTTTTTTAATTTTTTTTAATTTTTATTTTTAAAGCCATTGTCCTGGTTTGGTAGCCATATAGTTGACAATGCCATTCACTAGTTATAATCGGACTGAACAAGCTTGCTCGTGATGAGACCCCTTGTCTTACAATTGTTTACAATTATAAGCCATTACCCTGGTTTGTTTAGCAGTGTTGGTAATGTCAACCTATTTTTCCCCTATGATCATGGTAAGCAGGCTCGTGATGAGACCTCTTATCTTTTAAGTTTTAAATATATTTTTGGATTACACTCTAGAAAAATAAAACTCTTTTTAAATAGGGAGAATCATTAACTCCTTAAGAGTTCAGAATGACAATTTCATAGTTAAAAGTGATTTGCTGTAAAGTGTCTTTACTTGGTTAAAAATAACTTTTCTTGACTGATAATAGAATTTTGAAAGATCTTAATAAAGTATTGAAATCTCAAAATAATTACAATTTTGATGAAAAAGAAATTTCTCAAATTTCACGATACTTCGTCAACTTTTCTTGTTTTGTAATCTCTTCCTTAAGTATGTCTACCTTTATAATAAGAAAAACAAATTTTGCTAAGAGATTTTAAGAAATAGCTAATAGGAGACTATTAACAATTTTTCCCATGTATGCCAACCATTGTTAAGTAACAAGAAGGCCTTCCATATAAATCATGACAAAGTCACCAAAAACTGAAAACCAAAGGAAAAGAATTCTTAAACTAAAGTGAGAAAAGAAATCAGCAAACAAAATTAAAATGAAGCAAAAAGTGGAAAAGAAAATCCAAGCTTTGAAATACAAACTCTAACAAAAATGCTTATACCAATGTCTCAACACTTGAAGTAAAAGAAAATAATCATGTAATCATTCCTTCTTATCATTGTCGAGATCCAGAAAACTTATACCTTGCAGGATTGTAAATGTTTTAGGCTTTAGATAGCAGAGATGATAAAATTCAGCGACAATGAAAAATTTCTGTTTGATGTCAATCTTGTCGTTTTCAAAGCATTATCTTAATCATTTTCTAATAAAATAAATGCTTTAAAGAAAATAGATTAAAGGTTCAGAAACTTCCTAGTGTAGCTGTTTCAATGAAGACTATCATTGCTTCTTGAAAATAAAACCAGGAAAAGAGCATAGGGCTTCCAAAATATGATTTAGCAGATGATTGAAAGCTTTTATGAAGAGCTGCAAAACAGATTCAAATATCAACATAATTTTAAAAAACAAAACTGAAACTAAAGTAATGAAATGGAAATTAATGAAAGTGGGTACATGAATCTTACCATTGGATGATTGCATTTGATCTTACCTGAAGGTATCAATTTCTCCAATACTAGCTGACTTCTTCTTGTAGTTTGACATTAAAAATATGAAGAAGGCAAACTAACCAAAATCCTATAACCCAAAATCATTATTTATTTTATTTAATTTAAAGCAAGCAGTAAAATGTAAAAACGAAATGCTTTGTGTTTAAGGGAATTGAAATTAAAACAATTGCGATAGCAGCGATGCGATTTTTATAATAATTGGTGATGAACGAAGAATGATAAGCGATGAACAATCGGCAATTAGTGAAAAGCGATGAGCAATGATAATTTGGCGATTAATAAAAAGCGATAGCGATAAGCAATTTGTGATGAATTATTGCATCGCAATTTTTAAAATGAGCACACAAGGATGTATTCAATTTTCCTCCCGATTTGCGATCTGCGATTAGACTTGTTGCATCAGAGGTCTTTCAAAATTAATTCTTGACTAATTTAATAATTTGCGATTGCGATTTGAACTTCATCGCATCGGAGTTTTTGCAAATGGATATATCAAAATGAGGTCTCTCCGATTTGCGATTTCCGATTGGGTTGATCGCATCAGAATTTTTTGAAATGAACGAATCAACTGTGATAGGATTCTGCTGAAATGCGATTGCGATTAGACTTCATCGCATCAGAAATTTTAAAAGTTTACCTTTTAATCAATTGTGATATGAACCAATTGTGATATGACTTTACCAATTCGCGATTGCGATTAAGTTTTTATCGCATCGGAGTTTTTTTTTTTGAATGGAAGAATTAACCTTATGCCTAATGCGATATGTGCATTTGTGATTTGAATTATCGCATCGGAACTTTTGTGATGAAAAAACAAACTTTTAAATTTATTCCAATGCGATATGCGATTTGGTAAAGATTGTATGAGGTAAGACATCGGAAGACTCACATCAAAAAATATGAAAATCAAATTGAAACATCTCTAATATGAATCTTGCGATATTGTTTTAAATTTCAATTGGGTTTTCTAAATGAATGAATGAAAGCAAAGTTAAAGAATGCTTCAAATTCTAATGAATCACAAAATAAAATTTCCCTGAACCTGTTGCGAACTTGAAATGGATTTGCTGCTTACTTCAAGTTTTGAAAACAAATGAAAACCTGCAAATAAAATAGAACAAGATTTAAAAATAAACTAAGGAAAAGAGAAATTATTAATAGATGAAAATGAACTTGTAAATGCGTACCTGGAAGGAAATTGTCTGTGAATTTTACCTTATGAATCTTCCAATTCTTCTTTCTATTTATCAAAATTCTGACTTTGTTCAAACTCATCTCATTATTTATTCTAAATCGGAGTGTGCAATCAGCCTAAATAAAATCTGTTTAGTCATGTTCAGGAAATCTGAAACTCATAAAATTCACCAGAAATAAATATGAAAATAGGCTTCCCTTTGAATTGCAACATCAACTTATTACCTTTGCTCATTCCGAATTAACTTGTGAAAAATCTGTATTGCTATGTGACTGTTTAATAATGCCTTTAGTAAATAAATATGATGCACATTGCAGCATCAAATAATAAACTAAAGATCAGAATGGGATGAAGCCACTAATTGTGGAAAAATATCAACACAGATTTGAATGTGTGCACACAGCAAAATGGACACCCTTAAGATCATTTTGACAAATTTCGAGGAAGATAATATGAACTTCATGTAATTAAAACAAAAGGTTAGACTGACTAATGATGATGAAATTGTAATTAAGCCTATAATAGACAGTCATATCTTTCATGGGAAAATGAGATCATGAAACTTTGTATCTTAAAAACCTTTAACAAATAAATTTCAGAAGAAAATCATATAAGGACATTTCGAAATAGAGAAAAGTGGGTTTGAGGTGATTGGTGCCAAGTGCAACTTCAATTGAATTTAGTCAAGACATTATTCAAAATAGGCAGAGTAGAGATATTGCTACAATAAATTTTGATTTAAAAATGGGAGCACGAATTAGAAATTTTCTGATAAGAGGAAAATATTTTCCTGAACATGTATATGATATGAGAAGGGCTGATTGTTCGCTTTATTTTTTTTTATTTGCAGAACTATTAAGAATAAATTGACTACAAAAACAAACAAACTAAATTAATTCTACTTCTATTCTAATCATATACATGAAAATGACTAGGTATAGTCATATTTCCAATGTAACCATTCTCTCATTTTAATTCCTGCATATATGTACAGTTCAAATGTTAGTAACATAAATACAAAACTAATTGAACTAAGAAAATTAAATCTGTAATCAGAATGTACAGTTATTATTAACAACTTATTTACAATCACCTTCTTTTGAAAAGTATTTTCCAACTGAATTCCAATTAGATAATCAAAACCTGGATGGTTTTCCATTAATGATTGGAAAATATTTAAAAGAGGAGATGACAGGTCAGATTGTGAATATGAGCTTTTAAATTCAAAGGCCTGAAAAAAATTGTTAGTGTCATGTGTAAGTGTTAAATTATTAACAATCTTCCATGAAGGAAAACTTTACAAACAATTTTTAAATGAGTTAATGAAAAATGGATGGAAATCTGGAAAATTATCAACTGGATTAGATTGCTGGTCAGATTGTAAAAATACATTCTCTTGTTGACACTGCCTTTGGGAGGATAGAAGCTTTTGATAAAATATTAGCATTGATTGAAATTGAAATATTAATGGCTTTTGATGCTCATGATTATGATATGAAACTTCAATTTCCGAATATGGCAATGTATCAATTGAATGTTTACTATTAAAGCACTCAATATGCCAACGTAGAGTGTCAAAAATTTGAAAAATAAAATCATAATACAAATCTAAATTTGAAAGAAAAAATAAAGTGAAATCCCTATTGGTACAACTAATGCTACAACACAATTGGGATTGTTTTGAAATAATTTCTTTTTTACAAGGATTGGCGAGAATAATAGAATTTGAATAATTGCCAATTCCAACTTGTGAATTAGAAAGAGAATTATGATTATGAGCAGGAATGAGAGTTTGATCATGATATGAATCATAAATTGGAATGTTTTCCCGAATGGTGAAATCTTGAAGATAATTTGCTGCTTTAAAATCAGGATTGGTTGGAATAATTTCTAAATTGAAATGTTCCTCATTCACAGATGTTATTTGAATTTTATCATGAGGATTCTCTTGAGAAGAACATAAATCATCATCCTTTATGTCAGAATAATTATCATAAATGACTTCACAATATTCTCTAGAATTCCCTTCGATCTCGTCCAAATTATCAAAGCAAGGAGGAATAAAAAATTTATGTTTATTAATGGCAAAAGAATGATCAATAATTATTTCTCTATCTTGATAAAAATTTATTGGTAATTCATTTAGATCATCCTCTTTATTTTCTGAAATATCATTAACACCAAGAGGGGAAAATTTACCATCATTAAAAATATCAGGATAAAGGGAAAAATGAGCATCAGAAATAATGAATTCAAAATTTTCTCTGTTAGAGAAATCTTGTGCGTTTTGTTCACTATAAATTTCAGATTCTAGATCGTTCCTTTGTATAATAATACTTTCTTGAAGAAGATTGCTTTGCTGCTCTGATTTCAGCATTTGCTCATCATGAAAAGATTCAGAAATTTGTACAGCGGTTTGCATGCTATTATTTACTTTGATTGTTGCTTGCACTTGCTGATTTTCAATCTGATTTTCTGAATTTAATGCAGAGAAACTTTCAGATTCCAATGCAGGTCTTTCTCCAAAATTGCTGTTGTTGTCTTCTTGCATTTGATTAGAAATATTTTCCAAGCTTTGTGAAACCTCTTCATCGCAATTTATTTGCACACCCAAATTGGAATTCTCATTTATGTTAAAAGGGGATGGAACAAAGCTTGAACTAATTTCATATGGATTGGGAATGGGAGGAAGAGAGCAAATATGTTTAAACCAATCTAATGATTCTTCTTCCGTAGGTTTATCTTCATCTTTGAAATTAAATTTTAAACAATTCAAATGAAATCGAATATTAAAATCTCTAACAGACTCATTTTCATTTCGTAGATATTCAATTTCATCACATACCTAATCATAATCATAGTGGTCAAATTTACAAACGAAAATTGTAACAAATTGATCCCAACTGTGAATTGAGGCAACCGGAAGAGTTCTACACCAGTTTCTGGCTTCTGCCGCAAATGTGAGAGTAAAAATTCTGCATAAGATACCTTCATCAATTCCTTGAAAATCATAATATGAAACATTTTGAATAAATTGAGGGACATGATTAAAAGCGGAAGAATTTTTCTTACCATTGAGTTTTACTTGAGACAAGAGTCTTACCACTTCGGGTGGAGTATTGGAAGATGCACGTCCATGGATACAACTCCAAATTGGAAGTTTTAAATGAGCCATTGTAATAAAAATGAAATGTTAGAATTCAAAGACTCCAAAGTAAAACAAATCTCAGGCCCTCCTTCTAGCGCCAAAAATGTTGAAGCCTCGAAAATCGCTGCTACAACATTGGGGGATAACCACCCGGTCCGGACCTTAATACAGCTCATTTTCCGTTTATGATAGTGGCTCCGACTGGTTTAACTAGGTCCAGTTACCTTTTCCCTATCGCTATTGGTTTATGATGTTTCCTTAAATACCAATAGACAGGGATATCAGATCAATTCTTCTTGCTGATCAGGCAAGAGAATGACCATTAAGCTGATTTGGGTTCAGCCAAACCACAACTAAGATTTTGCCTCTTTGAGAAGAGGACTTAAAAGAATGTAAATTTAATCTAATTGCAAACTTATTCTATAATGTAAGCAAAAGAAACTAATCTAAATCCTATCTCAATTAGGTAGATGAAAATCTAACCCAACTAAGAGCAAGATGATTAAATAATGAGAATTAAAATATGTCTGGTTTTAAATTATTGTTAAGCTAACGAAGAAATTCAATTAGCTCACATTTGTGAGTACCAAAACACATTCTATTGAGACCATTTGACTGAAATAATAAATCAACAACATTCCAGAAGAAATTCACAAAAATTGATATTGATTATCATATCAGTCAAATTAATAATTAAACGATAACTGGAAAAAATTCACAACACATTACTATTTAATAAATCAGTGTTCTAAGACATATTTCTGAGTAATGCTTACTCAGAAATCAGAGTTTAATTCATAAGAGCAGAGATACAAAACAATTTGAGACAAATTATCCATATTAACAGAAATGCCAAAACATGAATAAAATGAAACAACAATTTTATTAACATAAAAATGAAACTGGTATTTGATACAGAAAAGCCAAAAATACCAGTTAATTGAATCTGCTTCTCTGATCCTGGTCTCTAACAGTACTTTACATTACTTGAATTTCTGCTTTCAGGACAAGAGCTGCAGAAATGCAAACTCTGCCCATCATGCATAATTCAAGATATAAAGAATAAACCCTCAATAATGTTCAGATATGAAACTTTCTCTCCTCCCCATCTACAACTCTAAATTCCTATAACAGAAATGCTTTTAGAAGTCTGGAATTGCAGAGGAGAGCAACCCCTTTTACATTTTGCAATCTGCAATTTATAATCCTTCCAAAAGTATTTTTAGAATAGAGTTTCTTGAAGAAAAATCAGCCCAATCCAACTTTAATTGCTCAAAAATTCCAATCTTTAATTGCTGGAGTCTTCTCATTGATTGAAATATTTTTCTTCAATATCCCTTCTATTGTTTTTTCCTGCAAAAATAAATTAAAATGAATTAAGATGCAAAAATAAAATCCAAATATTATTTCTAACATTAAAGCAAATCCAATCAAATTCTATTTAAATAAATAAAAAGGAAATTTGATCTTCTTATTGATACTCATAACGATCTTAATTAACCAAGGATAATATTGATGCATGAATCTGCAATTAGAAGAGGCTGGGCAAATGAAAATGAAGAAAATAAAACTCAGAAAATTGATTTTATTTTTAGAAATTTGGAGCTTGATCTTCTGCCTGATTTTTGACCCAATAAATGATCAAATCTGTTATTGAAACCTCCTCAGAAATGTTCTCCTTGATTTTCTCTTTCCAATGAGCCGTTCTGGGCCTCATTTGGCTAAGTAAATCTCAATTTATTAGCCTCCAAAGTTGACAAGTCAAATCTGAAATAAATCTGAAAATTCTGTTGCTGGGCTAAAAAAAAATCAGAATTTAAATTAAAAAACTTAATCATAAATTAGCCTACAATTAACTAATAATTAATTCTAATTTAATTGCTAGTTATAAATTAAACTAATAAACATATTAATCTAAATAATAATAAATCTAATTAAATTAATTATATTCTACATATTAATTAATTTAATTAATTTAAAATTAATTATTTTAGATATTAAATATTAAATCTAATATTAAATTAAAACTAAACTACCATTAAAATAATATTAAACTAACATATACTAACACTCTACTATACTAATATTACATTAATACTATACTAATACTACACTAATATAAAACTAAACTAACAACTAACCTACCACTTAAATTAATACTAACAAATACTTAATTCTAACATTATAATATAAAACTAAACTAACACTAACAACTAACTTAAAACTATACTAACCTAACTCAAACTAACGTTACACCTATTCGAATTGAACTAACATTACATTAAATCAACACTAACAAACACTACCCTAGCTAACATAAGACTTAGACTAACCTACCACTAACAACATAGCATTTAAATAACTCACCGTAATCTCATGAAATAAACTCATTAGATCACATGGACGTGAATGAATTTTAATCGCATGAGAAATATGAGCTCATCGCATCAGAAGAATTGAATGTGACTCAATCGGAGTTTTTACAAGATACACCCGATGCGTTTCTCCGATGCGATGAAAATTTTTATTTATTTATTTTATTTTATTATGTTTTTTGTTTTTTATATATTTGTTTTTAATATAAAATTTTTAAATTTAATTAAATTAATTATATTTAATATAATAATTAATTTAATTAATTCAAAATTTAATGTTAAAAATTAGTTTTTTTTGTTTTTTTGTTTTTAATTTTATTTGAGTGATGTTAAATTAGATTATGAATTTGTCTAAGAAGATGATTTGCCTATCTAAATTACAGCCACTTTGTCATTTAGGATTTTTCGGATTTTCAAGTTTAGATTTATTTGAAAATTGAAGTAAATTATCGAAATCCCGATGCTTTATGATTTGGCTGTATAAGTAAAAATAAAAATTGTTAGTAATAACAAATCTAGGGGTTAATATTTAAACTAAATGCATTATTAAACTCCGCAATTTTTAACCCAGGCGACATAATTGATTAGAATTCAAAAGAGTGCTATTTACAAACCGGTTGACCAAATGAGACGAAACAAGCGTCAATAGGAAGCTTATAAAAAATTGATTTCAACCAAGCAATCAAAACAGGAATCTAAAGAAAATGCAAAATTAACAAAATCGTAAAATAATTGACTTAATAAAAATCCTAAAGGTGCTTAGCCAAAATTTTTATACAAAGGGTCCCCATTATTTGATGTGAACAATTTAAAAATGGGGGGGGTTGTTGTAACGCATAAATAACCTTACACAAAGGTATACACAAAGTATCATTTTATTTTGCTGAACCAAATAATTTGCATTCAATGCAATAGATGACATACAATGCAACTTCAATAATTTATCTTCTTTCACACTAGTCATTACAATTTTATTGTTAGCTTCTCTTCTAGTTTCTACTTTGCCATAAAATATGTGATTGGAGTGTCCCTGCTGTCTTATTTATATAAGAGATAAAAAATTTCTTTGGAACTGCGGAATGTAAAGAACATCATTCAAAATATAATTTCAAATTCCAGGAATTTTTAATTGAATTGAACCAATCCATGATGGTTTGATTTGGGACTTATCAACAAAATACACTACTATGTCAATATTATCACTGAATTGATCAAAAAAATCTATTCAAAATTTCATATGACAAGTGGCACCTATGTCTAGAATCTAATTTTCATACCATGAAGAAAAAGAAGTACTAAAAGCATCTTCCATGTGGAAATTACAATGAGCAAAAACATAATGTGCATTCTCAAAAGGTTGTCCTTTGGTTGGAATGATATGATCTTTATTTTAAAGCAATTGTTCTCTTCTTTCATTAATTTTCTCCCAGGGAATTCTACAATTTGCAACATTTTGTCCAATTTTACCACATTTAAAACATTTTACAGCTGGTTTATCAGTTTTTTTTTTTTTTTTTTTTTTTTCATTCTGTTATTTATCTCCCTGCATATTTATGCCCCCCTGCCTCTATAATTCTTCCTACCTCGACCTCTATTACCCTTAGTATTTATGAAATATTCCTCTTGAGGTTTTTGGTCTTTTTGAACAAGACAAAGGTTTTCGGTATTAGAACTATGTGATGTTTCTTTCTTTCCAAAAGCCTTCTCGCTTTCTGCAATTTTCCCTAATAAATTTTCAAAATCTAAATGTTTTAATTGCCCACTAGCTTAGAGAGATTCCAACTAGTGTGAATAACTAGGGTAAAGAGCTTTTATAAAGGTAGTAAGTAGCAAATCAACTTTAACTCCAGTGGATTCAATTTCATGATTGATGCCTTTAATTTCAGAGGCAAGTTTTAGAGGATCATTATTGCTCATTTCCAGATTAATAACTTCAACAATAACTGAATTATCTCCAATTCAAAATGTGAATCATAAATTTCTTTTAATTTTTTTATGGCATCATAAGTTGTTTTACACTGAACAATGTATCTACTTACCTATTTCGAGATTGAAGTGGATATTAAGGCATAAGCCTTCGTATCCTTACTTTGCCAGATTTCTAGTTGTTTCTGCTCATTAGTCTGCTCTGTAGTTGTTTCTGCTCATTAGTTTGCTTTGGTGCATTCCCTCCTTCTCCTTCATAGAATCCATCCATAAATTATTAAAGAGAAGAGTATTTTTAAATTTCCAAAACCACTCCTGGTAATTTTATTTTCTGGAAAGGAAAACCCCAAGTAAATACACCAAGGAGTTCATCTTAACTACTAAAAAAAAATTGTTTTGACCATAAACACAATTTTTTTGTTTCACTCTCAACCATAGGAACATATTTTCGTTAAAATTTTTATTTTATTTTTAACAATGCTAAGATTTAGAAATGCACATATTTAGGTTTTATCAATGCGAAGCGCATTTGTCTCCACCACTACTAGACACAAATTTCCCTTAAAAAAAAAAGCTGAGTTCATTGAATCAATTTGTTTAAAAAAAAATGAATTTCATGTTTTCACTTTCAGATTTAATTTTAAAAAACTGTTTTCTCTATTTCAACTTACAAATTCAACAACCGTGTGGTTCGATTCAAAAAAGTTGAGTAGAGGGTGGACTATTTTATTTATATTTAAAAAAAAATGGGAAAAAAAGAGAATTGTGCAGTTTGTTAAAACCACTCACACAACTCCACTGAGCAGCATACCACCACAGTTGGTGATTCCTCCTCAGGCACCGACTTATCTCGAGCATCACACAGTTCTCCATACTCAAGCATGCATGAAACACTTGCAATCCGCTTTGCCTCCAGCGTGGTCCTTGGACACCTCTAGCGATTACACCAACGTTGATCTCAAGCGCAACTCCAACCGCTCTTATGGAATCAGGCATTAGAACCACCCTGATACCACTGTTAGAGAGATAGACTAGAGAATTCCAGTACTCAAAATGATGCACACTTCAATCATTTATTAATAACAAAGGTGCTACATTTATACTTGGAGAATTCAATTGGGTTTTCATAACCGAAAAGAAACTAATCTATAACTAGATGAAACTATATACAACTAACCCAGGAGGATTACAACAACTATAACATCATTCTCATCACCTTTTAAACTTTCATAATGCACATGGAGAGATTTGAATGATGAATTAAAATAAACCATTGAGACCTCAATTTTGTACCAAGCACTATTTTCCTTCCATTTTCCTTCGAGCTTCACAGTATTTTATTGAGTGGGCTTAACTGATTTGAATATGGGAAAACTAGTTTTGTTGTGCTAGCTCCCTCATCAGTATTAAATAAATGTGTTTAGGATCATCTCAAATTAGTCAGTTATGTGAGGGTTTATGTGTCAAGTTTTGATGTTTTTTTATGAGAAATACATGAGTTAATTAGCTGTTAAAAACACATGAAAAAAAAAGTAAATTGCAGAGAAATAACACACAACAAACACATTACTCAATAGTTGATAATGGAGTTCACCCCTCCTGGGCTACATCTCCATAGACCTACTTCAACTGGCTAGGCCCTCTTTGGATTAATGGTCAATTCTATGATTAAATGCACCTACATTTCTCCAATGGCTTGGAAAATTGCTCCATTGGATTCATAAGACCCAAAAACCTCAAAATAGACTCTTCAAGCTCTAAAAATTGTCTTCAAGTGGACTAGGCATGACCCCCTCTCCCGGTGGCCTAGAGCTTCTTTAATCTTCAAAGTCACAAAATCACTTACAAAAGTGCTCCAACGCCTCTGCAACATGCACCGTCATTCTCAAAGAATACAAATCATCTAGGAATTTCTCTTATTGAGCCAAAATTTGTCGAAATATTCCAAAGTTATGGCTTCTTTAGTTTTCCCTAGGAAGAATCCTCCAAATCTGGAGAAACTCTAGTTAAGTACGCTAATTTTGGAGTTGGCGCCGAAAATAGGGGACCTGCCAAAATTACTGTTGAATTAATCTCAAGATTAATTAATCTTAAGTGGGAGTTAAATTGGTACTTAGCGCTAAACGTACTCTTAACTAAATCCAAATTAACAAATCAGATTGGCGCTTTAAATGTGGGTTTAAGAGTTAATAACCCATATTAGTGGTATATCCCACCATTAACATTGGAGCTTCACCTTTGGTCATTGGTATGTATTCATATGGTGAGGTGGATGGCCCCCTCCTTACCCCCGCCATTCAAACCATTTGAATATAAATATATACCGTGCACCTTATATAACAAGGTTTAATGTGTGGTCTAATGGTATGGTATGAACTCCCGCTACATCTAAGTGAGTCAACATAAATCTACTTTCAAACACCTTCCTAGCCTAATGATGCAACATGCATTCAATTGGTAAAGAAATGAATTAGTCATCAAAATAAATTCAAGGCATTAATTGGTTAAGAAATCTAACTATATCTTTCTAAACCACTTCAATGGCGCTTCTTTCAGCTGAACTTCATCATGTGAATCATCCTGACCCACATCAATTATGGATTCATCTTTTCCATTCTTGTTAAGATATCTTTTCACCTTCTTCAAATGTTGCGGATGACTTGTCGGGTACAAAGTCCAACACTTTTCTACAAGATGAATTTCCTTATGGCAATGGGTACAAAACAATTGCATCTTCTTTTCCACATGGTTATCCTTGTCCATTGGACCTTTGGCTTTCTATCTCCTTTGTTTTAAAAGTCTCCTATGCATGGCTATCTTCTTCCAACATCTTGAAACATTATGGTTATTCAAACCACAAAAGGAACATGTAAAATTTCTCCAAATCTTATGTGAATATTTACCATGTTTATCATAATCAAAAGAAACTTGATTAAAGGCATAATTATACCTTGCACATTCACCTTTGTCGCCTTCTTGAGGAGGTGAATTTTATGAGGTAGTGGCTCTCTTAGGAATATCAACAATGGCTTCAATGAATTTAGAGATTTCAACATCTTCTTGTTTTCCATTCTCATTAGTTGCATGCTTATGAGCATCTTCTTGCAAAGTGTTTTTAAACTTTTGCATTCCTCATGAACACAAAATTCACAAGCTTGAGGTAATGAACATGAAATTAAAGTCCTTCTTGGAACACCTTCATGTGCCTTCTTGGCTTTAGCGCATTCTCCAACATGTTTTCCATAAACCAAGACCCAAATACTTAGGCCTTTCCTCAACAATAACTGGCTCAACTATGCCTTGTGCATGTTTGCCTAACCCTTTACCTTCATAGCCCATATTCTTCAATAATTTGGACCCTATTCCTCTAGTGTGTCTTTCAAAAACACCAAAACATTCATCTTGAGAGGAAATTGAAAATAAAATTGAATTTCATACCTATTTTTCATGCACATACTTAGCTAAAGTTTCTTTTTCTATATGGAGCCGAGTCTCCATATCATGCATCTTTTCAAGGGTTTCATTTGCAATATGGAGCCGAGTCTCCATCTCATGCATCTTTTCAAGAAGCTCTTGCTTCTCCTAGTTCATGGAAATCAACTGATCTTGAAGTACAATCCTCTCCCTCTTATCTCCATACATCTTTTGCACCATATCATTCATGATGTAGAGCTTCTGCAAGACCTATTTATCAAAGAGTTTTTCTAAGGAAGATTGACTAGAGACAATGCTTGATGAAGCTGCCATCATACTTGTAATGCATAAAAATATTCTTTGTTGTGATTTGAGAACTGAGCTCTCAATAATGACCTTCTCTTCACACACATAAAATTGCACACATTTAAATTCTCATTGCACAAATTCAAAAATAATAGCTAATATTCTACTTAACCTTAGCTAAAAATGAGATAAACTGTTGCTCTGATACCAAATTTTGAATATGGAAAAATATTTTTGTTGTGCTAGCTCCCTCATTAGTATTAAATAAATGTGTTTAGGATTGTCTCAAATTTTACGAGTGTCAACACCTCATTGGCCTTTAAAAACCCAAATTTTGACCTTTGACCCTGTTTGACCCCCCCTTTTTTTTAAAATTCGTTTGTTTGGCATGACGAAAAACATGCTCTAACTTTCACATATGGAGTCAAGTTTTGATGAAACGAAGTGCGCAAGATCCCTGGTGATGAGCCCTATCTAATCATTCTAGTTTGGTGCGATTATGAGCACTTTGAATTTTGGTAAATTTCTGCGCCCAATCCAGATTCTGATCACTCCTTCCCACTGATGGGATTTTAGACCCATAAAAGCTAGTTATCTCATGAGAGCTAAATAATCCTCTCTTTCCCAAGTTATATCAACCTGATTCTACTTGGAAAAATCTCCATGACAACCACTTGGGTTTACTTACGTGCCTTGCCTTGCAAATGGCTTCACACTTCAACCAATGTCCTCCTTTCGTTGTTGACCCAATCCAACACTTGTTGGCTACTTGCTGCTGATTAACCACCTTACTGTACCAAAGCAGTCCCTCAGTGCTTGGAAAACTAACTGATGGCCTTCCCACTAAGAATCATGCTCCTCCTTTGCACAAACATGCATTTGATGCAAGCTTCTCCTTGGAAACCAATTTTCCAAGTTAAGCACATCTGAGTGAACTACATCAATGAGTTCTGATATCAGTAATCACAAGAAAATAAATGACCATTATTTTTACCTCCACAGTTCCAAATTCCACATCTGGAAGAATGCATTCGCCATCTCTTTCGCTTCTTAACGTCAACACATCAAATGGTCTACAATGGCTACTGCTTTGGCTGCAAAATTTTTGGCATCTTGTCCCTCTTTCCATCATACTCGAGTATTGACATGTTGCTCATGCCATGATTTGAGAATGAAGGCTAATCATGAGGCTCTCACTCAAGAGTGGACCTTCCAAAATCCCGCGACATCTTGTCAGAAGAAAAAGACATTAATCTGAAAAACACATCATGCAAGAAACATAACTTGACGACATATCCTTTTTCTCCTTCAAATCAACAAATGTCACATCATGTGAACATCTCCATGTAATCTTACATATCTATGTAAAAACTCATCGACCAAACACAAGTCGAAAAAAAGTGCCTCTTCAAACAACTGACTCTCAAGTCAAACAAAAACATGTGAAAATTGCCATCTTTGCTGCATCTAAGTGAGTCAACATAAATCTAATTTCAAACACCTTAATGGCCTAAACATGAAACATGAATTCAATTGGAAAATAAATGCATTAATCATCAAAATAAGTTCAAGGCCTTAATTGGTTAATAAATCTAACCATCTCTTTCCAAACCACTTCAATAGTGCTTCTTTCAGCTGAACTTCATCATGTGAATCATCCCGGCCCCCATCAATTATGGAATCATAATTTCCATTCTTGTCAAGATATCTTTTCACCTTCTTCAAATGTTGTGGATGACTTGTCGGATACAAAGTCCAACACTTGTCTACAAGATGACCTTCCTTATGGAAATGAACACAAAACAATTGCATATTCTTTTCCACATGGTTCTCTTTGTCCATTGGATCTTTGGCTTTCTGTCTCATTTGTTTTAAAAGTTTCCTATGCATGGCTATCTTCTTCCAACATCTTGAAAAAACATGGTTATTCAAACCACAAAAGGAACATGCAAACTCTCTCCAAATATTATGTGAATATTTACCATGTTTATCATAATCAAAAGCAACTTGATTAAAGGAAGATTTGTACCTTGCACATTCACCTTTTTCGCCTTATTGCGGAGGTGAATTTGATGAGGTAGTGGCTCTGTTAGGAATACCAACAATGCCTTCAATGACTTTAAAGATTTCAACATCCTCTTGTTTTCCATTCTCATTAGTTGCATGCTTATGAGCATCTTCTTGCAAAGTGCTGTTAAACTTTTGCATTCCTGATGAACACAAAATTCACAAGCTTGAGGTAATGAACATGAAATCAAAGTCCTTCTTGGAACACCTTCATGTGCCTTCTTGGCTTTAGAGCATTCTCCAACATGTTGTCCATAACCAAGCCCCAAATACTTAGGCCTTTCCTCAACAATAATTGGCTCAACTCTACCTTGTGCATGTTTGCCTAACCCTTTACCTTCATAGCCCATCTTTTTCAATAATTTTGACCCTATTCCTCTAGTGTGTCTTTCAAAAACACCAAAACATTCAGCTTGAGAGGAAATTGAAGATAAAATTGAATTTCATACCTCTTTTTCAAGCACATGCTTCGCTAAAGTTTCTTTTGCTATATGGAGCCGAGTCTCCATCTCATGCATCTTTTCAAGGATTTCATTTGCAATATGGAGCTGAGTCTCCATCTCATGCATATTTTCAAGAAGCTCTTGCTTCTCCTCCTTCATGGAAATCATTTTCTCTTGAAGTACAATTCTCTCCCTCTTATCTCCATACATCTATTGCACCATATCATTGATGATGTAGAGCTTCTGCAGGATATCTTTATCAAAGAGTTTTGCTAAGGAAGATTGAATAGAGACAGTGCTTGATGAGGCTGCCATCACACTTGTAATGCATAAAAATATTATTTGTGGTGATTTGAGAACTGAGCTCTCAATATTGACCTTCTCTTCACACATAAACTTTCACACAGTTAAATTCTCATTGCACAAATTCAAAACCAATAGCTAATATTCTAGGTAACCTTGGATAAAAATGAGATAAACTGTTGCTCTGATACCAACTTGATTTGAATATGGAAAACAATTTTTGTTGTGCTAGCTCCCTCATTAGTATTAAATGAATGTGTTTAGGATTGTCTCAAATTAGCCAGTTAATTGAGGGTTTATGTGTCAAATTTTGATGTTTTTCTATGAGAAATGCATTAGTTAATTAGCTGTTAAAAACACATGTAAAACAAGTAAATTACATAGAAATAACACACAAAAAATACATTACTCAGTAACTGATAATGGAGTTCACCCCTCCTGGGCTACGTCTCCATGGACCTGCTTCAACTAGCTAGGCCCTCTTTGGATTAATGGTTAATTCTTTGATTACATGCACCTAAAGTGCTCCAATGGCTTTACAACCTGCTCCATAGGATTTAGAAGACCCAAAAACCTCAAAATAGACTTTTCAAGCTATGAAAATGGTCTTCAAGTGGACTAGGTGTGAAACTTCTGAATATATCTTTATGTAGAAACCCTATTGTTAGATCTGGTTATACTTCTCCTACTTAATCAAGTTATTAATGCTGAAAATTCAGATTAACATTGAAGTAAACACATAACAGTTCTTCACCGATTCAGATCTAAGAAAAAGATACATGCACACATACAAAGTGACACACACAATTTTCTGGACAACTGTCCTCGGAAAAACCCAATGCAGGAAAACCGGTCTTCTGGCTGTTGGAGGGTTTATATTATTAAGTAGTTTATGAATACAACAAATTTGGACACCTTACTGGTTAACCCGACAGAGAAAATAATATCTATAGATATATCGAATATTTTGGAGACTGAAAAGCTTGCCTGATCCACACCCTCAAATGGGATTTACAGAACTCAGGCACTTTCTACCTCTAGAAACCCCAACGCTGCCCTTGAATTTTCCTACGTCAGCCCTGCTAGCTTTTTCATACCTCTGCATTGGCCTGAAGAGGGCTGTGTAACCCCAGACTAGGTGACACAGTCCCTACATTGCCTTGGATGGCCTCTGCGTAACCTCGGGGGCCTCCTGCTAGCTCAATGCTGCAGCGACTGAAGCCCTCTGCGCTGCACAGCTGCCATTGCTACCCCTGCTTCTGTGTGATGCTCCTAGTTATTAGCTCTCTGCCTATTGTTGATTCTCTGGTATCATACCATCCCCTTAGCCAATACTAACCCTCGTTGCAACTGAAACACTTTTGGAAATTCTTAGCAAACCTGCCCTAGAATTACAGCTTAGTCTTAGTGCTCTACCTCCATGTGTGTGTTCTCCAACTGACCCCAAGCCTTTCCTTTATAATTTCTCGTTGGGAAACCAACGACCATGATCTAATATTGAATCGATGGCTAATATTAAAAGAAAGCCTGATCCGTGTGACTTAAGTCATTTCCATCACATGTTTAAATTAATTACCTTTAATATTTTAATTTTCCTAAGTTAGAATTAGGGTCCTTACTAAAAAATATTAATTAATTAATTATCTCCCAAACTGGATGGAATTTCCCAAATCCATTTATGTTTCTTGGAGATCTCATGTACTGTAGTCCCTCCACAAATTTTGGGAGCTAGAGCACATCCGATGCTACCCCAACACTAAAAAAAATCAACACTCCCTATTAGCGAGGAATGTGCTCTAGTACAACACTGCTTCACCCCGAAGCTATGCACTGATCTCTGGTGTGGGTCTCTGCGCTGGTGCTTGGCCTACTGCCCTTCATCACCGTGTTGTTGCTTCTCTCCTGTATTGCTGCCCATGACGCTGCCACCGCCACTGCCACATCTGTACTACAACTCCCTCTCAATATGCGACATCGTGCTGCCAACTACTACACTACAACTTAGTTGCTGAGAGAAGCAAGTGAAAACTCCTGCCCAATATTTGACAGAAAATTCAGTTGGGTTGCATCCTCATCATTGAAGCTCCATAGGCTTCTTCTCTGTGCTATTCTCTCGAGACAACTACACAGCTGCAACTCTGCACTGTGTAGGCAGAATTCCCATATGCTGTTGAAGTCACATCAGCCTCTGCGATGAAATCTCATACGTTGCTACTACGCTGCGCTGTCCTTATGAAGCCTTTACGTTGTTGTAGCTCTACTTTATGTAAGCCAACATGCACTGCGTTGTTGAAGTCACATCAACCTCCTTTGCGTTACACTGCCACGCTGATGTTGCTTCTACACTGTGTTGCTCCCTTCATGCTTTTAACTCAGCCTCTGCTCCATCCATGATTCTATGCTCCAACTGCTACACTTGACCCACCACTATCTTAAGGCTCCTGTAGCTTGGATGTGATCCAAGAGATGAGCTGCTTAAGGATCCCGCCACCATTCTGTAGCTTCTCTATAGATCCATGTTGCCCCAATTTCGTGGTTCATGAGCGCTCACGGCTACGAGATCTTCAGAACCATTATCCACCACAACAACCTTGGAAGTAGAAGATTCATTTTCCTTCTTCTTCTCAGCAGAATTGCTCGTGAAATATCCTGGTTTTCCGCACTAGAAACACTTGATCTTGGATAGATCAAGCTTCTTCTTTCCTTGCTTCCTCTTTGATGCCAAGGTTGCATCTTCTTCCTCTTCCTTCTTCACCTTAATTGATCCCAGGATGTACTATCTCTTGGTGAATCGATGGAGTTATTCTTGATGGAGGATCACCCACATAATGTCCCAGTTGGGAAGGCCTGCTTTGGACAAAAGTTTCCCAGTCCTTTGTGATTGCATTGAGTGTAGTCCTCACCATCACATCATCCTTCACCTTTGCTCCCATGGCAGACAACTGATCTTTGATTTCCTATAATCTGAAAAGGAAGGGCTCGATTTCTTCTCCCTTGGCCATCATGAATAACCACATCTGGTTCTCCAGAAGAATTCTCCTTTGGACATATATTCCCTCATATAGGGCAATTAATGATTTTGTTGACACCTAATCCTATGGGTTGGGTGTGGATATGTAATATTGTATAATAAATAATATTAGGAAATAAGGAAGGCCAAAAGTCATTGGGAGATGAATCCCAATAGCCTCACCTCCATGTATAAATACATGTACATTCTTCATTTAAAAAACATTCTGATTTGTGGAGTTACCTTCTGGTTTGACATGGTATCAGAGCCAGTCCCACTATTGGAATTTTTGGCTGTGGTGTAACTCCCTCATTCCTTTGCTCAGTGAGTTTCTATGTATAGTTTTGCTGCTCTATTAAATTGCTGTACTGTAATTCTGCATTTTTTTTCTGCAATTTTTGCCCAGTTCTATTTTTTGCAGCTTTTAGAGATTCTGCAATTCTGCAGTCCCTGAAATTCTGCAAATTGCAGCCCCTGCACACACCTGCAAATTCTACAGTTATTAAAATCCTGCAATTTCAAAATCTCACCTACCCAACGCACCTGCAAATGCCCCTCCCCTCTCAACGCTTACTACCCCCTCACACTACGCTATTTCCTTTTCCCTCACACGCAATCTGCTATCTCTATCCCCTCGCCCTCATCACACACACCCCATGCTCTGTCCCATTTAATAACAATGCTCCTCCATTACAGTTAACACGCCCACCACCCATATATAACAGTGCTCCTCCCCAACTGTCTACACACTATCTGCTATCCTCTTCGCCCGCTGCTACGCATAGCTTCACTCCCCAATGTATCTTACCTCCCCCACGACAGCCCCACTCCCTCAAACGCTATCTGTTATCCTCTACACCCGCTGCCACTGCATATTCACTACCGCGCATTCCCTATCGCTCCCACTACCACCCTCAAATTATCCCACATCCCACCATTTGATACCTCTCAGCCTCTTTCTCTCCTTACCCGTGCTGTCATCCACGCTGTTTATAACTTATGGTAATATCGCCCTCCACGCTGCATATATAATACCGCCCTCCTACACTCCATTATAACGCGCTGTCTGTCATATAAATAATACAGTTTGTCATATATAATACAGCGTTCTGTCATATGATACCACATATTTAATACGCTGTCTGTTTTATTACATACCGCTCCCCTCCTCCCATTTGTATACATCGCCCTCTCCCATTTCTTAATACCATTCCATTTTTTACCACTATTTCCACCCCACCCCGCACATATTTATACCGCTTTCCCATATTTAATACTGCCTCCATCATATATAACACAATATCCATATAATTTTTTTACTCCAAACAAAAAAAAAAAAAAAATATTTTTTTTTGGTGCAGAATTCAGTATTTGCAGCAAACTGTTTTTGTCCCCTTCAATTGAGTACATTTCCAGAATTGAAGATTTTCTAGCAAAAAATTTTCCACTTCAAAAGAATTTTTTTTCCAGCAAAGTAGTTATTTTTTCCTTCAGAAGAATGCATTCTCTCATATCTATTGTTGGGGTGGTTCTCTCCAGCAAAGAGAACTATCTTGAATGGTCCCAGAAAATCAAGCACACACTCATTTTTAATGAGTTGTGGAAAGGAATATGTGAAGGACAAGAAGGAAATCCACCAGCAAAGCCCACTTTAGACAAGGAGCTCGCCATTTGGGAAAACAAGAACTGCAAAGCCTATGCCTTGATTGCAGCTTCCGTAAATGAAGAGGTGAGTCGCCACATTTCATCATTCTCAAATGCCTATGAAGCCTTGAGAAAGCTAAAAGAACTCTATGAATCACTTTCAGAACTAGAAAATGTTCAATTGATGATTAAGCTATTCAGTCTTGAAATGAAGAATGATGATCCCCTTGCTTTAGCTTCAGAAGTTAGATCTATCATGCATGATATTGATAGCACTGGTGTAAAAATGGACATACCTCTCATAGCATATGTTAATGCATTATATCCGACTTACTCACATTATCTTGAGTCTTTGCAAGCAAGTGGGAACCTTGAGCATATCACCTTTGATACACTTGAGAAAAAGTTTGCAGAAAGAGAGAAAGCTTTCAGGAAGATGACAGTCCCTTCGTCTTCCGAAGAGGCTGCATACTTGGCACATAGAGAAAAGAGTCATGCTCCAGATTCATCCAGAGGAAGAGGTGGCAGAAGAGGAAGAGGAAGAAGAAACTTCACAGAAAGGGGGGGCAGACAAGCTGACAAATTCAATCTTCATTGCACACGTTGCAATAGAGATGGACATGATGCATCCAAATGCAGAACACCATGGGAGAAAATTGAGCAGCAAAGAAATCAAGACAAAGGTAAAACTAATGACAAAGACAAAGGTAAAGCACCTGAATCTGCTCATTATGTTCTAGCACATTGTAACAATGGAGTGACTGAAGACTTATTTGATGTTTCATTTACTTCATGGAGAGATGATTGGTTGCTAGATTCAGGAGCAACATGTCACATGACATTTAGAAAAGATTTTTTGAAGAATTCACTGACAAAGTTGATGGAGCAGTATATTTCGCAGATAAATCCAAACTCAAGCCATCAGGGCTTGGCACAGTCAAGCTTAAACTGCCTGGTCTTCCAGATCATATTCTACATGAGGTTCTATACCTCCCTGAGTTGAGGAGAAACTTGCTGTCCCTGGTCCAAATCCGCCAGCAAGGACACTCCATTCACTTGTTTGATGGCAAGGCAGAGGTTAGAAAAGCATCAGATCACTCACTTGTCATGGAGGGAATAGAAGAAGGGAGACTCTTGAAGCTGAAAGGTTCATTTGCTCATGCTCAAAACTTTGCATTCAGTTCACATCATGATGAAGGTACATTCCCATCAAGTCTTTTATGGCATGCTAGATTTGGACACTTAAAATATGAAAGCCTTCATTTGTTGAAGAAAAATGGTGTTAATGGACTGCCTACAATTCCTAGAAAACCTAAGGAATGTGATGCTTGTATTCTAGGAAAGCATAGCAAACAGCCATTTCATGATTCACACTCCAGAGCACATAGAAAACTTGAACTTGTTCATTCAGATTTATGTGGCCCTATGCCTATTGCTTCTGCAAATGGAAACAAATACATGATGATATTTATTGATGACTACACCAGAATGTGTTGGATTTACTTACTGAAGAATAAGTTTGATGCTTTTCAAACTTTCAATAATTTTCATGCATGGATTGAAAATGATGCACAAACACATATTGGCTCTCTACGTACTGATAATGGAAAAGAATACACTTCAAACAAATTTGAAAATTATCTTCGTCAACATGGAATCAAACATCAAACAACTGTGCCATATAATCCCCAACAGAACGGTGTAGCTGAAAGAATGAACATAACTATTTTAAATATGGTTCGCTCCATGTTATTTTTCAAGAATGTAAAATTGATGTTTTGGGCTGATGCAATTCTATGTGCTGTTTACATAAAGAATAGGTGTCCTTCAATTTCAATAAAAAACAAAACTCCTTTTGAAATGTGGCATGGCCACATTCCTTCGGTAAAGCATTTCAGGGTCTTTGGGTCCACCTGTTATGCCTTGATACCCAAGGGTCAAAGGAACAAACTTGGTGCTAGAAGTCAAAAATGTATCTTCTTGGGGTACTCCAATACCTCCAAAGGATATCGTCTCTATGATGAAGCAAATAAGAAATTTGTAATAGCAAGAGATGTCATATTCCTTGAATCTTCCAAGAGTGACAAGGTTGTTGAGCGGCAACTTGATCGCCTAGATAGATTCACACATGCAAAGTCTTTCCAAGAATTTGATAATCAGATTCCACATCTTGAAGGGGGGATTCCAATATTGAATCAAACTGTGGAATCATGTCCTGAAGCACTCTCTCCCCCACATGAAGAAACAACCACGGATGACACATTGGATGATGTGATTGATAGAATTGGGAGATTGAATCTTGAATCAATCCCAACTCAGTCAAGTGACCAGCCTGGGCCATCTCAGAAAGGTCCCCCCAAATGGCTGACAAAGACACTGGAGGATGTTCATCCTGATGAGGTTGGAAAAAAAGGAACAAGAAGTTCCACTCAAGAGATCGAAGGTGATGTAGATAATTCTTATTCCCCTGTTGATATGGATATTACTTATAACTGTGAATTGAGTTTGTCTACAGATCATGAACCAACTTCCTTCAAAGAAGCCGCTTCTCATGATGAATGGAAAGAAGCGATGCAGAAGGAGTATGATGCCTTGATAAAGAATGGCACTTGGAAGCTGGTTGATCCGCCTTTGGGAACAAAACCAATTGGCCGTAAGTGGGTCTACAAGAACAAGTATAAAGCAGATGGCTCACTTGACAAGCACAAGGCCAAGCTTGTGGCAAAAGGTTTTGCACAAAAAGAAGGAATCGATTATGAAGAAACTTTTGCTCCCACAGCAAAATGGACCACCATCCGGACTCTCTTTGCCCTAGCAGCTCAGAATGGATGGAAAGTCCATCAGATGGATGTAAAAACAGCCTTTTTGAATGGAGATCTAAAGGAGAAAGTTTATATGTCCCAGCCAGAAGGATTTGTTGTAAAGGGTCAAGAACACAAATTTTGCAAGCTTATAAAATCCTTGTATGGCCTCAAGCAAGCACCACGAGCCTGGTATGAGAAATTAACCGAGCATCTTCTGAAACTTGACTTCAAACATTTTGATCTTGATGATGCAACTTTGTTTGTTAAGAAAGTTGGGAAAACAGTTGTATATCTTGAGGTATATGTAGATGATCTTTTGATAACATGGAACAATGAGAGCTATATTGCATCCATGAAGAAATAATTGAAGAAAGGTTTTGAAATGACTGATTTGGGTCATGTTCATTACTATTTGGGTATTGAAGTAATTCAAGATCCTAAATATATATTTCTTTCTCAAAATAAGTACATTAGAGATCTTTTGAACAAATTTGGCATGGATGAATGCAATCCCTTAACCACTCCAATGGAACAAAACTTGAAGCTCACATCTATTGAAGGGAAGGAATTTGAGGATGCAACTAAGTACAGATAGCTTATAGGAAGTCTTATCTACCTGACCACCACCAGACCTGACATTTCATTTGCTGTTGGAATCCTCTCAAGGTTCATGCAAAAACCTTGTGAAGGACATTGGTCTGCTGCAAAAAGAGTGTTAAGGTACTTGAAGGGGACTCAAGACTTTGGACTCAAATATACACAGGTAGGCGACTTCAGCTTGATCGGATACTCTGATTCAGACTTTGATGGCGACAAAGAAACAGGGGTGTCTACTACAAGTTACACCATGAGTCTTGGATCAGGAGCTGTCTCATGGAGATCACGCAAACAGTCAGTTCCAGCAGATTCCACGACCGAGGCAGAATATGTGGTAGCAGCTGAAGCAACAAAGGAAATTGTGTGGCTCCGGAAAATCCTGGAAGATTTGCAGATAAAACAAATGTACTCCACACCACTCATGATCGACAACACTTCTGCAATAAAGTTGGCTAAGAACCCAAAGTTCCATGATCGAACAAAGCACATCAATACAAAATACCATCTAATTCGACATCATGTTCAGGCCAAAACCATCCATCTACATCATTGTTCCACAAATGAGAAAACCGCTGATATCTTCACCAAAGCACTTGGAAGAGAAAAGTTTGAAAAGTTCAGATCGATGCTTGGACTCACCAACATCCCTTCGGATTAAAGGGGGGAATGTTGACACCTAATCCTATGGATGGGTGTGCACATTTATTTTTGTATATTATTTATTATTAGGAAATAAGGAAGGCCAAGAGTCATTGGGAGCTGAATCCCAATAGCCTCACTTCCCATCTATATAAGC